>CM021101.1:161281950-161629776 GCA_007115665.2 Sequoiadendron giganteum
CAAAGGTGAAGAGCAAGAAATTATGCCAGATGGTCTTCCAACATGCCCGACTTGGTGAAATTGATGAACTATTGGATAATGTGGATGGTAACCTGCTCATCTCGCTGCCTCAAAACTACTATATGTCATTTGGTAATGGGTTGGAGGTGCCAAAGACCATGGTGGTGAGAACTCTACATCCACAAGAATTGGAGCAACACAAGGGGGAGATTGACAAAAGCATCTCCTTCCTCCTACGAGTGGTGAGAATGTCCAAGAAGTTGATGATGAGCTGGGTAGGGGTGTATCTACAAGTTGAAGGTCTGGACGAAAAAATTTGAGCTAGGGATAACAAAGATTGGGAACTTTTTTGTGGTGAGGAATGCCGTGAACACGACTCTCCGAATATAGAGGAGAAAGCCAATAGTCATTGCACGTGCGGGATAGAATGCCTTGTGGTTGCTGAAGCATTAGAAGCAAGAAGAATGTGGGAGGTCGAGGACAAAGAAGACTAAGCCCAGGGTAGTGTGTGGTGTCTTTTTGGTTTTTACATAAAAGTTAGAAAATACAAGGACAATTTTGTTACTATTTGTGGGGGGTCCTTTTGCACATAGCATTTTGGGGTTTCTTTATCACTATGATAGTCAGGGTTGATTATGGTTTCTAGTCAATATATGCTACTGTGTGCATGTGTCCATATTAGTATGTTAAAGGTAATAGGAGTAGTAGTTGAAGCAAGCCATGAAAAGGCTAAAAGACTCTATAAAAGCTAATGTAAATCTTTTTTGAAATTAATATAGTGGGTGGTGCTGCTAGCAGCTATTTATTGATAATAAAAAAATTGAAATGTTGAGTTTTTCAAAATAAGAGAAAATATAGTTTTTGGTATAACAAACCTCATGAATTAATTTAGGATGTTAATTATTTAATAGCTTTGAAAACTAATTTCTTAAATTTTAATAGACTCAAAACTAACTTAGGGAAGGTAAATAATTCAAAACTAAAATGAAGAAGAGCATTATTATCATCTTGTATGGGATCCTTCTTAGCTAAATCATTCTTATTTTTCTTTAGATTTATGCTTGATTAAAATGTCTAATATCTCCTTTTTATTGAATAAAAGATTCATTCGCAAGGTTTTATTATTTTTAAATTTGTAAGAGTGTTAGGAAATGTTTGTGTCATATTTAGTTGAATTAATATTCCTTCTATATGGATTATAAATATTTATATAATATTCTTATGATGCTAGTGTGTTTTGTTTCTAGAAATAGATGTAAGTGCATCTAGGAAGAGGTCCTTTCTGTCACCACATGGGATCCTAAGGGAGTTCCTACCCAAAGGAGGTAACCCCTTTGTGGAGTCTCATGTGGGGATGTCAGAATTTACCTAGTCTAAATCTATTATTGCTAGGTGTGTGATTTAAGTTGAACATCAACCCAACTTTCCTCCCTTTGTACTATACTAGTGTTCCTCACAATATTATGCTTTTTTTTATGAGTGTGTTGCTATTCTAACCCATATAGGGTGAATGAAGTTATATAAGTGGTGTTTTATTTAAGAAAACTATTCTTTCAAACTTTATATATTCATATGAAATTTTTTGGGCACATGTGACATGAAGTAAGACTAGTTTATATGGCTCATTAGGTGGCTATGATGCAAGAATACCTAAGGTAGCATAAGTTTAGAGAAATCTAATATGGATGTTATGGTCGCATAGATTCATAAAAATAATTTATGAGGAAAGAAAGGTTTGACATAGGCAACAAAATAAAAGCTACAAAATCCCTCCTTCATATAGTAGGCCTAGTCAAGGGCATAAATATGGGATGTATAGATAATGTTTCAACTTTCATCAAACTAGAGGATGAAGGATTGGCAACTAAAATATAAAAGTATATTACTACTCCATAAATATGCTTCTACCTATTTTATTTGGGCTGTTAAAATCTTTTCATGTCTTTAACTATGACCCTATAAAATGACCTCATGGATGTTTTGAATATCCCATTTACTAGTAACATTTGAATATTTCTTCCAATATAACTTTGGTATAATGTCAATAGAATTACAACCAAATAATTATGCACATATGCACACAAGAAAGATTACATTAGTATTACAATTTTTTTCTTGCTAAAGTTAACTACTTATTGATGACACCATCAATTTTTGTTTAAAGCCAACAATGCCAACTCTTAAAAATGATGCTCAACTCTAAAAATGATTTTGTTTGTGATTCTCGAGTCTTGCAAAAATAAAGTGAGTCACATTTCATTTTGAGTTGAATCCAATAACATCAATTCTTGATAGATAAGGAACAATTTTAAAAATGATTTTATTTGTGATGTCTAGATCTTCTAAAATGAAAGTATGTTGCACACAACTTATACAAGTGCCCACGTTTGTGAAAGTAGTAGTTTAATATTACTATTTAAATTAAAGTAAAAAAGTTAAAAAAAATATAAACCTAAAACTATTCATAATATTTGAAATTAAGATCAATGCATACACTTTAAAATAAATAAAACACACCTTCTTTGATAAACTTTAGTAATGAACACTATTTTTTCCTTTATAATTTTATTTGTAAACTCTTTTAATAAACTTGCTAGAGTGAATTGATTTCTATTGAATAATTCAAGAACCCTTGTTTAAAATATAAATAGTAACAATAACACATCAACTATCATAGCGAGTCTTATCAAAATTTCATTTGACTGTTGATAACTTCTATTATTTTATAGGTTTACTTTAGTGACACATTAACTAAAAATTATTAAAAAATTAACAACTTCGCTCGGAACTCATAATAGCCACTTCAATACTTTTATTATATGAGTTGTGATGATTGACAAAGCGAATATTGATAATAAAACCTCAATACTTTCATTATATGAGTGATGATTAACAAGGAAAATATTGATAATAAAACTTTAAAACCATCTAGACGTTTTTAGAATAGTTTTCGTTACTGGCATCAATGGGGAGAATTTAACGAAGTTTCAATTCATTATTACTCTGTACTAAAACTTTATTATTATTAGTCGTAAGATCTATACTTGACATTTGTCTTGGCAGAAAACAAAAAAAGAAGATATAGAAACTTATTTATTAGAGAACACAGACATACATATTCACTTCTTCGGATGCTATGTTAAACCGGCACAAAATTGGTAGCAGTGAAAATGAGAAAAATAAGCACACAGTGTATGGTGAATTTGAAGGAATAGGTTAAGCGATCAACAGGAGGGAAGATCTTTGGGCGGAGGAAGAAGAGATTGAGATCTGCCTCCATTTCCATTTAAAACAATCCATGCCATCTTCAATCCCCAACTGGTATGCAGCTCGAGATGACAATGCATAAACCATACCCCTGCAATTACATACATTCGGTTGGATAATATTCATGTGAAACAAGAACAGTATTATTAAACTAAATAAGCGATTGAAGCTAGCATTAAGTGATGATAGTAATACCTGGATTATCAGCTAGGAATCGGAGAGCCGCCCAACCTCCACTGGGAACTCCAATTGTGTTTCTTTCCGGAGGATCCACCAGATTAAAGTTAGAGGGGTCAGTGCTTGAATTGTAGTTTCCCACACCTTGACCCACTACGAAGAAGTTGAAGCCGTGCAGATGCAGAGGATGGCTCTCGAAGGTCACAATGCTGGTGTCCTGCAGAACTAGCTGTACACTAGTGTTAAAGGGAAGCACTTCAACTCTGGTGTCATTGATTGTTTGTGTGTTGTTAGGAGGCGTGCCCGTGTAGTTGAAAGGAAATGGCGGATTGTCGGGGAAAGTGGTATTGTAAACTCCATTGGACTGGCCAAAGTAGTATGCTTGAAGAAGAGCAGTGGTGGGAAGAGTGAAGGATATGTTGTTAATGGAGGCTGTAAATTTGGTGTTGTTGGGGCCTTGACATGTTTGTCCTTGGGGACACGGATTCAGCCCCAACCCCACTGTGAATAGGAACTGTCTATCCACCTTTTGAGGAACAGCTGCTGCTGGAAATTTAGGATTGCCCAAGCTTCTCATCTTTTGGCTAAAATTGGCAGCAAAGGAGGTATCATTCGGGGCTGGAAGCACTGGTTTCATCATAGGAATAGAAGATGAGGACGAATTAACTGCTGTCCCATTGGAAACATACTCCAAAATTCCAGCACTGGTTGAGTTATCAAAAGCTGCTGTTCCCGTAGCGAAAGGGCCTGCATACATGAGGAATGTGGCGTTGGGTGGCTGGGATTTAGCTGTCAAGAGGACGTTGGTAGTCTGGCCGGGTGTAATAAGAATAACATTGGTTTGAAAAGGCTTAACATACACAGCGTCCGCTTCTACCACAGTCAAAGTATGGTTGGCGATACCGAAAAACAATTCACCATTGAGCGCAGCATTAACTAGACGAAGCAGGTAAGTTTTCCCAGGGATCACTTTGAGCCTCAATGTATCTGCATTAGACAGGAGACCTTTGTTACATTTAAGAAAACAAAAAAATAAAGACCAGTCTGTTTATGGTTCATTCATTCTATTAATCCATCCTCACCGTTGGCAGAGCAGTTATACATGAGTCCAGGGAGTCCGTTCATGGTATACGCATCTGACACATTAGCTTGCGCCCCAGTTTGCAATGCTTGATTGATAACAGCCTCAGTGTCTGCATTCCACCACTCCCCTGCAATTCGCAACGCAACAACAGTATTTTCATTTTAAATTTAAGACTAGTGTACAACTGCTACACATTATCAGCGAGTACTGAAAGACATACCAAAAACAATAGGCACTTCCTGGTATGGCTGAGGGAATGGGTAAGAAACATTCTTTTTGGGATAGATGATAATGGCACCATGCACGGTTGCTCGCAACCATGAGATGTGGGCGTGCCACCAGAGTGTTCCTCTCTGCCTTTTGATAATAAAGTTGTACACGTAACTTTGCCCGGTTTGAATTGGACACTGAGTGACATAAGCGGGACCATCCGCCCACCCAGATCTAAGCTGCCGAATTCCGTGCCTGAGCAATTCTTAGGAATTCATTAGGTGCACCCACTAAAGTAAACCATGAGAGAGAGGAGCATCAGCAAATAATATTACATTTATTATGTAAATAACTGAGTTGTAGGAGCAGAAGAGATACCAATGTATGCTGATATTGTTTTTAACAAAATTTGTTACTTTGATAACCACGCGATCTCCTTCTCGAGCAACTATTAGAGGCCCTGGATATCGCCCGTTGACAGTCACGACAGCTTTCGTATTACAAAGACGAGTCACATTCTTCATTTGGATCTGTAGATATTTAGAAAAAAAATAGAGTGAAATAAATTAATGCTTTCCTGTACAATAAAACATTCAATTCATTTCATAGAAACATATAACCCACGTTGAATTTGTAGTGCCTTGTAGTCACGGTATGTTTCCCTAAAACAATTTGAACAGTGAAACACAATGCCAAAAGCGGCAACAGGAGTCGGCCATAAAAAGTCTGCATTGCCAGAGTCATTCAGTACTTCCGCTTTCAGAGTCTGATCTGAACTTACAAAGGCTAAATAAGTATTTGCCAAATTGTTTGTGACCTGAGATGTGAAAACCTGTTTCTCTCTGTGTATATATAGATACAAGATGAAATCAGCTGTGAGGTCCTTTCGCTTTTGTTGGGTAGGTTGGTAAGCGTTTATAAATCCATAAAAAATGTGTTGTTACCATCTGTATTCATTTATCTCATTTTCTTGACTTTTCTTTATTCACATGTACTCTTAGTATTGTTTGTTTGTTATGAAGATAAGTTGGCGCTTTCTATCTGGAGTGGCAACCAAGTAAAGCATGCGCCATCTTTTCCCTTTGTCATTTAAATCCATGTAAACTAAACCCGTGTTGGTATACCAACTTCTGCTCATATTTTTGTTATTGGACATTTTCCAGTTAAGGCGTTCACATCCATTCAATCCAGACTGGTCAAAATAAAGTCATGCTTGACTTAGACCAAGCCTGCACTATCTCGAAGCCTTTAACGTCCACACCAAAATTTGGCAGTTGAGAGACAAATTTTGGCATTAGCACTAAAATTTCTAACCAAGAGACATCTAATTTATAAATAACTTTATATATGGTTGTTATACTAGTTATTCAAAATCTTTTTTTTGACATTAGAGTGTTAAGATTTTCTCTATTTGTATCATTCTTACTGTACCCCAACCTCCAACTCTCAATAGTTTGTTCAAGTCCAGTACATCTTACCAAGCTTTTGAACTTGGTCATCTCATCATCTAGTTCCTCTTTAAACTTTGAAAACCTAGTCATTTGCGTCAAAAAAAATCTAATTCTATTAGTGTTGAGGCCTTGGGCATCCCTCAACCATCATGTGATCTCCATTGTTCCCTCACAACTTTCAGGTCCACTCATTTTCCTTAACTTTTAGTGTTGGTCCTTCAAGAATTTAAATTCTTGATTACCACCTCCCTCCATGCACTACTTTCCCAATCCTCAACTAGTATGAAATAATTGCATATGCATTTTAATGTATGGTTTTTTTCTTGTATGTATATCCTTCAGTTTGACTTTGAGTTGTTGATGGTGGCATCATGTTGATATCACCCTAACAATAGAGTTGTGGGCTAGTCCATCCTTCTTGACATCATGCTAATGTCATATTTGTACATTGTTGATGTCATCCATTTTGTAGAGTTCCTTAGTAGCATCATCATGAAATCATGCTAATTTCATCATCCATAACACAAAAAATTTAGAGGTATTTATAGTTAGAATTTTAGCTATTTCTTGCCTAAGAACCTACTATAAGGTCATGTTGATACCCTAACCCCGACAACCCAATATATTTTTCTTTATTGGGGTTTCCCCTTTATAATTCCCCATTCCAACATCCTATTTTGGCATGATTTCTAGACCAAATTTAAATTCCAATAGCCTAACCGATTTTCTTGACATTAGTTTCTTCTAAACTTCAATGTCTAATGATCCTAAATATTTCCCATTAATTTCCTTTGTAACTCCCCAAAATAGCCTAAAAAGCCACATGGTCACTCAAAAAGGACTTAACATGTTAGAAGAGGTACTAACTATTGATGATGCCATGTTTATATTGCTTAAGAATATTTTTTCATGTTTTTGGCACATTATTTAAGTAGTTCTTAATTTAGAAAATGGTTATAAGTGATTAGGGATTTTTTTTTGCTTGATTTGGCCTTGCATATAATAGAAAACACCTCAAAATTATTTGTTAACCCTAGAAAGGCTTGGAATTTATAAATTTGGATGTCATGGCCATGTTGGTGTTATTGTAAGTAATTTTTTCTCATAGGAATTGTTATTCCATTTTTTTTATGATGATTTGGTAGTGAGTATCATAGATTTTTCTAACTTTATACACATAGATTTGGATGCCTACTATTGGGAAATTTTAATTTTAGATTGATGAAATAAGTTTTGTATAACTATCAAAATTTTCTTCAACCTTGGGATGGTATTTTTTAGGGTGGAGTCCATGCAAGTTATCTAGTCACATTTTTCATGACCTAGTTCTAGATCTATGTAAGGGATTTGAAATTCATTGTAGAAAGCTAATTTGTTTTCATCGATAGGGAAAAATATCATCTAGATTGATCTAAAAATTATATTGTAACCTATGTAAACAAATGTAATTTTTAGTACAACATCTAATTTTGTATAATTGCAATGTAAATTTTTATTAAAAAAAATAATATAAGATGCTATCTTTTTCCTTGAAATGTATTCTATCTGCTTTATTATTTAAGAGTTTTAGCAAATTCAATTAATCCTTGAGTTCAAATTTATCATTCTCTATGTAAGGTTAAGTTCATTTACATTCAAGAATTGTTGTGAAGCAATTTTTTCATGTAGTATTGTGCCAAAGAAACAAATATTTTAAGGTTAACATGTGAAATTATTGAACTAATTTAGGATAATTAAGTAGATTTCTACTATTGGGAAGGAGGTTTATTTAAGCCTTTATATTTTCTAAGATATACTAAGTGTAGTAAACCCATCTAGGAGTTAGGGTTTGCTTTGTTGTTAGGGTGTTAATTGGATTGGACTCTATTGCAGGATTCAACAATAGTCAACCTTGAAAGCTGAATATTTTCACTCATCAAAATATAAAATTAAAATCATAATATCCTTTTATTTATTTCTAGTTTCATTTAACCAAATATTATGCATGTTTGATTATTAAGAATATTTGTTTAGCCTAATGTAATCTTGTGACTATTAAAACCCCAAAGGATTATTACATAATGTATTTTACTAGGATAATCATGTGAGATATTTTAAATAAAAATATCTCAAGGATTATAGAGAGTTCCCATTCTAGTATATGTAAAAAAATCATCCATTTTGGTGTGGCCACCAAAATCATTTTAATGAGAGCCTTGTAGCTAAAATATGAAAAAATAAAATGTTGCATTATCTAGAGTATCAATTAGAACTATAAGTAAAAAAAACATCCATTTTGGTGTAGACGACCCATATAATTCTAATATTAGATTTATGAAATGTTTAAGTAGATTGATGAATAGTTAGAATGGCAACCATGACAGTAGTGTGCAGTAGGATTAGAACATAGGGAACAAAATTTTGACATTAACAAGGAGTTGTTAGTGTGAACGATTAATCTATTCAATATTCTTAAGTGTACTTAGGTTGACGAAATAATATAACTTCTTGTCTAGCCGAATGTGCAACCTTTAAGCCTCTAAAGGTTACTAAATTATTTGGTTAACATCATGCAGAGAACTTTTGAAGCTGGAAGACTTTCTATCTCACCTCAAAGGTCACTCAACACTTGGCACATAAGGTTGATGACTTTGTCATAGAGGTTGTTGGTTTCGACACTCCGACTATGCTTAAACATCACACACTAAGCGTTGACTGCTTAGGTGGATGTCTCATTTAACTCAACCCTTTACCCAGCTGAGTTATGTTTTCCGATGTTAAAGTTTTCAGTTACATTATCCAATTGTTTAAATTTTTCGATGATGTCTATAGATTTTAGCCACTGTATGATAGTTTGGGAGAGTGGGTTGAGTTGTTTTTCATCTCATGGGCACTGCATTTATTGACTATCGTGCCAAAAACTATGCAATATGTGAATGTAGGAAAAGGTTATGAATCCCTCAAAACAACATGGGGCATCTAATGCCTATGCCCCTACATACCTTGATCGCTCGTACACCAACCAACTATGTGTTGTAGGCCGTATTTTTACATTTTTTTTGTTCTATGTGCCCCATATATATTTTATAATATATATTTATAATTATATTTTTATATGTTTATATATGTTGTATATTATATATGATTTTTTATTGTTATAAATATAATAATCTATAATATATATTATATATATTATAATTATAATTATATTTTATTTATATATATTTATAAGTATAAATAGTAAATGAATAGTATGATAAATAAATGGTATAATATTTATATTATATTATAATTTATATTTTTTTAATTATTAATTTATGATGAAGAAGAATGAAAGGGAGGAAGTGAAAAATGGAGGTTTGCAATGGGTGCCTCATTCAGGAGGTTTTCTAGTGTGGCACCATCTGTTCTTCAATTTTTTAAATTGGTTTTTATTTGTTCTATGTTTGAGTTTTGGTGTCTTTCTCTTATCGGTTCACACTTCTCACATGTGTTAGCAGTTTCGTTGAGGCTTGGCTTTCAAGAGGATATGGCCATCCCCCTCTACAAGCATTGGCAACAAGATTGCACATAGCTTAAAAGCTTTAAATATGTTGTTACAAGAAGTGGAACAGTTATCCCAACTAGCACATGCTTCTTTGTGTTAGATCAACAACTAGAGGTGGGTGAAGATGGTGAATCTAGAGAACAAGGTAAAGCCTCTTGCACTTTCGATTATGCAAAAATCAAACGTAAACTTGAAATTAAAGAGATTATTAGAAGTGAAAAGTCTAGAATTAAAGAAATTGCAAATAGCTCTCGGCTAGGAAATTTCCAAATTCCTAGTTCTCTAGCATATGGGTAAATAAATTTGAAATTCAATTAAATTATTATGGAATTTTGCAAAAGGGCTTGTTTGTTATTTTCTTCAAAATCCATGAGATGCAGGGCAAAGCCCTTGCTAATTCTTTCTAGAATGTTGGTGGTTGCATGTTTTGAGCATTGGCTTAGAACCCTGCTACCATCATGGAGGAAGTACTTGCTCTCTCCTGCCCATGGTAGGTCGTGAAAAATTTACCCCCATTATTCTAGAACCTTGTCTCATATATGTTTGATTCGTTTGGTAAGGTGCTTAGCATGGATGAGGCTATGGCCTCTTTGTCAAACCTTGATGCTAGGGCACTCATTTCCCTAACCCTCGAGGTGAAATTCCCTCTTGGGCTCCTCATTGAAGATGAGCAAAAAAAATGTTGCCCTCTTGAAATTTTGGGCAGTCTAAGTGCTTGTTACCTATGTCATCATGAGGGACATATTCAGAAGAATTTCCCTCTTATTAAAAGGAAGGAAAAAAGGGAGGTGGGTAACTCTGGTAAGGGGGCTATAGATAAATAGAAAGATACCACTGATGAAGTGAATCCTAAAGGCGGAGTCATTGAGACTCCCTTAACAGATCCCGACTCAGTAGATGGGTACTCTCCTCCCCGACATACTTGTGATCCCTTGGTTGAATTGAACACCCTGTGCTCGGTGAACCAAAGTGACCAAGCATTAGGGATGGCCTCCCCTATCCATAATATGATTCTAACAAGGAACTTGTTTGAGGCCCTTATCGGGGATGAAGCGGTGGATAAAAATGATGAATTTGACTAAGTTGCTAGACCCAAACCCATCCTGAATCCTTATCCTGAAGTTAATTGGAGCAAGCAACAACTTGAAAAACTTAATGCACAATAGCTTGCTATGTAGAAAATCCAGAAAATAATTGAGTAAAGTTTGTTAAATAATGATGGCTCGCTTAAGAACAAAACTAAGCAGAAAAACCTAATGCAACTCAAAAGAGTCGAGGGAAAACTCGACTTAGAAAAGAAAAATTCAAGGGATCGTCAAACTTGATTTACTTTTGGGGGTGATTCTTCCAAGTCCTCAATTATGAGGATATCCTCAAAACCAAAATCTAAGCCAGAGAACACTATGCACAATAGCCTTAAATTTGGATATCAATTGAATAGAGAAAGCACTAAAGATAGAGAATTGTTTGTTATTATTAATAGGGCTATCCAAAAGGATTCCAACCAGCTCTTGAACATAGGAAACTCAAAAAAATCAAACTCATCTCGACCATTATAAACATTGTGACCAATCCCACACCACTCATAGCGGGTGAGTCTGCAGGTGACTCTGGCGATGAAGTTGAGGAGGATGACATAAAGGAGAGGAATCTGATAAGCACTAAACCAAAAAAGGGGCTTGGGAGGCCAAGGAAATAGGGCACCCTAGCCTCTAGCAATCCCAACAGCCAACAAGTCAAAAATAAAAGAAAAAAGACCAATCTTGTTATTCAATCACCCACGGCCAAAAGAAGAGAGGTTAAGGAAAAGCTTCCTAAATGTTTTGAGCAGTTCCAAAACTTCCAAGAGAACACCCCCATGACAATTGAATATAAATCTTAATATTATATCTTGGAACATTTGGGGACTAGAGTCCTCAAATAGAAAATAAATTGTGAGAAGGTTCTTAAACCTCAAGCCTTAAAAAATATTGTCCTTTTGCAAGAAACAAAAGAAACAAGGTTTACCTTGGAGGTAAACATGAGATTCATATGGAAACATTCATGTCAGTTCTTCCTGCCTAGCATGAGATGGGAAGAGGATGTGTTATGATTATCCTTATAAACAAATGGAAATAGTCCATTGTAAGTAGTGGCATCTCTCCTTGTAATAAGATGGTATGGATATTCTTAGAAAAGGAGGGTGCAAGAATGGGGGTTGGAGCTATCTATGCTCCAAATGATCATAGAGAAAGAATTCAATTGTGGCAATGGATAGCATCTCACTTACCTAAAGAGCTTTGGGTCCTCCAGGGTCATTTCAATATGGTAGAGCAAGTGGAAGATAAGTGGGGTGAAATTGGTGTTGCATGGAAGGGCGCGTAAAGACATTTCTAGCAAAGGCTAAAAAAAAAACTTGAGCTAACTGATCCTTTGGAAAACAACAAGAAATATTGCATAGGAATTTGGTTCACATGGTGTAATGCTTAGCAAGGGAAAAGTAGGATATACTAGTGGCTAGATTGGTTTTAAATAAAAAAATCCATCAATTTCCTCCCTGACATGTCAAGGTAGCAGGTTTGTGTTTATCCCTACACTCTCTCAGACCATCATCCTGTCAAAACAATGATCTCCTTGGCCCAAGATAGAAGGTTGGATTCCCCCAAGAAGCCTAAATTCATGTTAAATACTCAACTTCTTTAAGATGAGGGATGTAGGGATGGTATAAGATCCATAAGGGAGATAAATAGATGGATGTTGAAAGAGGAAAGCACCATAAGCAGGTGGAATCAAAATGTAGAAGCTTGGAAGAAGCTTCTTCAAACAATTGGTAAAAAAATGGCCATGAACAGAAAGAAAGAAGAGCATGAACTCCAAGAGGCTCTGTTCTTTGTCGAGGCCAATATACAATAGGACCCTTCAAACATCTATTAAACTTCTTCCTAAAGGGGACACAAGACCTTGGTAAAAAATTAGAGGCCCATAACCCTGTTAAATGTGTCATACAAGATACTTGCCAAACTTCTTGCACTAAGATTAGTGGATATCCTCCCAAGCTTCATTAATAGCACTCAAACCAAATTCATTAAAGGGAGGTACATTTTAGAGAATCTGATTACAAGCTGGGAGGCCATGGACTGGTCAAGGAACTCTAATCAAAACTCTGTAATGTTGCTTCTAGAATTTGAAAAATCCTATGCCAGAATTAAATGGGCATTCCTGAGATCTATGTTAGAAGCCTTTGGGTTCCCAAGATACTTTTGTAAAGTTGTGAATACCTTGCTAAGGAATGTGGTTCCTCAGGTTGATTTCAACGGAGACCTATCAAAGGAAATCTCACTTGATCGATCCATAAGACATGGATTACCCCTCACTCCCTCACTCTTTGTTATAGCATCGGATGCTCTGCACTACTTACTTAGGGATCAAACCTTCTCTCCCCAAGTAAGGGGGATATGCATCTCAAATCAAACTAAGTTAATGAATATCCAATTTGGAAATGATAATGCAATATTTATTGAGTTGGAGGAAGGAAACCTTGAAAGGTTAATGGAAAAACTCTAGATTTTTTTTTAGGCTTCAAGAGCTAGAATATCATTCTCTAAATCCTGTTTCCTTGGTTGGATGGAGACCCCACCCAATTGGTTGCAAAAAAATGATTTACAGTGGGAAGGACCCAATAAGCCAGTAAGATATCTAGGAATTCCATTTGCCATCAACCCTAATTTAAAGGAAATGTGAGGATGGATAAGTGAAAATTTTGAAAAAAAAATTGGTAGTTGGAATCTAGACAGTATCTTTATTTTGAAGAAGAATCCAAATCTATCAGAAAATTCTCTCTTCATATAGCATTTATTTTGCATCGATTTGGTTCTTTAATAGCTATCAAAACAACAAAATTCAAAAAAGGAAAAAGGAATTCTTATGGTCTAATGGAAAAGGTCAAAGAAAGAAGCATTTATTTAAATTGGAATGGTGATGTATGGGGAAGATGGAAGGTGGTCTGGGGCTCAAGGACCTAATAATTTAGGGCATCACAATTGCTACAAAATGGATTGCACATGCCATGGAAGGAAAGGAACCATGGAAGGTTCTAATAAGATATAACATCAGTAAGGCGGTACCCAATAAGGCCAAGTCTTGGAAGAATCTACCCCTTTGTGACATCCTCCTTAACAAACACTCCATGGCACCTGCGGGCTCACCTATTTTTACTAGCTAGTGGAAGGCGTGGGAATTGGATAAGCACAAACTTTCTTTCAAAAATGGTAATGTTGGCCTTAGTAATGGACAAAGAATTCAAGCCTACTCTTCATTGTGGTGGAGCCTAGAACACCTCAATGAACCCCTAGCCCTGTTGCAGGGGCGCTCAGCTAAAAAATGGTGGCACTCAGGCATCCAGACCTTCCATAAAATCCTTGATAATGGCCAATTGAAGCCTATGGACAAGTCGGTTGAGAATTTTAGGTTGGATAACCCTAATAATAATAGAACATACATCATTCTTGTTGATGCCTATAAAGATATTTCTGTTTCAAATGTTGATAATGCAAGTTGTGAATTTAATATTGATATTGTCTAGTTTGATGGCTCACCTTTATGTGATATTAAGGAAAAAAATTATACAAGGAACTTACTAAGAATGAATCTATTCTTGAACATGTAAATCTTTGTTGGGATGTGAAGCTAACAGAAAGCGGGTGGAAAAAAATTCCCACATTAATGTAGCAGAGAGTGGAAGATCGAAAAAAAGCATGTTTCAGATGGCAATTACTGTTGCACAAGCTACACTTTAAGCTCATCCATAATGATGTAGATATTTTCAATATTTGTAGGACTCTTGAAAGTATATTACATATATTTTTTTACTATCTCTATGCAAAAGAGGTCTGGAATATTTTTTGCAATCATTTGTTAATTTGGGATGGCAATGGTAGAGTTAGATGGTTTGATGTTATGTTCAATGATAAAAAGATAAATAAGGAAATCAATTAATTTTGGAACTATCTCACTACTGAAATCTTATGGTTCATTTGGAGGGCTAGGAATGACGAAAAATTCCAAGGGAGTGCTAGAGGGCTTACTAAGTCCAATAAAAGACTCATATTCTTCACTATGGCTATACAGGTAATAGTGGCATTGGAGATGCACATGGAAAATTTTAGGAGACTCATAACTAATGGAGTTGTTAACAAATCTAAGGTGAAATGTGGACGTACTTGGCATCATGAGCACAATCATTCAAATATTTTTCTCAAGGCATTAAGAGTGTTTCAAAGGGCGTTTAATGAAGTTGTTGCAAGAGGAGCTATGAGGGAATGCACCCAGAGTGATTCTTAATGTTGCAAAGAGGATTGAATGATCTATAAAAAAGATAAGGATCTGGTAGGCTGAGATATAGCATACAGCTTTCAACATCTTATGATGTCATGAATTTTGCTATATTATTTAAATCTGAACTATGTAATCATTGTTTTATTTCTAATAAAAATAATATATATTAATTTATATAATATGCATATTCATTAAAAAATATTATTTGTTCTTAAAATTTATTAATTAATTTATGATGAAAACACATAATAAATATATATATAATGTATATTAATATATAGTTTTACTATATATTTACTATATAGTATTATATATATATATATATATATATATATATATATAGATATATATATTAATATTTTAATATATATATTAACATTTTAATATATATAATATTTTTTTTGTTCTCTAAATTTATTAATTAATTTTGTATGAAAACATACATAGTAAATTAATTAATAAATTTAGAGAACATATAATATTTTTTAATCAATATTTATATTATATTATATATTATAATTTTTAAATTATTAATTAATTTATGATGAGAATATATATTAGGTAAATATATATATATATATATATTAATATATAATACTATATTAGAAAACATATGATATATTAAAATATATATAGTATATTATTAATATTTTTTAATATTTATGAAGAAAACATATATAATATATTTTAATAGTAAATAGTATAATATTAAAATTATATATTAATTTATATTAATATATATATTTAATATTTTCAATATATATTACTATATTAGAAAACATATTATATACATATATATATATATATATATAAATAAATATCTAAAACAATATACATTAAAATATATATATAATATACAACATATATAAACATATAATTCTAACTATCATCTCTATCCTATCACATAGTATGTTGAGAGATATCAATTATAGGAATCCAAAATGACAATAATTTTAATATTATGTGTTTGTAATAATATTTTCATTAGTTGCATGATAATTTAATATCATTGATTTATATTATAATATACAATAAGAGTGTCTCTTGCCTCTACCAAATCATGAAATTGAGGCTCTCACCCTTATACTCTCACAAAGGCAAGTGATCTTTAGAAAAGGTTTGGACAGAATCATTTGGGAAGCTTCAAAGAATGGAGAATACAATGCCAAGGATGGATACCAATGGGTTGCAGGTGACCCAGATCCACCCAAGACTGAGCTCCCTTTGGATCTATGTTGGGACAAGCAATGTGTACCACGAGTTGGAACCTTTGTGTGGGCAACATTGCAAAGGAAAATATTGACAGTTGACAGGTTTAAGAAGCTTGGGTTTGAAGGACCATCTTGGTGTGTACTATGTAGGAAGGAAGAAGAATCAGCAGACCATTTATTCATTGGGTGCCAATTTTCCAGGGAATGTTGGTAGTGGATGTGTGCCAAACTAGAGTGGATTATAGCTTTACCCAATGACATTCTAAGTCTTTTTCAATGCTGGCTTGGAAGACTGAAGTCCGAATCACTCAAAGCACTTTGGAAGATATGTCCCTTGATGTTAATCTGGGAATTATGGAAAGAAATAAATCGTAAAATCTTTGAGGACAAGGAGATGTCAATGGCCTCCTTTTTAAGCAAGGTTGAAGCAGGAATAGTGGAGGTTGTAAATCACAAATCTTCTGTCCTCCAATAGAAACTTGTTGCCTTCACTGACTGGGACGGTAGGATGAGAATGGCATGGTCTGGTCTCAGAGTCCCAGCCTTTATAGGGACTGGCAGCAATCTCACAAATCCACTGAGGGATCAAGCAATTTGGACTCCCCCAAAAGTTGGATGGTTCAAATTGAACTTGGATGGGGCTTCAAGGGGCAACCCAGGTCCTTCTGGGGTAGGAAGCATCATCGAGAATTGGGATGGATCAGTGGTAGGAAGGAGGGCGGTCCCATTAGGAGTCAACACTAACAATTATGCATAATTCAATGGATTAATTTATGGCCTTATGCATTGTATTGAGTTGAGGTTGAGTAAGGTGGAAATAGAAGGGGATTCGGCCATTGTGATCAATGTGGTCAGACTTGGAAAGACACCTAATTGGAACCTCAATGTAGTTTTGGAAAAAGCATTGGATATCCTTAGTATCCTGAAAGAATACACAATAAACCAGGTTTACCAACAGGTTAACCAGGAGGCGGACCATCTAGCCAACCTCGCAGTCGAAGGGTGTGAGATCAAGGATTTATCATAGCTATAAACTTAATTCAAAATTTTGTATGCTACAAATTCGTTTAGCTGGTAAAGGTTGATCAATTAATGTTGAATATTGATTCTCATGGTAAGGGCATGCTGATAAGTTTGGGGCCCAATTAAGCCGGTGGTGAGTAAGGTGAGCAAGGACAGAGGTAGGACAAGAAAAGTCTCTGTCGAGATCAAGGACACTTTCATTCTAGCAGAGGAGGTGGTTGGGCACTTCATAGCTATTCCCATTGCTTTTTAGACATCCACACATGGTGATTGTGCCTTCATGGACCATAGTCTACAGGAGTACAAGGTGAAGCACCAGTGGTAGTGTTGTTAGGAAAACTCGGCAGGTTGAAGGGCTCGAGGGAAATTCAGTGTTACTGCTCGACTGTATTTGATGATCAACCTGTAGGGTCTTCAATAAATCAGTTATAATTTTCAAAGATTAATAAAAATGGCTTTTCCTATTACCAAATAAAAAAAAAAAAAAGAGTGTCATCATCATTTACTTTGTTATGCGAAAATATACACATAAGCTCGGTTATCAGACTTTCCAAATCACAAACGAAGGAAATAGACCAAATTGTTCCAAATCTATCTCATTGTCTCCCTCTTTCTATCTCTATTTCTCCCTCTTCCTCTTTCTCTTTCATTCCATCGCCCCCTCTTTATATTTTTATCTATCTTTCTCACATCACTTCTATATTTCTCAAGTTATATCTATCTCTATCCCTATCTCTCCTTCTCTCCTTATCACTCTCTCTTTCTATTTCTCTATCCTTCTCTCTCCTCTATTTCTCTCCCCCCTCTCTCTCCCTCTCTATCTATTTTTAAATATATATATCCTTCTCCATATCTCTCTCTCACTCATACACACACTTCATCTTTCTCCTTGCCTGCCTCTATTTCTATCTCTGTATTTCTCTACTTCTCTCTATTTTTCTCTTTATCTCTCTCCCTCTCCTCATCTCGCTATATCTCCTTATATCTCTATCTTTATAGCACTATATCTCACCATATACCTTTCTATCTCTATCTTTATGTAAATATCATAAATATTTGATACAATATTTAAAACGTCATATTAATTTAAAACTATTAAAAATAATAATTGTAAAATTATAAATAATTTATTGATTTTCTAAATTAAAATTTAAAAAAATAGTATTATATAATCCTTTTATAACCTAATTATAAATTAATATACATTATATGTTCAAGTAATATAAAAAATAAAATTAAAACTATAAAATAAATCCAAGCAAAATAAAAAAGCAAATAAATAAAATAAGTCTAAAGTAATAGATCTCCTTTGTCGATAAATTTGATAAAGCTATCATAGAAATCAACTACAATTAAAAAGATACAAGCAATTTAACAATTTTGTAAAAATAAAATATATTTTATTAAGAGTAAATAAAATAGAAATAGAAATAGACATATATTATAGAGAGACAAAGTGTCCCCATTCACTACATTGTTAGCATTGTATGATAGGGTGTCCTTTGGGATCATACTGTATTTGGCTTCGTCCTCTTTGATTTCAATAACTACTTGGAGATGCATTATGTGGCTTTGATTGAGTGGACTACTCTCCTTGTGTAAAGAGTACTTGTGTACTTTTGGTCTTCAAATTGTATGGCATATCCTTTATTGAATGACCAATAACCTAGAAAATCTCACAAAACATCTTTCTAGGACAATTACCTTTTGTGTGCCGCTCAATTTTGCATTCAACACACCATAGTTCGTTAGATAAGCAATACAGATATTTAGTCGCTCCCACCAAGTCATGCATACACATAATGCCAAAGAATAATAATCAAATACATTTTTACTCTTTTCTCATACCCATTAGCCTCCTTCCACCATTTTTGGTTAGCATTTACTTACTAACATAATCTTAAACTTGGTACCACTTAACTTATTATGTGACATGCTAAATATAGCATCATTCACCACTTTTTGTGGTTTAACATTAAAGGTTTTAAATGCAATCAAGAACAGATTTAAACTCAACATGCCATGATTTAAAATAGCTATAAAGTTTAAAATATAGTTGCAACTGCCACTTAGTGGCTTACAAAGAGTTAAGGAAATATGTGCCACTATCATGATTATAGCCATGGCTTAAATGCCAAGTAAAACTCCATAAAATGAGTCTTTGATGGAGGCTAAAATGCTTCTCGAAGAGCTTTATTAATTGCTTCTTTTTTTATCAATTTCAAAATTTTGTTTTCTTAAAATTTACATAAATAAAGGGTGATGATTTCAAGAGCTCTCTTTGATTTAAGGTGGAGTTTTTATAAACACATCCAAATGTTATTGTAAAACGTTTCTGACGTAAACATATATTGGGTATGTAAAACAAAAAAAAAATCTGATGAGCACACCTGAATGCCATTGTAAAATGTCTCTAACATAAACATATATTATAAAACATATATTGGGCCCGTAAAACAAAAAAATATATGACAAATACGACCTGTAGCACACGGTTGATTGGTGCACGATGTTCAGGTATGGGGGCATAGGCATGAGATGCCCCATGTTGTTTTGAGGGTTGCATAGCCTTTGTCGTGAATGTGTGAAGAGTACTTTTTAAAAATTTGAAATATATATTATTGTTTTATTTTATTTAATATATATTATATTTTATTTTATTTTAAATTTAAAATATTATTAGAATTTAATAAAAATAAAGTATTCTATTTTAATGTATAAAAAGAAAATTTAACATAAAAATATTGATTTTTTGACACTTTGTTTATATTAATTTAATTTTAATATTCAAATTTTAATATTTTTAATATAAATTAATATTTTAAATTTTGATAGAAATAATTTTTTATTATTATTTTTTAATTTCATTATTGATAAACATATAATTTTTAAATTTTTAAAATAAAATTTTAAATATTATGTATAAGATTTCAAATAATCCTTTAAATTGAAGAAAATTAATAGTAAAGAATATAATTATTTTGAATAAAATGTAAGTTTAGTTTTATTAAATTTCATATTTTAAAAATTTAATGTATTTAATTTTTATAAAGTTTCGTATTTTCATAATTTTTGTATTTTCATAATTGAATACATTCAAAATAATTTATATATTTTAAAATATTTCTTTTAAATATGTTAAGATAACACATAATTCATGTTTTTCAAATTGTATTCATAATTATTTGAATATTTTTTTCTAGTGAATATATTAATAATGTTAAAAATTAATATTTAGTTTTAATTAAAAAAACATACCTTTTATTGACGTTAGTCATATACTAAAGACTTTTCTTTATGTTATTTAGGCTACTTGGAAATTTTATTTTAATACTAAATATTTAAATATTTTATAAATTGAGTTGATGATAGTTGGGTATGATAAGATTTGATGTAACGATGATTCCACAAGTAGTAATTTGGATATATTCATTGTCTAGAATTTTGTGTTGAATTATAATTACCCTAATATTGATTCCAAAATTATGGATCAATTATATGCTATGATAATCTTACCCTAATGTGTATTCTAATCTCACAAATTGTTCACTTATGCTATTTGATTCACTAAATTCTCTACTCCTTATTGATTATTAAGGATTGGTAATTTATTTAAAAATAACTTCAAAGAGAACACTTAATCAGAAGGTTCAAGTTCTCCTAAGTCAACCTTTTTAATTAAATTGATATTACAATCATAACAAACATTGATAGATAATAGGAAAATTATTAGATGTTGATTATGATGCAATGTAATGGTCTTTTAAATCTTCAATTCCAAGTATTCCTAGAACAACTTCTTCTTAATGTGAATGATTGATTAAATAGTGATTATTTATAGATGGCATTTTAATGCTCAAATGAATGTCTTTAAATACCAATGCATGTAATAACCCATTTCACAAGTGTGTATCATGTAAGTTCCCAACAACTATGAAAATACATGTATCAATCATCTAAAAAAAATCATAAATTTGCAAATTACAACCCTTTATAATGCAAAAATTTCATTTACCGTTGCTTTTTTCAGAAAATTTTAGCCTCTACCACCATATTGCAGTAGGTTAAGGTAGTCTACGCGGTGTCGTGGTGGCGTTTTGCACAGTCAGTTAGCAGGTTCATCGTAATATCGCGGGTGGTAGGATGGAAGACCGCGGTGAAGCGGTGGTGGTTAATAATGACAGTCAGGCAGTTACTGCAATACTGCACACAGTTAGGCACAAGACCACGGCGATGCGGTGGCGGTCAAGAAGGAAAATCAGGCGATTACTGCAATACCATGCACGGTTAGGCAAGAGACTGTGGTGACGCGGTGAGGACAGGAATGGCTATCGCGCTACCACAGAGGGTGAAGTGATAGACCGTGGTAAGGCAGTGAAGACAGTGGCGGCTAACCGCGATACTGCGGCGGTTAGCAGGTAGACCGCGATAAGGCGGTGAGGACGGTGGATGGTTATCGTGCTACTGCAGGGGTTAGCAGGTAGACCGCGGTAAGGCGGTGAAGACTGTGGCTGGTTACCGCGCTACCATGGGCGTTAGCGGGTAGATCGCGATAAGGCGATGAAGACTGTGGCTAGTTACCATGCTACCGCGCAGGTTAGCGGGTAGACCGTGGTAAGGCAGTGAAGACTATGGTTGGTTAACCGCAATACCGCGGGGGGTGAAACTTAGCTGGTGGTGACGTGGTGAGGATAGTCAGCGGTTACCGTGCTACTGCGAGGGTACGAAAGAAGGCTGTGGTTAAGCGGTAAGGAATGTCGGAGGTGGAGGAGATGAAAATGATACCGCGATACCATGAATGGTGGCAGGGTAGGCCGCGGTATGGCGGTGGATACCGCAGTACCACGAGCAGTGGAAGCGTAGGCCGCGGTAAGGCGGTGAGAAGCTGGATTAGTTGCGCGGGAGAAAAAAAAGCACGAAAGTAGAATGGATTTGCAGGGAAATGCTATTCGAATTAGGATTTAGATTATTTACCTTCAGCATACATCAATGGTTAGGCATAAAAAAAATTCATGATTCGTAAGAAATAAATTATTTCTCAGGCATTATAGCATGTAGAAGTAAAAAAACGTAAATGCCTGTCTTCACATGTGATGATCTGTAAAATATTTTTAACCATGAATAGCAGCAAGGAATGACTGTTAATAAAACAGTAAGACACATCGAATGAACTAGGGTTTCCTGCAACAGAATTACAACTGAAATTGTAAAGACAAATTCTTCAAAGCCCTCCTTCTAACACCATTTTGTGGACGTCAAAAACCTGCAAGATAAGGCTCAAACAATTTCACGTTGTTAGCATGAAAGTTAGTTTAAACCAGCAAATTTAGACATCCCTATGAAATATTTAATCATATCTAGATATGCAACTGAAGAGTAGAAAATAGATTAAATAGAAGCATATAAGAAATATAATTACACTCTATCTCATAGTGGATTGGTGCCACCATGTTGTGTAGTAAGCAGCCCTTTCCCAATCCTTGAACAAGTTGTATGATGGTATGAGTAAGATTAATTCTCAAATGAAGAGAATAACCTTGCTTAAAATCTGTGAAGTGAAGCTAAATTTGAGTATAGTAAGTTTACTCAAATTTGTGTGTTTGGATGGAGTGAGCAAAATCAGTTCTCAATTGAAGAGAGTAACTTTGCATGAAGATTGTAGATGAAGATTGAGAAGAGAGGTCTCCAATTTATAGATTTCCAAAATGGAAGAGAGAATGAAATAGAGAAATGTGGGATCATTCAACATCCAATGGCCAAGTGCCACTTTTCAAGATGTGAATGGTTGAGGAATGAGCACATTTTGGTCAATGTGCATGATAAATGCCATTAGGTGGAATTTCAAATTTAAGAAATGACATGTGAGAGGGAAAAAGGAATGAAATAAATGTCACTTGGCTCAATGCACAAGGACATGTAAGAGGAGTAAATGCCTTGTTGGATGTACAAGTCTACTTGGACTTTTTGAATTCAAACAAAGGAATATTCCCTTTTGATGCTATGTGAGGGAAAATGGAGAATTTAAATAAATCAGAGTAATTAATTTATTGTGCAAGTTGCATTCTCTAGAAGATTTTAGTGAGAAGAATTAACTTAATCAAGGGTTTGATTAATTAAGCGAAGAATTAGATGACGTGACAATTTAGACTTAAATAGATGAATTAATTTAAATCAAGAATTGAGAGGAAATGATTTATTAAATAAATAATTTGATTTATTTAATCAAGAAGGAGCATGTTAGATCAAATCAAATAAGGTTTAATTTATTTAATTTAATGAGAGGACTTTTAGAGAATTTAATCAAATAAAATGATTTATTTAATTAAACATATATGCTAGGTTAATTTAATCAGAGGAGGTGATAGACTTAATCAAATAAATAGTGATTTATTAGATTAAGGGATAGAAATACGATGAAATGTTGAGAGTGTAATTTAAGAGGAAATGTTATTAGTAAGTGTGTCCAACCGAAATTGTACATTTTCCATGTCTACACCTATTGGGAAATTTATGGAAGATTTTAAAAAATTGATACAACCATACATACAACATTCCTTTTATGCTAAGTGGCAAGCACATCAATTTCAAAAATTAAGAGATACTTTCCCACTTGGAACAGTTCTATCAATAGTTGACTTTGCAGAAAATTACTTTTTTGTACATCAAAAGGAGATTCAATCAGAATATTACTTTTCAAAGCAAGTCACTATTATGGTTCATGTGTGTTATCAACATGCACAATTGGAATTGGATGGTGTTAAGATTACAGATGAACAACGAGCCATCAAGAAAGAATATCACTTTTATATTAGTGATGATAAAGAGCATGACACACTTTTTGTACAACATTGTTTTACAAAAAAAAAAAATGAGAATTTGAGAAGCAGGGGTGTACAACATTTTGTATGGTCATATGGATGTGCATCACAATTCAAATCATCATGAAAATTTTATGTACTTTCTATATATCTTAAAATTTACAACATACCACATGTTTGGAGTTTCTTTGAGAGTGGGCATGGAAAGGGTGAGCATGATGGTGCAGGAGCTTGCATCAAACGTTCTTTAAGAAAGCATCAAATGAGTTATTCAGAAGATCATATAGACGATGCCCATGATGTTTTTGAATGGTGCAAAAAAAACTTTGCATCAAATGGGGTCAGCACATCTTCAAGAACAAACCAAAACATTCCACATAGAGTGTTTTGGGAGATATCGGGTATGTATAAATTACATTTTTTTTAAATTAAATTTAAAATTTACACATATATATATACACACATGTTCAAGTTCACATAAGTTTGTTGCAATTACATGTATCTATCTGTGGATAGAAGATCTATGCATGGATGCAAGAGGGTAGAAAAAACAAGATCTTTGCATTGTGTTATGAGTTCAGATAGTCACCCTGGATGGACATTATACACAAGGGATTACTCTTGTTTCTGCACTGAGTGCATTGCGGTAAACTCTCATGCATGCAACAATGAAGAACTTGAATATGTTAGTAAATGGGATATGGTGCCACTATTCATTTCAGACACATACGATGAAAATGAGGATGAAAGATTTCAAGACATTCCTTTGATTTCATTGATTATGACCATATTTTAGGATTGGTTAGAAAAGGTTCACATATGTAAGTTTTCAATAGTTTAAATATTATATAAATTTAATGATCTTTAAAGTCTAGAGGCAATCCTATTTTTTTTAGAATTTTATTGTGTAAATTTGGTGTACAAGAGATGTTTTTGCAGTCATAGCAGAGCTTGGAAACATAGAAGGTGTTAGCTATTATTTACTGTGTTGCACAGAAGAGAGGAATAAGCTAACATGGCCTGAAAATATAATCGTTTGAAATTGGATGGAAGAATCTTAATGCTTAAATCTATGATCTAATACATTCTAATCTATATGATGTCATGTTTATTGATCCTCTTGAAGATCTCTAAAGATTTAGATAAATAAATAAATAAATTATTATGGGGTGGTTCGAATGAAAGTTAGTGTATTCCTCTTATTAAATGGGACACTATATGTCTTCCCAAAGGTCTTGATGGCTTGTGAATTAAAGTCTTATGAAAATGGAAATAAATTATTAATTACCTATTTAGAATGATATGAATGTAAATATATGATAGACATGTTTTTGTAGTCATAGCAGAGCTTGGAAACATAGAAGGTGTTAGCTATTATTTACTGTGTTGCACAGAAGAGAGAAATAAGCTAACACGGCCTGAAAATATAATCATTTGAAATTGGATGGAAGAATCTTAATGCTTAAATCTATGATCTAATACATTCTAATCTATATGATGTCATGTTTATTGATCCTCTTGAAGATCTCTAAAGATTTAGATAAAACAATAAATAAATTAGTATGGGGTGGTTCGAATGAAAGTAAGTGTATTCCTCTTATTAAATGGGACACTATATGTCTTCCCAAAGGTCTTGATGGCTCGTGAATTAAAGTCTTATGAAAATGGAAATAAATTATTAATTACCTATTTAAAATGATATGAATGTAAATATATCATAGAGATGTTTTTGTAGTCATAGCAGAGCTTGGAAACATAGAAGGTGTTAGCTATTATTTACTGTGTTGCACAGAAGAGAGGAATAAGCTAACACGGCCTGAAAATATAATCGTTTGAAATTGGATGGAAGAATCTTAATGATTAAATCTATGATCTAATACATTCTAATCTATATGATTTCATGTTTATTGATCCTCTTGAAGATCTCTAAAGATTTAGATAAAACAATAAATAAATTATTATGGGGTAGTTCGAATGAAAGTTAGTGCATTCCTCTTATTAAATGGGACACTATATGTCTTCCCAAAGGTCTTGATGGCTCGTGAATTAAAGTCTTATGAAAATGGAAATAAATTATTAATTACCTATTTAGAATGATATGAATGTAAATATATCATAGAAGATATCTAGGGTGGTTATATTCTTAATTATTTGAATCATGTGGATTATCCAAGTGGCTTATAGTGGACTTGGAATAATTTTGATTTGGATCCCATTCCACATCAAATCAAAAGGATTTTAACATGGATGAATTTCACAAGTAAAAAAATTATATACCACATAGGACAATTATTTAATATTATATCAACTATTTAGCCATATTGGATTACTATTCAATCAAATCAGGTTATCAAATGGAAAATTTAATATTAAATTCCTTAGGTTGGCTTTCTAGATTGTGTTGGGGAAATCATGCCTCCCAAAAGCTAGTTCATTTTCCTTAGATGAAATTTCACATGAGAATACTTATAGGATATAGACAAGTCACACATTTGTCTTTACATATCTATCTAGGTTTTTACTATGCATGTCTACTAAATAATCTTCCAATCACCTATTACTCAACTATTCATATTCTTCTAAGTTCTAGAATTAGCATTGTTGTGAGTTAGAATGGTCTAATTCCCTCTCACAATATCTCTTATCTCTACTTATCAATTGGGAATATGCTTATCATTTAATTCCACTTGGGATAGAATATGGAAGGCTGGCCCATTTAAGATGAGTTAGAATTTATGGAAAGAAATAAATTGATGAATATTTAATGATAGGGACATCCCATTTAATTCTTTACAAAATAAAATTGAAATCATCATTTATGAGAATATTTCAACCAAATTTAGAATGGTTTCACATAGAGAAATTGAGTTCACTAGCTAGGACAATAGGATGACAAATAACTAGTTAGGTTTCAGTCTCCTATTGATTTTATCCTATTGCTTGAGTAAGGTGGGTATAATGGAAATCAGATGGTTGGAACCTCATTTTGGAAGATAAAAAATAAATGTGGATGGGGCTTGCAAAGGTAATTGAACTCCAATTTGGGTTGGTTCTATAATAAAAAATGACAAAGGTAATCTCCTTTTGAGTTGTATCTAAGATACTCCACCCATCCACACATAATGAGTTTGAGTTAGATGATTTATTTGAGGGGATAAGATTGTGCCAACATATCATTTAAGTTGTGGGTATTGAAGGAAAACCCCAAATTCTAATTATTTTTTCTCTTTTAGAAGATCACCAATTATAGGCTTAGCTCAAAGTTACAAAAAATATTGTAATTTTTGGATTGTATGAGGCCCTTCTTGATTAGAAAATATTCAAAGAGGCCAATATACATAGGTGTAACACATGATCCAAAACATACATGATCTATCACAATGATATGTGAAGTAAGTGAAATATTTTTTTGGATCAATCAAAGTGATATATGTAAATCACTTATTTCAATGTGCAAACACATTCATATTTATATGCTATATTTTTCAACCAACCAAAAAAATTATGAAATAGACTTTACTTCATTACCTAGACCAATTATAGAGTTAAACACTATTGTATAATTGGTGTTTCATCTATCAACTTTGCACTATCTAAAGTATATTTCATCTAAATTCTCATGCATCCTAATAAGTTCCATATATATTGAACACGGCTCTTTTTATGCATCCTAATAAGTTCCATATACATTGAACACCGCTCTTTTTATGCATCCTAATTAGCCAATAAAATATATGTGAATTTTAAACTTCTGATGCATAATTATTTGACTATATGTAATATGCTAACCAAATATGATGCTCCTACTACTTCCATCTAAAATCTAAAATTAACCTTGCACAACTCTCTAGAATAAGTGCATGATCATCACTAGTTTAAAATAATACCAAGTTTCAAGGTCCTTCTATATTCCTTTGTATTTTTGGTTGGATTAATGAATGTTATATGTACATAAATATTTCAATTTGAGTGGAGTTATAGTATTGTGATTCAATTTCTTAACTACATGAAGTTTTACATTTTCCCTTTTTTTCTCCAAATTCTTCTTAAATCCATACCTTGAGTAAATGTTTCATGATCTAATTAAATTGGAAAAGACGATATATCTTCATCTATGGAGTTCAATTTCTTAGTTTCATGAAGTTGTATCATGTATTATCTTTTATTTGAATTCTCAACTTCATACTCTTTTGACATTTGAGCCTTTGATTATTTTCTTGGTGTTATGTTGAATTCTATACCAATCAAATACAATTACTCAAAATAATCAAAACAAAATTATTTTCAATTATCAAAAACAAATTAAAAACATGGAATCAATTATTCAAATTATTAAAAATATAGCATAACAAGAAAGTTAGTTTAGAAACCAACTTTGTTTATATATCAAAATTAAAGTATAATTAAAATTATGGTTAAGACATGGTGATTAGATGATGAATAAGACATACAAATTTTACTCTATTAATTCTAGGATAAATCATGAAACCTCAAGAAAATTAAAATCTATGACATAATGAAAGCCACCAACAGACCACCACAAGATCTAGGAAAAAAATCACAAATTCACAATATAAGAACTAGGAAAAAATCTCAATAAACACAAAACTCAAAATATTTTTTGTGGCCCCATGAGCTTAAATTTTAATATTAGTAGTGTCATCTTCAAGTAGAAAGATATGGTGATAGCTATATTATTAAGTATATTATGGAAAATAAAGTCGTTACATGAAATTCATTGAGTAGCTCGTCAATCATAGGAAATTGGGAAACATATCCTTGGTTGTGAGTTTTTTTATATATAAAAATATACTCTTAAACAACATGAACCATCATTTTTATTAAATTTAAAGAGTACATGCGAAGAGTGTGGACCACACTAGGTTGAATGACCCCCACCTAAAGAAGGTTGTGCGCTATTGTTACCCTTGATGATACCTTATTTAGGTAATAACTTGGTAAGTTGTTACCCAGTGATACCTTATGTGATCTAATGATGTGTGTGGAACCTAATTTCACCCCTATGATCTAGTGTACTTGTGGGAACTAGTAGTAAATTGAATCCACATTTTAAAGAATTTGTAAATGATGGTCTCAAGTTCATGTAACTATTATTCTCCCAAAACCATGCCATAGCCTCCTAGTGGGAGACCAAACATATTAGGTTATAAAATATAGTTCTCTACAAATATTTAGAAACTTCCTATGTTTCTCCATGCACGCTAGTATGCCCTTATTAGCTATCATTACATAGGAAGTATAAAACATCACAAGTATAGGATAATCCTTTCACTTGGTTACTAACCATCTCTTCATGGATTAGTATCTTGACACTTAGCGAGTGGAGACTCAGATTAGTGTGCTTGGTATGTGACATGATGTCATATGATATGCAATCTTAGGGTATGTGCAGGATCATGATGGGCCAAAAAGTGGCGATATGTAAGCCATATGATGGTCCATGTGGCTGACGACCTTTTTTTACCCAAAATTGATGAAACGAAAAGGGTTTTTAGAGGAGATTCTCAGCTTTCCACCAATATAAATAATGTTTTACTTTGAATTTAATAAATAATTATTATTCATTTTTTATTAGAATTACGAATAAAGTCCTTTTTGATAGGCCGATTGAAAAACATCTATAACTTTCAAATGGTATCACATTTTTGAATCCAAAACATGTGTCACATTATATGCTTTGCATACTATAAGATTAAAAAATAAAAAATTGAATTTCATGAAATTTTGACCAAGTTAAGGTGGTTAGACGGACGAGCTTTTATATTTTTTAAAATTTGTAATAAAAAAATCATAATTAATTATTTACTTGGAAACAATTTATAAAAAAATATGCATCACATCGGGACATGAGTCATCTACTTATATCTAAAATATTATAAAAAAATATTATAATTTTATTACGGTTAGGGTGGTCAGACAGACACCTACTTCTTATTTTTACCCTAAAATTGAAATACTACAGCATTGAAATTTCAAATTTTCACCAAATAGATTTTTTTTTTTAAAATAAAACTCTAGTAGTTTAGAAACAACATTCAATTTTCTACAGATTCTATTTTTACATTTTTCTGAAATAATATAGATAACTTATTCAAATTTTTACGTCAAGTTGTCTAACTTTGATTTTTTGTCTTTTTATTTCCACTTAAGGGCATGTTTTTTCCATGATGATCCTGCACATACCCATTAGTTAAGTGATAGTTCTTGAGGCATTATTTGGATAGTGTTATGCTATAAATTTATCCTCAACTAATCTATCTAACTTGAGCTCAATTATTTGAATGTGGTACACCTACAATTTTAAATTTAGAATAAATTTCATATTCTACACCACTAATATTTTTTTTTTTATAAAATTTTCATCAAGACTTGGTGATATTTTGGTCGTGCATTATATTGAAAACCCATATTTCACCTAGAATAAGATCATTTGTATGGACTATTAAGTATGATTTCTTTGTTTGGTCTCATCTACAATGGGTATCTTCAATTTTTTTGATCTTTCCTCCTACTAACATTTTGTCTAATTTTGTCTCAACTCTTGTGTTGACATTGAAGTTTTAAGTTAATAATTGAGTTTCATATTTGTTAAAAAAAAATATATAAAAACATATAAATTGTTATCATGCCTAAGTTCACAATGTAATCATTGATGGCATCGTATGTGGCATTTGACAATGGCGACTTCTGGTTTCCAACTCACGTGTACAATTGTGAGGTAATTTGTAGGAATTAATTCAAACATTTTTCTTGTAATTGTGTCACCATCGTTAGGATTAGTCTAATTGGTAATGTGTTGCAACTGTCAAATCTATTTTTTTAGTTAGAAAAAATTTACATTTAGTGTTACTCATCCAGGATTTCCTAGTGTTCAGGTTCATGATGGAAAAAATGGGGGTTTTGGAACAGGGTATGGATACCCATCAAAGCATTTAAATTAAACAATAAATGCAATTAGCAAATCGCTAACTATGTAAATGAATTTGTTGAAAATGCTTTAGAAACTTTCAAACAAATGCAATTCATGCAAATCCAAATTCCATGACTTTTACCCTGCTTGAGCCAAAATGGTAGCTATGGAATAGTGCAACCAACCTAGGAGGACGCCTTGGAGGGTGATGAAGGTTCCTCGAAGGTGAAGGTGTTCATGTTTGCTTCTTCACAGGTTTGTTGCATGCACTACATTGTTTGTCGCCTCTGTCACTATTTGTCGAGCTTTGTTCATCATGAAAATGACAGCCTTTTTTTTTAAATCCCTATTAAGGGGGTTCGACCGAACCCCGGTTCGCTCGAATCCCCTTATTTTAATATTTTCGCTCATATGTTAAGGGGGTTTGACCGAACCCATATAAAGTTTTGTGTGAACACTTAGGTTTGGCCAAACCCCTTCACTTTGTGTAGAGGGAAAAAATAACTTTTCCCTTCCTCCACAAAAGTGTTAACCACTTATTTGGGTTCACCCATAGTAATATCATTGATGTGACCCTGAATCTCATGATGCATCTGCATAAATATTTTAGTATTCAATGTCTATGAACTCAATGGTACTATAAAAATTTATGCTCATTATAACAGTCAAGGTAGGGCTCAGTAAGAGGTCGAGGATATGGTAAATTCAACACTTTATCTTTCAAAAATTTCCTTAAAATAGTAGAATGTCATTTGGATAATTTTGAAAAGTACCTACTGCATTTGAGATCCTTGTCGTCAGATAAAGAGACCACATTCACAATGGTCTTTCTTTTTCTGGAGATCGACACTACGGACCTACCCTCAAGATGAGAGCACGAGGAAGATCCCCTAAACTGAGTAACCGTCTACTAATACTCTTGCAATGCAACACACATATGTACAAAAGAAGGATATTTCATGAAGGAAAATTTCTCCTTGAAAGACCTCTATAGGTTACTGTTGGTGTAATTAAATGTTTTGTACCTTGTCCTAGGTCATAATTACACCTTAGTTAAGTTTACTTATGGACCAAATAGGAGTTGTTGGAGAATTTCCACCTTTGGTGGACTTATCTTCTTATTACTTTATCATCTCCACCTTTCATAGACATATCATGTGATTAGGGTTCCACCTTTTGTGGTAGATCCACTATTTGTGGTGGTTATCACATTATCACCTTTCCACTTTAGGTGGAGTGATAGCTTTTCATTTTTGTCTCATATCATAAGATTACGACACTTGTCATAATCTTATGCACTCCTATGTTCTCACCTTGGCTATATAACCAAGGGGTCTCTCATTGTAAATTCAAGCATTATCATTGACATTGAATACAGTTTATTCTTGTCATATTATTTTCTCTCTTCTTTGTGCTTTCCATTTGGTCTATAGATCTTGGCATCCATAGCCAATTCTAACATGGTATCAAAGCGGGTTGGGTGCCATTAGAAAGTCATTTTCTGAAGAGAGGTACCAGATTTGGGGAGGTTCCATTTTTGGCTCTTTATTGCAGGTTTATATCAGAGCTTGCAGGTGCAAATCTAAGCTCACCATTGCATCCGAAAGGTTCGATAAAGTCGATTTTGCCTTTTGTTTTGTCCAAATCGAACATACAAGGCCAAATCTAAGAGGGTTTGAAGTTGCATTGTGGTTGCCAAATCCAAAAGGTAGCTGCATTTTTTGGAGCATTTTGGGTCAAATCCGACCCTGTCATCTCGTCCAGAAGGGCCAAAAACCCTAAGATCGACTATCCATTCGTCCAAATAGGAGCAAGTCATCCGGTGAGGCAATTTTTTTTTGCCCGAAGAGCCGTACGGCCCCCAGGTTGCCATTAATGTCGACGGTATGATTTTTATTAAAAATATATATATTTTAAATCCGTCAAAATTTTTTGAAATGTTTTTTGAAAAAAAAATCATTTTAAACAAATTGTATTGAATTTTTTTCGAAAAAAAAATATTAGTGTACCTGCGGGTACTGCACAGTCCGCAGAGTACCCATGGTACCCTTGGCTACACAGGTGGTATGAGAGGCCGCCACTTGGTGGGCTTCTATTCATCCCGTGGGCCCCCTCATATCACTATCTTCTGATGCTGTCCTATTCACCGACGGTATATTCGTCGGCATCCGCAAGTCATATCAACAAATTCCGGCACAAAATCAAAATCTGATGGCCCTTACAAATTCCGGCCGTCAACTACAAAATCTGGTAGAGACAATATCCGGCGGTATATTCCGACAACGTTTCCGACAAATGAGAATATTTTGTCAGCATTTTCCAGCAACGTCGAGTTTTCTGGTGACGGTCCACAGGCCGTCAATTTTAAGGTCCTGATCTGCACACATCAGCGACATGTCATTGCTGATGCCATCATTCCCTAAGAAATTTTTTGCCCCCTCACGGATGAGCTTTTTGTTTTTGCAGTTCAACTTTGAAGCTTCATAACTCAGTCATTTTGGCTCCTTTTTTCAAGCAATTTTTTTTAATTTGGGCTAATTTTTCCTGCTCTTCACAGTGGTACAATCCGTTTTTGGTTTTAGCTTCTGGTTTTTCTAGAAATTGCATATTATCACAGTTGTTGCTGCTCCGTCCTCATTTTGGGAACTTTGGGAGCTCATAACTTGCTCCTACGGTAACATTTTTGAGTGCCATTTTTTTTGAAAATGCATGATTTTTCCTGTATTTTCCAGTGATGTGGTCAGATTTATCTCATCTACTATAATTTTTGCACTATGAGTTTGAGGCCTATTTTGGCAATTTGCATGTACCAAGATCAAAGTCCACTTTGCTATTTTTGGCAGTGGCAATTGTAAACGCACTAAGTATAAAGTGTCAAATCAGATATTTCTTGGGGGGTCTCTTGATTGAGTGAATTTGTGGGGGTACCTTTTGTGTGATTGTGCCTATTTTGTGCTCTTGCATTCCATCATGGGTTCATCTAAAGTTCCACTCTTAACTGCACATAATTATGCTACATGGAAAGTACGTGCATGGATTAAACTAATGGAAAATGGCATAATTCACTACATTGATGGAACCATAACTGCACTTGCAGATCCTAAGGCAGATCCAATTGCATATATGGATTGGCTCACTAAAACTTCTATGGCGTTGGGTACACTAAGAAAGTTCATTTCAGATGATCTCATTTTTCATGTTGATAAATGTACTTCAGCCAATGAAGCTTGGGATAAGCTTGCTACTTTTTATGGCAAGGTTGATAAGGTTAAGGGATACAAACTTGAAAATGATCTCTTAAGCCTTGATCCTAAGAATTTTGACACTATTCAAGATTATGTCACTAAAGAAAATGAGCTAAGAGCACAACTACAAGATTGTGGTATTGAGAAAGAAGATGATCAATTGGCCTTTAACTTGTTGGACAAGCTTCCAGCTAAGTATGCAGCCTTTGTTTCAAGTTTTCAGACTCAACAATTGACAAATAGCAATTTCACATCACCATCTTTTGAGGCTCTCACAGATCTTTTAATTCGAGAGAAAAATAAGCTTATTCAAATGGGTACTTTGAAGTCTTCAAAATCACATGCCTTGGTTGTAAAAGATGAGAAGTCTTCAAGTAGCAAAGAAAAGAATAAGTACAAGCCTAAAAAGAACACACAATCCAGAGAAGAACATAAAAATTCATTTTCAAAAGAGAAATCATCTAAGAAGGAGAGGTCCTTTTGTGCATATTGCAAAAAGGATGGACATGAAGAACATTATTGCTATAAGAAGGATATTGATGAGTTGAAAAATCTTCTCAAAAGAAATCAAATTGGTTTGCCTTCTAGAATGAAAAAATCTTCTTCTCCTTCTTCTACAAAACAGTCTAAGGGAAAAGGTCTTGCTCATTTTTCATCTACATCAGGAAATCAAGGTCAAGATCTTTGTGCTTATTCAAGTCCAGGATCAGGTAGATGGCTTCTAGATTCAGGAGCATCACATCATATGGCATCTTCATAATCTGTCTTCTCTTCATTTCTACCTTGTTCTATGTCTCCTATCTTGATGGGAAACAATACATACATGAGTGTAATAGGGAAGGGGTCTATTAGTTTTGGGGACAACACTTTTTAGGATGTTTTGTGTGTTCCTCATTTGACGAATAATCTTCTTTCCATATATCAGATTACACATGGTAGAAATGGGAGAATTGTGGATTTCACACCTGATTCAGTCATCATTTGAGACTTGGAGAGTAGAGCGATTATTGCTACTAGGGTGGTTGATCCTTCATCTCGGTTGTATACCTTTGCAGATTTTGCTTCTGATGGTGACATTGTTCCTTTGATTGTTCATCACACTCCTAGTGTGAACCATGATTCAGAGGAGACATTTGGCTACTTGAACTTGGGAGTTCTCACATCAGATCCAGTACTTGAGCCATGCATTTCATCTCCTCCATCTACTGTTGTAGTTAATGATGCTTGTGATTCCATAGTTTGGGTTCCTTGTGATTCAGTGCAATAGGACATACATAGTCTTCCAGATATGGCTACTTTGGATGGCTTCTTAACAGGTATTTCAGACTTGTTTGTGGAGTCTCATCTTGCAGATTTGGGGGACATCATTGATGAAATTCATCTTCTCTTTGATGAAGATGCTCCTTCTTCAGTTTTTGTGAGGGAACACTCTGACCCTCTTGTTCATCCTCTACATGATCATTCTTTGCAGTTTGACATGAGTGTGGATACTTTTGGACAACATTTGGAGGAGGCTTCTTTGTCTGTAGAGGGGATATCATTCTCTTTGGATCATGTTCTACATTCTTCTCTACTAGATGTTGGATTGTACTCTTCAGTAGTGTGGCCTAGAATGCCTGTTTGGAGTGTGTCATCTTTCGGCATTGACATGGAGACACTTGAGCATGCTTTAGAGACATCATACACCCTGCATACATCCTCGATTTTGTTTCTTCCTAAGGGGAGGAATGTTGTTCGGTGAAATTGGATCATCTTCAGCATTCAATTTCGAGCTTCTACCATCATTGCAGGAGACTCAACATTGAGGGGGGGCTGCCTTGTCTCTCCTCAACTTCTCTCTTATGGGGGGGTCTTTTTCCTCACATGGGGTTTTTACCTTCTCATGCATCATTGAGAGAATTTCCATTATTGTATTTCATCTCTCTTTTGGGGAGGAGTTTTGTCCCACTGGGTTTTCTCCTTTTCTCTGTTTGTGAGAGATTGCATTGCATTTGTACATGGGTACCTAACATGGCCCAGTTGTCGGGACCCATCTTGCATTGTTTGCATTTGTGTACATTCTCCCTAAGTTGAACTTAAGGGGGGGTGTTGGTGTAATTAAATGTTTTGTACCTTCTCCTAGGTCATAATTACACCTTAGTTAAGTTTACTTAGGGATCACATAGGAGTTGTTGGAGAATTTCCACCTTTGGTGGACTTATCTTCTTATTACTTTATCATCTCCACCTTTCATGGACATATCATGTGATTAGGGTTCCAACTTTTGTGGTAGATCCACTATTTGTGGTGGTTATCACATTATCACCTTTCCACTTTAGGTGGAGTGATAGCTTTTCATTGTTGTCTCATGTCATAAGATTACGACACTTGTCATAATCTTATGCACTCCTATGTTCTCACCTTGGCTATATAACCAAGGGGTCTCTCATTGTAAAATCAAGCATTATCATTGACATTGAATACAGTTTATTCTTGTCATATTATTTTCTCTCTTCTTTGTGTTTTCCATTTGGTCCATAGATCTTGGCATCCATAGCCAATTATAACAGTTACTAATGAAAAAAATTTGGAAATCTCAGTCAGGAAAAGGATAAGAGATTTTTGAAAATGACACTTAATAGTGAGCTATAAAACTAGTTATATTTTCATGTTCTCCTTGATTACACCAGACAAGATCTAAGAAGGCCATCTTCGGCCCAATGTTTTCTTGGAATCGTCTTAGAAATTGATTCATGAGCTGATCAAATGAGAATATGGAATTTTCATGTAAGGAATTGTACCATTCAAGGGTTGTATCCTTAAGAGAACTAGGGAAAAACTTATCTATTAATGCATCATGGTGAAAGAAATTTGTATGCATAGAATTTCATGCCAAGAAGTGCATTTGAAGATCTCCCTTACCACCATATTTCTTAAACTTTAGAATCTCCATCCTCTGAGGGATAGGATAATTTATAATTTCTATACACAAAGGACTATGATGAAAGAAGGGTTGAAAAATGGGCTAAGATTTGGCTTTGGAAAAGTTTGCCAACTAGTTTTGCATCTGGCCCATGTTCTGGAACTAGGTGTTCAAAACAGGATTAGGCAATGAGAAAAGATGAGTGCAACCACCACCAGAACCATCAAAACTACCAGAGCCACAAGCCTCCATTGCAATAGAAACCCCACCACCCAAGCTAACATTGACCCTAGGATTACCAACGAAGGTACCTTGTTTCCTTTGATGACGAGGGGTGATTTAGGAGTTGAGGTGGAAGGTCCTATCTCAGTCATCTTCATCGACAACCTAGGCATCATGACTTCTATTTATCTTGATGTCGGGTCCTTGAACAACACCCAATCTAGGGTTTTATGATGGGACACACATTTCCATTACGTCGATAAGGCCTTAGAGGAATTCCAAACCCACCCAATCTTTATCCAACATATGTCTTATCTTATTAATGACCCTAGTAGCCCTAGCCATGATCTTTTCTCTCCCCAAATAGTTCTCAAATTCCAAAATCCTCTAATCTAGGGAAAGCAGTGTTTGTGCAAGGATCACAAGGGCTTCATGTCTTCCTCCACAAATGACGTGGTAGGATAAATAGGAGGGGTAGGATCATGCATGGTTTCTCCAAATAAATTTGTATCCATTCCCAAAACTACCTCATCAAAAGTGGGACGTGTGATGAACTTCATAAAATCTATCTCTAAATATTGCATGCCTATTTTGATAACGTTATTGAAGGTCGTAGATTGAGTTGTAAAGCACATAAAGGTTTGGAATGAAAAATTCTATAACACACACAAAATACATGAGAAGAAATTGTGTCACCAAAAAGTGTAGCCTTGACACTTTTTCACTTATTTGGGCCTTTTCCCTTGGATTTTGGCTTGGTTTTCTTTGATCTGATGTTACATTGTGTTCATCACATTCACATTAGTTCTTGAACGCTTGAAAATCAATAACAACCTAATGGTGTTTTACAAAGGTGTTGTGAAGTGTTGTAACACATCTTCTCACTTTTCTAAGACCCTTTCAACACAATTCACCTAAACAGCCCCTTTTTACCCTCTTCCAAGCCTTGTGTCAAAGTGTTGTAATGTGTTGTAATACATTTTCACACTTTCCTAGGCTTGTCATCAATAAAGTCACCCTTTCTTATGTTAAATTTGTCCCTTAATGTACTTTTAGGCCCAAATTAAGTGTGTTTCGGGAGACAAGCCCATTGAAGCATTAAACACCACTTAAAATTCCCAACCACCACTTGAATTTTTCCAAGTGGACTAGGTCACTACCTTGGGTGACCTAGTCCCTTTTGGCATAAAATAAAAAATTAAAAAACAATTATAATGGGAATCTGCCTCCAAAACCCTAAGGTCGGCCTATCATGTGCTATTTCAAGAAATTAGGGCATAGCATGTATAAATAAGGGTTTTCATCCTCATTTCACCCCCCCTATCATCATTTCATCTAAACAAGCACTCAAGGACTCAATCTTCTCAAGAAAGCATTCAAGCACAAAGCACTTCAAGCAACCTCCATTGGAGTTGGTTCTTGTATGTTTTCAAACATCTTCAACAAGGGTTTTATAAGTGTTTACATTTTCTGGTCATTCAATCATATTTCCTTTTCATTTCTATTTCATTTGGGTTTGATTACCATCATGGGGTTTGACTAAGGCAAACCCCTATTCTCTAACTCTAATCTTTTCCTTCTCTTTGCATGTGTTATTTGCAAGTTTCTATCTAGATTATTCAAACAGTAAAGTGTTAAAAAAGGTGTCATCAATCCATCCACAACATTCCTCATCAACAAAACCCTAGGAGGATCTAAAGGACAACGTGTAGGTCATTTTCTGAAGATTTAGGCATGGGTCTCTGTCAAAAACAAAAGTACAAGTGGGAACCTACAGATTCCAACCTCGAAACTCCTGAAAGCACCAAGAGGACTAGGTTGTCATCATTGGAAAATTAGTTCATGTACCGGGCCTGAAAATTGGTTTCTATATTTTTGGATACCCTTTTACAAGAAACACATTTCGAAAAAATTTCTCGGGAAGAGAACTAGGTCGCCCATTCTGGCGTAAGTGTCTCAATGAGAATTTCTAGTAGATTCCAAAAGATTCAAGAGCTTCTCTTATGTCTGATAACACACATAGGTATGATACATCAAGGTATAAAGAACCAGGATGGCATTGCACCTAGTGTGATGGACTTTGACTCTTCAATCAGATAGGAGTGCTCTTTTTCACTCTTGACATACGAAAACCTTGTTAGGATGGAACTAACAAATTAAGTATTCACCAATTTATATTTCAAGAACGTCCAACAAGAACAACAGACAAAAATATAATGATCATTGCCCCATTCCTTTCTCTCTAAACCTATTTTGTTTAGGCATCATCGAGAGGTCCTTGGAATGAGCACAATAAGATAAATCCAAAGAAAAGATAAAGTAAACAAACAAGTTGGTGTTCTTCGTACCGCTAGCCAAGGCTAAACTAAGGTGATACCTAATGTTGATGTCCATCATGGGAAGGATGCATCCTAGGAAATGTTGTGATCAGGGTTTTGATGAGATTGATTGGATGATAAGCTATTGATACTCTGAGTTGATCAAATTGCTTTCTTATTGACCTAGACTTGAGACTTTGATGATTAGGTGTTCACTTTTGAACTTGGTAGACTTGCTTCTGATTGCCTCACCAAAGGATGAAGATAATGATTGATTTATTATGCATGATGATTATTTCGGGTGAAAGCGAGATGAGATAGGTGCACCATTTTGGGTTTTTTTTTAATATTTAGATTTTTTTGATGTTTTGAAATTGTTTTGAGGCTATTTTGATTTTTCGATTTTTCAATGTTTTTGGTATTTTCGATATTTATGAATGTTTTTGGATTTTGTGTCTCCGGGACCAATCAAGGATTAGCCTTGCCTACGTTTAAGCTCAAAGATGACGTAGTTCGGCTGAAAATTGACTTGACTGCTGATGAGATAGATGGGCAAATGGATTTCCATTGCAATGGACACCTAAAGGACTGGCCTAAAATATGAAATAGATGGGCAAACGGATTGTCATTGTGACGAATGCCTAAAAGACTGACATAAAATGTCTCGAGGGATGATCAAAGATCAACCTTGCCTATGTTCAAGCTCAGAGATGACGTAGTTCAGTTGGATGACTCTGTTTTTAATTTTTTCACATTTTTGATGTGTTTTGGAATTTTTTTGATTTTCTCATGATTTTGATGATTTGGATATGGATATGATATTAGTGCTCTGTTTTGGTATTTTTTTGAAAACCAAGCTAGGATTTGATTTATTAGATTGATGGACTGATGATGATAACATTATTGAGGATACACAACAATGCAAGGATAGTGTTAAGCAACAAGAGGGTTGCAAGATTGATGATGATAACATTGTCGAGGATACACAACAATGCAAGGATAGTGTTAATAAACATGAGGGTTGCAGGATTGATGATGATAAAATTGTTGAGGATACACAACAATGCAAGGATAGTGTTAAGAAACACAAGGATTGGGAAGGGTATCCCAAAATGATGATTGGATTTGTTTGATCAAGATTAATGAAGCTTGATTTGGAACAGAATTATTTTAGTGATTTGGTGTTATATTGATGTGCACATTAGATATGAATGATATGAATTATTTGGATTGATTTTCGATGAAAGATAAAGCTTGATAAGGAACATTGTCTTGTAAAAATATGCCATGGGCTAGTGATTTGGATCTTTGGCTCACAAATAATTTGACCAATTTGATTTTACATTTGCCAATGTTTAGATCACCACATAAGTTGGAGGATATAGATCAAGATTTATTCCTGAAGCAAGATGCAAATATCTTCCCCCAATGTCTATCAATGTTTGAATGGCCATGGGTGGATTCTTGGATAGATGTATGGATAGATACGGTAAGCATGCAAAGGATGCCAAGAATTATCTTGCACTAAGATAAGGTGTTCGCACAAAGGATTCTCATTTGGATAGTGCTTCCTGGCTTAGATAATGATGGATCAGATAGGATCAATGAAAATAACCCATGTCAAGAAATTTACCATAAACAAGTGTAAAGTGTGCACCAAACTTTTATCAAGATCAACATAAGGTAGATAGATGGAAATGGGTTGGATAAATGGTTCGTGGATGAACGGATGATATGGATGGAATGTTGGATTTATTATGGATGTGATAAGATGCTTTCTCCTAAAATGATGTATGTAGATGCTCGATTCCACACATGATGCCTGTTTGCCAAGTTTTCATCATGGTACTTGTCCAAATCGCCACCGAAGTGGTTTTCGCTAGAGGATGATTGTTTTCTTTACTGTTTTCAATAATTTTTCTAATTTTTTTGTATTTTTATATATTTGTATTTTTTTGTATTGTTTTGCTAAAATATTTTAAGCTCATGCTGAACCACCTAGTAGTGTTGATGTTGATGCTTATGTCATAACATGCCATTTGTATCCTTCTTGAAGAATTTTATTTTCCAAGATACGTGCACTTGAATGCAACTTTTGAGATTCCTAACCTGCTTTGTTGATACCATAGTTAACTTCGTCTTTGTGTGCACATCACGATAAAATGCCTTCTGAATCCTTATGATAAAGGGTCATTTCCAACACATGGAAAATGTGAGCATTGGATATCATGCGTGGAGGTGTGGATGGAATGTGTTTAGGAGTAAAAGATGGATTGGCTAATAGTTTGGAACCTTTGACTCTCCAAACTTGGGAAGATGAGCAATGATGAGTGGATACGGAAGTGGGCATGGAATTAAGACCAACGAATCGATATACTTTGTATGTTGCTTGAGAAGCCTTATTTTTCCTTTGTAGACATATTTCATGGATACTTTTCCCTTTTTTATTTTTCCCCATAGTTTCTTTGACTAATGGATTTTGATAGGGATAGTATTTCTTTGTATTCTTTGGTATCCATATGTATTTGATTTTTATTTCATGCTTCAGTACTTATTTTTCTTTGATGATGTTATGTGTGCTTTGATTTGAATATTTCTTTTCATGTTGGTCCCAATTCATGGATGGTGTGATGGGTGGATGAAGATTCATGATGTGGTTGGTTGTAGTATTGGCATTGGTTTCATCATAAGGATTCTGCGTGCTCCCTATGTAGACGTTTGCTTGTGACAAAGTTGCCTCCAGTTTTGTGGAAGTATCACTGATATGTTTATATCCCTTGATTTTTGAATAAACAAGGCCTTGATGCTTAGGATTTCCAACAATCTACAATGGTTCTAGGATACCCTTTTCATGTAGGCCTAATCCTTTGCATTGATAGTTCATCTGTTGAAAAAAATTATTTGCAATAGGATATGATCTACCTTGGAAACAAGGTGCTACTCCTTCTCTTATGTGTGATGGATCTTCAAAATTGAAAGTTGCTTTATTGATGAGATAGCTTTCTCTAAGAAAGTTAAGTGCTCTGAGTTTATAAGTAATAGGATCCTCCATATCTAGGATGAATGCCTAATTGATATCTTTAGCTTTATCTTATGAAATATCATATTTTAATGCTTCTTCAAGCAATGTTAAAGATTCACTGTAAAATTCTTCCTCATGATTCATTCTTCATATGCTAACATATGATGTTTTTGATTCACAACTTCTGTAGAAGCCTTCTTCATGATCTATTCCTGCTAGGTGTCCACGGGATTTTTCTGATTCATAACTTTTGTAGAAGCCTTCTTCATGATTTTTTTTTGCTATGTCTCCAGATTCTTCTACATCTTGGTCTTGTGCACAAATTTTAAGAGTAGGAGACTCTTGTTCCTTAGTAATGATGTCAAGTGTATGAGAATCTTGTTTTGAATGAAGATTATCTACGTGTCCATCCATAGAAAGCATCGCATGGGTAGACAGAGGGGTATATTCTATATGGATATGATCATTATTTTTGACATCTTGTATAGATAGTAGAGTGCCCATTAGATCATTATAGTATCTTGGAGATACAAATTCTTGATCCTGACTAATTGTGGAATTGCTTTCAAAATGTTTTGGATCACTTTCTTGACATGGGTCAATTTGAAAGGGTGGAATTCTTACAAAGGGTTCTTGGACATTGTCATTAGGCATGGGAAGTGACTCAACACTCGCTTGAGCTTTTAGCGTATTTGGATCAAATTTTGAGCTAGGGATTCCTTCAATATTTGTAACCATGAGGTCAAAGGATGTCAATATGTCTTGGGAAGGACCATTGCTAGACCTTGGTGATAGATGTTGATCATTCTTTGGAATAAGTTCTTGAGATATGTCCTCTAACTCATTAGGTTATGTAGAGACATTTTCAATATGATCATTGGTCAATGTATCATGGATTATGTCAATAGGATCAAATAATGTTAACACATGTCTTGAAATAGATCACTAAAAAGTGGCTCTTGATGAAACTTGATTTGATCAATAGATGGGGTAGAAATATCTTCATAGTGCTCATTGATGGATTGATTTTGATCATTTTCTTCAACAGTTATGGTGGAGAGATTTTCAATATTTTCAACCATTGGATCAAATCATGTTAACGTTTCTTGGATTGGATCATTATTGGGCATCATTGGTGATTTTTGATCATGGTTGAAAAGTGGCTCTTGGTTTATGTTGATTTGATCGTTGGTTGAGGTGGAAACATCTTCAATGTGCCCAGTAACAGATAGATCTTGATCATTGTTTTCAACAATTGTGGTGGGGAGTTTTATAATGCTATCACTAGTGGTTGAAATTTGATTATTGTCCCCAATGGCTATTAGCTTTTGATCAATCAGATCTTGGATGAAATTTTTCAGTCGAATATAATTTGATGTTGTCTGTCCCTTTGTTTAATGAAAATCACAAAAGTGCTTCTCATTGTACCCTTTTAGTTTCACCATGGGCTCTTGATAATTCACGTAAACGAGGATTTTAATGAGATTTTATTTGATTGGCCACTGCAAGATAGACTCAATTGGTTCCCCAAGTGGTGTTTATTTTTGTTTATTACCTTGTGAGATTTTCAGTTTAAATTGACCTTGTGGCGATTGATTTTGGAGGTGTGTTGATTGATCTTTGAGATGTGGTGATTGATTTTGTTGTTGATGTCATTGATCCTAATATCCAATTTCTTGACATTGGATATATTGTTACTAATGTGGTTGTGGAGATAGCTTAATGCTTTGATGACATGGTTCAACCAATGGAAGAGTGTATTGATTTTGGGGTGGATATTTCTCTTGGTGATATGAATCGATTATTTTTTTGAGTGTAGCAATTTTGTTTCGCAAGATTTGACCTTGACATTCTTGATATGGTTGACTTGGTTGTTTAGAAAGCAGATTTGGAATGCATATGTGTAGTGTTTTCCTAGGATTGTGCACAAGTTGATTCTGGATAATTCTCTGATTCAATGTGATGTTTAGATTTGGCATTATTGGTTGATATTGAACATTGTTGTAATTGGGAAACACATTGCTTAGATTTAGGTAACCTTGATTTTGCATGGGGTTACCTTGACTTGGATCAATACATGGAGTTGCCAATATACTATTGATATTTTGACCAACATTGGTTTGATTTGCAATCACATCTATCCCAAAGTTCACCAAGTATGGATTTTATATGTTTATGTTTGGTAAGCTTGGATTTGGTAGAGTCACATCTGGCATGTACGGGTTTGGTGAGATAATATTGCTTGGAAAATCCATGCATTGAGTGTTTGGTTGATCGATTTGTAGATTTGGACTTGGATTTAAATCTACCATCGAGAAAGGTGTTCCAAAATTTAGATTGGGCATACTCACATTCATTGTACTATTGAGGTGTGGAGGAGATAATGATGTCATGCATAAATTAGAGTTTCGATAATCAATTGGAATTGCGACACTTGGATAGTTTGGCTAACTTGGATTACTCATGATGTATGAGTCGAGTTTAAACTCCATTTTTTTCTTGTATTTTGACCTCATTGACCTCTGAGGGGTTTAGGACAAATGATGAGATGAAGGATGGAAGGGGTGAATGATATGGGTGTTTAAACTTTTAGGAACTTTGGATCAATGCTAGAATTTAGGACTTCATTTGATTTGATTTTGATTGAGGATAGTTTGACTAAGTTTGTTAAGTCAGACAAAGTGATTTTTGATATAATGAACTTATAAATTCTAGGAAGTTGTGTTATCCTAGAGTAAACTCATACTCAAGAGGATAATTTGACTAAGTGTGTTAAGTCAAACAAGGTGATTTCGAATAATGAACTTGTAAATTCTAGGAAGTTGTGTTATCCTAGAGTAAACTTGTACGTAAGAGGATAATTTGACTAAGTGTGTTAATTCAAACAAGATGATTTTGAATTTTGCCTAGAAGTCTAGCATGAACGATGTTTTCAGACTTTCCAACAGTTTGTTGGTGAGCTGGGATTTTTGATTTCGATGGTTGAGCGATGGATGAAAATGGCCGGTTGGATCATAAATGAACTTAAGAGGACTTGTTTACTAGACCAAGATATTGAAGAACATTCTTTTCCCTAAGAGCATATCAAACCAAAACACCAATGTTTGCATGAAAACTAGATGACCCAAAAGAGAACAAGCACATGTGTGGTTCAATTATCTGTTATCTTGCTTAGATTCAGTTCTTTTTACCATAAACACTTTCTTGATTATGTTTCAAAATTAATTTCTAATGTCCTACTTTCTTTTCATCCCACAAGGTCCATTATGTGGAAATCAAATAAATTAGGGCAAAATTTTCCTAGTGTTGACTTTGGGAGAAACAAATTGAGATGTCTGAATTTTTAGAAGCCTTCTAGAGATAAGAACCCCTAGGGACAAGCAGTAACATGTGGGCACCTCCAAGGTATTTTTTTTTCCAAAGGGTTTGAAATTTGGATGATTTGTTGTATGTTTGTTTTCCACTATTTTGGATCCAAGCAAAGTGTTTTTGATTCGAATAACATGGACATTCATAGGATGAAAAGAGTATTTGTTGGGATCCCACTTGGATAAATACAGAGTGTAGATGATTAGATGCTTGACCTTACAGGCTCCCCTCCATGGCACACACTTCCTAGGTCAGAAAAACATCAATACCCATGAATCTCCCATGGCATACTTTTCATCTCTACAACAGAATCACATGTATACGTGGGGCGATTTCAAAGGACATGACCTTTTACACCAATAAATAGAACGGATTTTGGCCTTAACTAAACAAGGGGTTTTAATTCAGAATTTTCATTCGTGGATATTGACCCATGTGGAAAGAGACCATTGTTTCCCTTCTCTTCAGGACCAACTGCGTGATACTGGCCTTTGTTCCAATACCAACTTTTATATCCTAGATGGAAATAAACTTGGCTTTAGTGTGTTACCGGTTGAGTCATTCCCTTGGGTGATTACTTTTTCCCACAAGGCAGGCCCTCTAAGATAAAAAAAAGTGTGCAAACATATTTGTAGTTCGATCAACCTTCGTTTAGAAACAAAGGGAGAACACACGCAATAGGCTTACTCACACTCACAAGATGTTTTGTTCAATTCTAATCCCAAATTTGAAATGTGGAGGTAATTACTTTACCTAACTTAAGATCACCAAAAGGAATTTTCATTCTCAATATCATCGTGAGGTGCAAGAGAAGTGCATACGTCCTTTTGATGGTATTACTTTCAGTAAGCAATTACAAAACAAACAAACACTTGTTCATTTTAAGTCCACAAAGCGATGATTTTGATTCGTTTTAAGTCACCAAAACGAGATATGAAAGTTGCTTTTTTTCAATTTTTAAATCCAAAAATCAACTCTAATAAGTTTGTCCTAAAGTTATTTTTAAGCCCTTTGTCGTGAAATGTGAAATGTTCTTTTTAGAGCCCCAAAAAAATGTGAGTTGATTTAAAACAGAAAATTAAAGCATGAAATGGAAGCCCTAAGCATTTAAAAATGCTTTGTCAACTTCAAAATTTAAGGATTCAATCCTTCAACTCTAATCTATTTGTGTTCTTTGATTCCAATGTGAGAGAAAAACCTGTCGTTATCTCCCAATGCCAACCTATAAACAACACAAAGTAAACTCTTAGAGATTATATTTATGATAATATTTAGCATAATGAATACAAAGTGAATGCATTTAATGAAAAATTTTAATGCAAGAGTTCCTCTTCCTTGAAAATTTCTAAAAGGCCTAAATCATGCATTGATAACCTCCTAAATGCACAATAAAGCTTTGTTGATGATTTTAAAAGAATGTTACCCCAAAAATTCATAAATTTAAAACTAGAACACATGTTGATGGATTAAGTGACTTTTCAAAGATGTCAATAGTACCATGCATAGCTTGGATATGATAACTGCATAAAGACCAATCAGTGACAAATATGATTTGGAGTGGAAGCCTTAAATCCAAACTATTGTAGATGGAAAAATATGAATAAGTGCCTACTGAATTTGAATAAATGTGTGTAATGCTAGGAAATCAATGCTACTATAACAAATGCATTCAACTCTTTTCTATGCTAAGTGTTTCAATAGAATCTTGTAGGATCAAGTATCACATGTTGGGTTCTTCATATTTTAATCACTGTAATAATTATTTGAATATGTTCTTCAAGTTTCCCTTTTACTTACCCCAAGTCAATGCATCTCCATCCTTTAATGAAGTAGCTAAAACAACTGGAATATTAAATTACAAAAGTCAGATACTAACCAAATTTGAGCATCAATGCCAATTCCTCATACCCGAGACTTGTTTTTAAATAGACTTATTGTAGATGTAAAAAATATATAAGAGAGTGCAGATCAACAATAAGTAATATAGATCCCCTTTGTATCAGAAGATCAACACTCTATTCAAGTTGAGGTATGAACCTCAGACCTCCCACCTATTTTGATTCAACAATATCTTGAAAACAACTAGTTAAAAAGCAATCAAAGATACTCCAGTCTAGTTGAGATATGCACCTTAAAAGTAGTTTAAAAGAATGTATTTAGAAGTAACAAAAGACCATCAATAATAGAAGATTCAACATTCAGTCTATAGTATCTTCAGTCCTCTATTTTCCATAGTTACTTTTTAGACTCAAAACTACTTCACCTACAATCGATTCAAAAAAAAAGTTGTTAGAAGGTTAAAGCTTGCAAAAAATATCGATGCAAAACATTTAATAGTTAAGATACACCACCTTTACTTATAGCTGTAATGGTAAATACTTCATAAGAAATCTCCTCATAGGAATACCCAGAGGTGCGCTACTTAAATTTATGTCAAGTCAAGACTCATTAAAATTTTGATAGGACAGAAACAGATACTTTGCCAAAATAAATCTTCCTCAGAAAGAAAAATTTTAGTGTTGTCAGTGGATACTAAAATAATTCTATTTTGAAACAGCCCCCTACGCATTTATTACCACAATAGACATTCTTGGATCAAACTTGAAATAAGTGTAAAGACCACATAGTTAGAAAATAATATTGGATGTTGAGCTTTTCGGTCCATGTGTCACAATTATATCCTCCAATATCTCCCCCTCTTTATTTTTGGCACTAGAAAGCAATAAAGGAAAAGGTTGTTGGACCATGCCTATGTCGATCTAATCAGTCAGAGATCCTTAAATATTTATTCATAGACAAGGTAGCTACCCTTACCCTAGAAGACAAGGCATTAATTAGCAAAGCTATTGTGAATACTTTGTATGCATATTTATACATTGTATGCAGATTAACACATATTGGCCTGTTAACACACATAGCACCAATTGACACATATATGTTTGATTTCCATAAAAAACCTTTAGTAAACAAAAATTTCAACTAGAAAATGACCTCGAATAATAAACGCAAGATGGAGAGTGGCCATGAACTAAAAAAAAATGGCGTGATATGTGGTGATAGAACTTTCTTTATAGAAAGATACATACCCATAAATTTTGAATGACTGACAAAGATTATACAAGACACAAATATGACTATTAAATGTCAAACTTCTCTATTGTATGTCGATCTTTTTCCTATATGTATAAAAAAAGAATTAAATGTCAATGCCTCAAAAGTATATTCATCAGCTTTTTTATAATCAAAATGTCCTCACATAAAACCGATTTGTCTGATGGCCTATGGCAGACAAAATATTCAGGCATTAAAAGTATTGATATGGAACATTGTAACAGAAGGATGGAAGAAGGCTCATAAATTGCAGATTATCATGCATTTAATCATGCATTAATCATATTTAGCAATCTCTTTAGCAATGTAAAAAAATCCTATAAGTGATATCAAACCAACAATACTTGTAAACCAATGATATATCACTTCACAACACAAATAATAATATATCAATGCCATTAGTTTTCAAATTTACTATGTGAAACAAGATAGGGTTGTGCCCTCCTTCTAGCACTACAAAATAAACACAAAAATCTGCAAATCGCTTCAAACAATGACCACCTTTAGATTGTTAGCCAGTTTGAAACAAGCAAATTCAACATTCCTATGAAATATTCACTCATGCTACCTATGCAAACAAGAAAAATAGAACCAAACAACTAATTGAAAGCATAAACAACAAGAACAAACTTTATTCCATAGTGGGAGTGGTGCTCCTCATTATGTGGAAAGGATGCCATTTCCCACCCCCTGATAAGCAAGAATGCCAAGATGATTATAGTGCAAATGCATGAGATTGTGCATCCAGTTGTGTAGCAATGTGTTGTCAAATTGTGTTGTAGAAATGCTTTGCTTTTACAGATTTAAGGTTGGAAGATTGAGAGATTTGGATGAATGTGGGATCATTCATGAGCCAATGACAACTCGTAGAAAATAATATGTTTTCCCTACCTCCCGTAAGAGCTCTTGATCCTAATTAAGCATTACCTGAAAACTATAGACCAAATTATTATTGTGATTACTAGCAACAAAAGGGACATGATATGGAATATCCTAAGCATCTTAAACATCTTGTGCAAGAACTCATTGATTCTAATCATCTTCTAATTGGAGGTGTGAATGATCAAGGCAATAATCATGTAGCTCCTCCTAATCAAAATTTACAATTCTTTACGAATCCCATGTCGAAACACACTATTTTATTTTTCAAAGCTAGTAAAACAAATAATGATGTGATGAATGTTGACATGGATGATGAACCTACAAAAGATGAAAACATAGATGAAGGAGTTGAAGTAGTGGAATTTTTTGAAGCTAAACCTCATAAGGGCTTAACCAAAATGTCTCTTGATGTTGCTTTCTCACAAAAAGACATACTTAAACATGTACCTAATGGTCCTCTTTACATAGCTCAAAGAATCAATGACAAGCCTACTAATGGGATATTAATTGATCCTGTCTATGTAGAAAATGTGATAATTGAGGGATTCCTATTTATGCATGAACTTTATTACTAAACATAAGAAAAACCGAAAGTTTGGATCAAAATGCATAATAGTTTTGCTAACCCTATGATTGGATCAAGAAATCTCCCTCTAAAGGTTGAACCAAAAATATTAAGTGCCTCATTCACCAACATCCCATTGTCAGACCAATTTTGTATGAATTTAGGCTATCTATGGCTATGATCAAGATTGGTATGCAGACGACCTAGTACATGTTGACTCACATGTGCCTTTCTAGTCTTTTGCATTGTGTTCATTTTTATGTTTATTTATGTGATTGCATGTGTGTGATGTGATCCATTGTACTATCTCATTTGATGTATCTCTCTCTCTCTCTTTGTGCATTCCTCAATTTGTATCTATATACTTCTATATGTTACAAATATTTTATCTTTTCACTTGTCCTGTGTTTTCCTTTTGGGGATGATGCAAGGTGTCGAGACATTTAGTTCTCTTCCATGTTTATTTGGAATAACACAACTTATAAAATCTTATGGAGCTTGAAACTCTAATTTCAATTCCACCTATAATAACACACCTTGTTTCTTTCCTGTAAATCCTTGCCTAGCATTGTGGTGTCTTATTGAAGTTTCCAGGAGGATAGCTCTGACATGCTACTAGAGCCTAATATGATTCTCTCATTTTCCTTCCTATTGGAGGACTCACCTAGTGGATAGCTCAAAGTGTTTCTACCTCATGATGAGTGCATACTGATAGCTTAGATGTGTTCCACATTGAGTTGGATAGTCTAGGCTTGATCTTCTTGGTCTTTGATAGTGTATGATTATGTATCTTTATCATTGTTACATACACAAGTGTCTTGAATGTCTACTTTAGTTTGAGTTTTACATGGGGTCATACTCTCACTAAAGTGGGGGGAAAATGTAGTAACGGATAAAGTATCCCTTTTTCACTTTTAATTTGTAAATAATTAATGTTAAAATGAGCCTAATATTGCCTTAATTTTAGTGTTGTAATATGGTTTTTCATATTCACATTAATTATAGGGCCCTTTTAGATTAAATAGACTTAATTGTGCCTTATTTAGGGTTTTGTAAAGTGTATCTTTACACTTTCACACTAATCTAGAGATTTATTAATTAATTGAGGTTAATTTTCCTTAATTGCCCCCTTTAATTCAAATCCAAACCTAATTGAATGTGAATTCTGAGGGATAAAACTCGGCATTCATAAATTTTATTTCATAACAGTTTTAACTTTGGAAGATGTGTGTCCTAGGTAACTGACTTAGGACCCATTTGTCATAGGGAAAAGGGGTCCTCACTTTGTCCTATGACCCTATTTTTACATAGCATTTCACCTTGTCCAATGTGTGTCCTAGGTAATTTCCCTAGGACCCATTCACCACATAGTGAATGGGTCCGCAGTTAGACCTAGGACCCCTCTTTGAAATATGATTTTGATAATATTTTAATGATTTGAAATCTATAGTTCAATGTGGGCTTGTGGTATTTGAATTTCAGGAATTAATCTTAAGATATGTATAAATACAAGGCTATTTCATTATGTTTCATCCAACAAATCCTAGCAATTCAAGTTTATTTTAACAAGACTTTCAAGAGCGCATTATAGGAGCATTCAACAGTAATTTCTAAGGCATTCAAGGGCATATTTCTAGAATTAATTATAGAAATCAAGATCCAATTCATCATGTCAAAGATTTATTGTATCATGCATGTTGTTTGAACTAATATGTTTATGTAATGTATTCAAGATCTAATCTAGCATATATCAAAGGCAATGTTTCACATCAAATTTCATGATCAAGATCTACATTCATCGAGGCTACTTCATGCTAGATTTTAGATTTATCTAAGGTTCAAATAAGGATTGGTGAGTTGTGACATTGTATTTTTTCATTCATCATTCCTTCATGCTTTTATTCATTTCAAGTTTTAATTAGAAAAATGGGGTTTGACCAAAGAAAATCCCCATTCCCTAACAAAACAACATTTTTCTCTCTTTGATATGTGATACGGGTTTTAGGTTGAAGATCTTTTGGAGAGAAAAATTGAAGAAAGTTGCAAGAAAAGTTGTGAAATCACAGAAACTAAGCTACAAACACATAAAATCTTGGACCTATCTTGGAAAGTACAAAAAGGATTATTTGATACTCTTTCTTGTCAATTCTAAAATATTTTAATTGCAACTTTAAAGATTTAAATTTAGTGAATAATTCCTCTAAAGTTGAAAAACTTCTAGGACTAATATCTAAGAGTTGATCTTCCAACTCATGACTTCTAAGTTCATCAATTTTCCCAAACTATTTTTTTAGAGCTTCTCAAACTTCATTGGGTTTTTTAAAGTTCTCAATATGGAAAAGCAAATTAGGATACATATTTAAACAAAGAAAGACAAATGCATGGTCACACTTATTGAAATACTTTTCTTTGTATTTAGCTACAACGGGTTCTCTTTCCATTCCCATAGTTACCCTAAATAAACATTTGTTTTTAAGTACAAGAATTACTTTAGTTTCTAATAATGGTAGTTGAAAGGTTTTATGGGTAGTATAGTAACATTAGACTCCATGCTACTAGATTTAGATACTTAAGTTGTAGAAATGTGGAAATAAAGAACTTAAAAAGTGAAGAAAAAATATAACACATAAAATAACTTCTCTATAAAGTATGAAAATAGGTCAAACACAACACCCCATTGATTAGTTGTTTCCCCCCTAATTTGGAACTTTATAGGAGTGCTTTGTAGCTAGTCCAAAAGATGCACAAATTAGCACTTTATAGCATAACTGTGATATTATGCCCATTGTATTCACGGTGAAAAAACAAGCACTTTTACAAAAAATGACACTCAAATTTGAGTTATCTAGAAAAATTTATGATGCTTTGAAGTTTTTCAACCTTACAAAATAAACTTTCTTGCATCTAAAAAATTTCAGATTTTTTGAAAAATATTTTTTGCACCAAACTTTGAGAGAAAAGAAAAAAATTGAGGGAAAATTAAGCACCCTTGGACTAGAAAAGATCAAGGGCTAAATATCCATATGACTAGGGGCTAAAAGCCAGGATGGCATCCCTTGCCCCCACTGACATAAGCCCTACTGTCTTCTCTGAGATCAGCAAATAGGCATAAGAAAGAAATGAATAGTGTGTCTGAGCTATTAAGATGCCACAAATCATAAAATTTCCATTGTGTGAGGGAGATGCACAAGATCTAAAAATAAAAAAATTGTGGCCTTCTTGCAAGAAGTGAATAAATTCACAATGAAGGGAATCAATCCTCTAAAATGCCCACATAGAGATCCAAACATAAATCATGATCATTCAAATGTGGTTTGGGTCCACTCACCTACGTGGGGTCATGGGGTTGATTCAATGATGAAACCTATTTCAATCTTTCCTACATATTGTTAACGCACAATAATGAAAACAAATTTCACAAAATACAATAAATTTACATTACAACTTACGACCTAGAACTACCTTCCCCTAAAGCTTTGATACCATATAAACCCATGATTCCTCCAAATTCCCTACTAGACATGATGCCTCAATGCATCCATAGCTAGAAATAGGATCTAATGTTGTGTAAGAGGTTGTCATTCCTCCTACTTGCAATATCCCAGCCTATGCCACGAGAGTTCAATTAATTTAGAATGTTAATTATCTAATAGCTTGGAAAACTAAGTTCTTAAATTTCAATAGAATAAGAACTAACTTAGGGAAGGTAAATAATTCAAACTAAATGAAGGAGAGCATTATTATCGACTTGTATGGGATCCTTTTTAGTCAAATCATTTCTATTGTTCTTTTATTTTATGCTTAATTAAAACTTCTAGTATCTCCTTTTTATTGAATAAAAGGTTCATTCACAAGGTTTTACTGTTTTTAAATTTTTAAGAGTATTAGGAAATATTTGTGTCATATTTAGTTGAATTAATATTCCTTCCATATGGATTAGAAATATTTATAGAATATTCTTATGATTCTAGTGTGATTTTTTTCTAAAAATAGATGTATGTGCATCTAGGAAGCGGTCCTTTCTGTCACCACCTAGGGATCCTAAGGGAGTTTGTACCCAAAGAAGGTTTCGCCTTGTGGAATCTTATGTTGGGATGTCAAAATTTACCTATTCTAACCCCATTATCACTAGGTTTGTGATTTAAGTTGAACAACATCGGCCCAAATTTCCTCCCTTTGTACTATTTTGGTGTTCCTCACAACTTTATGCTTTTTTTTTTGATGAATTTGTTGCTACTCTAACCCATGTAGGGTGAATGAAGTTAGATAAGTGATGTTTTATTTAAGAAAAATATTCTTTCAAACTTTATGTCCATATGAAAAAATTTGGGCACATGTGACATGAAGTAACACCAATTTATATGGTTCATCAGGTGGCTTTGATGCAAGAATACCTAAGGTAGAATGAGTTTTGATAAATCTAATATGGATGTTATGGTCTCATGGGTTCATTAAAATAAGTTGTGAGGTAAGAAATTTTTGACATAGGCAAGAAAATAAAGGCTACAAAATCCCTTTTTCATATAGTAGGCCTAGTTAAGGGCATTTATGGGGCCTATAGATAATGTTTCAACTTTCATCAAACTAAAGGATGAATGTTTGTCAACTAAAATATAAAATTCTATTACTACTCCATAAATATGCTTGTACCTATTTTTTTGGGGTTGTTAAAAGCTTTTCATGTCTTTAACTATGACCCTATAAAATGACCTCGTGGATGTTTTGAATATCCTATTTACTAGTAACATTTGAATATTTCTTCCAATATAACTTTGGTATAATTTCAATAGAGTTGCAACCAAATAATTATGCACATTTGTGCAAGAAATATTAATTATTAGATTGTGCAAAGGCCAATAAAGTAGGATTAGGTAGAATAGTTCAATTTATAAATCAAATGTACTATAAATAATACCCCAAACTTTAATTCTAATAATTAGTATTACACTTTTTTGCTTTATAAAGTTTACTACTCATTAATGACACCATCTATTTTTTTTAAAGCCAACAATGCCAACTCTTAAAAATGATGCTCAACTCTAAAAGTGATTTTGTTTAGTGATTCTTGGGTCTTGCAAAAATAAAGTGGGTCACATTTCATTTTGGTTTGAATCCAATAACATCAATTCTTGATAGATAGGGAACAACTCTAGAAATGATTTTATTTGCGATGTCTAGGTCTTATAAAATGAAAGTATGTTCCACAACTTATACAAGTGTTGACCTTTGTGAAAGTAGTAGTTTAATATTACTATTTAAATTAAAGTAAAAAAGTCAAGAAAAATATAAACCTAAAATTATTGATAATATTTGAAATTAGGATTAATAGATGCACTTTAAAATTAATAAAACACACCTTCTTTGATAAGCATTAGTAATGAACACCATTGTTTCCTTTATAATTTTCTTCTGTAAACTCTTTTAGTAACTCTTTTAGTAAATTTTCTACAGTGAATTGATTTCTATTGAATAATTCAACAACCCTTATTTAGAATATAAAGAATAGCAATAACACATCAACTATCATAGTGTATCGTATCAAAATTTCATCTCATTGTTGATAACTTCTATTATTCTATATGTTTACTTTAATGACACGGTAACTAAAGATTATTAAAAAAATTAAAAACTTTGAACAGAACTCATGTTCAATACTTTCATTATATGAGTGATGATATTGATAATAGAACTTCAATACTTTCATTATATAAGTGATGATTGACAAAGGCGAATATTAATAGTAAAACTTTAAAACCATCCAGCCGTTTTTAGAATAGTTTTCGTTAGTGGCATCAATGGGGAGAATTTGTCGAAGTTCCAATTCATTATTACTTTGTACTGAAACTTTATTATTTTTAGTCGTAATATCTATACTTGACATTTGTCTTGGAAGAAATCAAGAAAATGCAAAAAGAAAACAAAAAGATGTAGAAACTTATTTATTGGAGAACACAGACATACATATTCACTTCTTCGGATGCTATGTTAAACCGGCACAAAATTGGTAGCAGTGAAAATGAGAAAAATAAGTAAACAGTCCATGGTGAATTTGACGGAATAGGTTAAGCGATCAACAGGAGGGAAGATCTTTGGGCGGAGGAAGAAGAGATTGAGATCTGCCTCCATTTCCATTTAAAACAATCCATGCCATCTTCAATCCCCAACTGGTATGCAGCTCGAGATGACAATGCATAAACCATACTCCTGCAATTACATGCATTCGGTTGGATAATAATCATGTGAAACATGCACAATATTATTAAACTAAATGAGCGATTGAAGCTAGCATTAAGTGATGATAGTAATACCTGGATTATCAGCTAGGAATCGGAGAGCCGCCCAACCTCCACTGGGAACTCCAATTGTGTTTCTTTCCGGAGGATCCACCAGATTAAAGTTAGAGGGGTCAGTGCTTGAATTGTAGTTTCCCACACCTTGACCCACTACGAAGAAGTTGAAGCCGTGCAGATGCAGAGGATGGCTCTCGAAGGTCACAATGCTGGTGTCCTGCAGAACTAGCTGTACACTAGTGTTAAAGGGAAGCACTTCAACTCTGGTGTCATTGATTGTTTGTGTGTTGTTAGGAGGCGTGCCCGTGTAGTTGAAAGGAAATGGCGGATTGTCGGGGAAAGTGGTATTGTAAACTCCATTGGACTGGCCAAAGTAGTATGCTTGAAGAAGAGCAGTGGTGGGAAGAGTGAAGGATATGTTGTTAATGGAGGCTGTAAATTTGGTGTTGTTGGGGCCTTGACATGTTTGTCCTTGGGGACACGGATTCAGCCCCAACCCCACTGTGAATAGGAACTGCCTATCCACCTTTTGAGGAACAGCTGCTGCTGGAAATTTAGGATTGCCCAAGCTTCTCATCTTTTGGCTAAAATTGGCAGCAAAGGAGGTATCATTCGGGGCTGGAAGCACTGGTTTAATCATAGGAATAGAAGATGAGGACGAATTAACTGCTGTCCCATTGGAAACATACTCCAAAATTCCAGCACTGGTTGAGTTATCAAAAGCTGCTGTTCCCGTAGCGAAAGGGCCTGCATACATGAGGAATGTGGCGTTGGGTGGCTGGGATTTAGCTGTCAAGAGGACGTTGGTAGTCTGGCCGGGTGTAATAAGAATAACATTGGTTTGAAAAGGCTTAACATACACAGCGTCCGCTTCTACCACAGTCAAAGTATGGTTGGCGATACCGAAAAACAATTCACCATTGAGCGCAGCATTAACTAGACGAAGTAGGTAAGTTTTCCCAGGGATCACTTTGAGCCTCAATGTATCTTCATTAGACAGGAGACATTTGTTACATTTAAGAAAACGAAAAAATAAAGACCAGTCTGTTTATGGTTCATTCATTCTATTAATCCATCCTCACCGTTGGCAGAGCAGTTATACATAAGTCCAGGGAGTCCGTTCATGGTATACGCATCTGACACATTAGCTTGCGCCCCAGTTTGCAATGCTTGATTGATAACAGCCTCAGTGTCTGCATTCCACCACTCCCCTGCAATTCGCAACGCAACAACAGTATTTTCATTTTAAATTTAAGACTAGTGTACAACTGCAACACATTATCAGCGAGTACTGAAAGACATACCAAAAACAATAGGCACTTCCTGGTATGGCTGAGGGAATGGGTAAGAAACATTCTTTTTGGGATAGATGATAATGGCACCATGCACGGTTGCTCGCAACCATGAGATGTGGGCGTGCCACCAGAGTGTTCCTCTCTGCCTTTTGATAATAAAGTTGTACACGTAACTTTGCCCGGTTTGAATTGGACACTGAGTGACATAAGCGGGACCATCCGCCCACCCAGATCTAAGCTGCCGAATTCCGTGCCTGAGCAATTCATAGGAATTCATTAGGTGCACCCGCTAAAGTAAACCATGAGAGAGAGGAGCATCAGCAAATAATATTACATTTATTATGTAAATAACTGAGTTGTAGGAGCAGAAGAGATACCAATGTATGCTGATATTGTTTTTAACAAAATTTGTTACTTTGATAACCACGCGATCTCCTTCTCGAGCAACTATTAGAGGCCCTGGATATTGCCCGTTGACAGTCACGACAGCTTTCGTATTACAAAGACGAGTCACATTCTTCATTTGGATCTGTAGATATTTAGGAAAAAAATAGAGTGAAATAAATTAATGCTTTCCTGTACAATAAAATATTCAATTCATTTCATAGAAACATATAACCCACGTTGAATTTGTAGTGCCTTGTAGTCAAGGTATGTTTCCCTAAAACAATTTGAACAGTGAAACACAATGCCAAAAGCGGCAACAGGAGTCGGCCATAAAAAGTCTGCATTGCCAGAGTCATTCAGTACTTCCGCTTTCAGAGTCTGATCTGAACTTACACAGGCTAAATAAGTATTTGCCAAATTGTTTGTGACCTGAGATGTGAAAACCTGTTTCTCTCTGTGTATATATATAGATACAAGGATGAAATCAGCTGTGAGGTCCTTTCGCTTTTGTTGGGTAGGTCAGTATGCAATACTAATATTTTAAAACGTTTATAAATCCATAAGGAATTTGTTGTTACCATCTGTATTTATCTATTTCATTTTCTTGACTTTTCTTTATTCACATGTACTCTTCGTATTGTTTGTTTGTTATGAAGCTAAGTTGGCGCTTTCTATCTGGAGTGGCACTCAAGTAAAGCATGCGCCATCTTTTCCCTTTGTCATTTAAATCCATGTAAACTAAACCCGTGTTGGTATACCAACTGCTGCTCATATTTTTGTTATTGGACATTTTCCAGTTAAGGCGTTCACATCCATTCAATCCAGACTGGTCAAAATAAAGTCATGCTTGACTTAGTCCAAGCCTGCACTATCTCGAAGCCTTTAACGTCCACACCAAAATTTGGCAGTTGAGAGACAAATTTTGGCATTAGCACTAAAATTTCTAACCAAGAGCCATCTAATTTATAAATAACTTTATATATGGTTGTTATACTAGTTATTCAAAATCTTTTTTTTGTCATTAGAGTGTTAAGATTTTCTCTATTTTCTCTATTTGTATCATTCTTATTGTACCCCAACCTCCAACTCTCAATAGTTCGTTCAAGTCCAGTACATCTTACCAAGCTTTTGAACTTGGTCATCTCATCATCTAATTCCTCTTTAAACTTTGAAAACCTAGTCATTTGCGTCAAAAAAAATCTAATTCTATTAGTGTTGAGGCCTTGGGCATCCCTCAACCATCATGTGATCTCCATTGTTCCCTCACAACTTTCAGGTCCACTCATTTTCCTTAACTTTTAGTGTTGGTCCTTCAAGAATTTCAATCCTTGATTACCACCTCCCTCCATGCACTGCTTTCCCAATCCTCAACTAGTATGAAATAATTGCATATGCATTTTAATGTATGGTTTTTTTCTTGTATGTATATCCTTCAGTTTGACTTTGAGTTGTTGATGGTGGCATCATGTTGATATCACCCTAACAATAGAGTTGTGGGCTAGTCCATCCTTCTTGACATCATGCTAATGTCATATTTGTACATTGTTGATGTCATCCATTTTGTAGAGTTCCTTAATAGCATCATCATGAAATCATGCTAATGTCATCATCCATAACACAAAAAATTTAGAGGTATTTATAGTTAGAATTTTAGCTATTTCTTGCCTAAGAACCTTCTATAAGGTCATGTTGATACCCTAACCCCGACAACCCAAAATATTTTTCTTTATTGCGGTTTCCCCTTTATAATTCCCCATTCCAACATCCTATTTTGGCATGATTTCTAGACCAAATTTAAATTCCAATAGCCTAACCGATTTTCTTGACATTAGTTTCTTCTAAACTTCAATGTCTAATGATCCTAAATATATCCCATTAATTTCCTTTGTAACTCCCCAAAATAGCCTAAAAAGCCACATGGTCACTCAAAAAGGACTTAACATGTTAGAAGAGGTACTAACTATTGATGATGCCATGTTTTTATTGCTTAAGAATACTTTTTCATGTTTTCGGCACATTATTTAAGTAGTTCTTAATTTAGAAAATGCTTATAAGTGATTAGGGATTTTTTTTTGCTTGATTTTGCCTTACACATAATAGAAAACACCTCAAAATTATTCGTTAACCCTAGAAAGGCTTGGAATTTGTAAATTTGGATGTCATGGCCAAGTTGGTGTTATTGTAAGTGATTTTTTCTCATAGGAATTGTTATTCCATGTTTTTTTATGATGATTTGGTAGTGAGTATCATAGATTTTTCTAACTTTATACACATAGATTTGGATGCCTACTATTGGGAAATTTTAATTTTAGATCGATCGAATAAGTTTTGTATAACTATCAAAATTTTCTTCAACCTTGGGATGGTATTTTTTAGGGTGGAGTCCATGCAAGTTATCTAGTCACATTTTTCATGACCTAGTTCTAGATCTATGTAAGGGATTTGAAATTCATTGTAGAAAGCTAATTTGTTTGCATCGATAGGGAAAAATATCATCTAGATTGATCTAAAAATTATATTGTAACCTATGTAAACAAATGTAATTTTTAGTACAACATCTAATTTTGTATAATTGCAATGTAAATTTTTATTAAAAAAAATAATATATGATGCTATCTTTTTCCTTGAAATGTATTCTATTTGCTTTATTATTTAAGAGTTTTAGCAAATTCAATTAATCCTTGAGTTCAAATTTATCATTCTCTATGTAAGGTTAAGTTCATTTACGTTCAAGAATTGTTGTAAAGCAATTTTTTCATGTAGTATTGTGCCAAAGAAACAAATATTTTAAGGTTAACATGTGAAATTATTGAACTAATTTAGGATAATTAAGTAGATTTCTACTATTGGGAAGGATGTTTATTTAAGCCTTTATATTTTCTAAAATATACTAAGTGTAGTAAACCCATCTAGGAGTTAGGGTTTGCTTTGTTGTTAGGGTGTTAATTGGATTGGACTCTATTGCAGGATTCAACAATAGTCAACCTTGAAAGCTGAATATTTTCACTCATCAAAATATAAAATTAAAATCATAATATCCTTTTATTTATTTCTAGTTTCATTTAACCAAATATTATGCATGTTTGATTATTAAGAATATTTGTTTAGCCTAATGTAATCTTGTGACTATTAAAACCCCAAAGGATTATTACATAATGTATTTTACTAGGATAATCATGTGAGATATTTTAAATAAAAATATCTCAAGGATTATAGAGAGTTCCCATTCTAGTATATGTAAAAAAATCATCCATTTTGGTGTGGCCACCAAAATCATTTTAATGAGAGCCTTGTAGCTAAAATATGAAAAAATAAAATGTTGCATTATCTAGAGTATCAATTAGAACTATAAGTAAAAAAAACATCCATTTTGGTGTAGACGACCCATATAATTCTAATATTAGATTTATGAAATGTTTAAGTAGATTGATGAATAGTTAGAATGGCAACCATGACAGTAGTGTGCAGTAGGATTAGAACATAGGGAACAAAATTTTGACATTAACAAGGAGTTGTTAGTGTGAACGATTAATCTATTCAATATTCTTAAGTGTACTTAGGTTGACGAAATAATATAACTTCTTGTCTAGCCGAATGTGCAACCTTTAAGCCTCTAAAGGTTACTAAATTATTTGGTTAACATCATGCAGAGAACTTTTGAAGCTGGAAGACTTTCTATCTCACCTCAAAGGTCACTCAACACTTGGCACATAAGGTTGATGACTTTGTCATAGAGGTTGTTGGTTTCGACACTCCGACTATGCTTAAACATCACACACTAAGCGTTGACTGCTTAGGTGGATGTCTCATTTAACTCAACCCTTTACCCAGCTGAGTTATGTTTTCCGATGTTAAAGTTTTCAGTTACATTATCCAATTGTTTAAATTTTTCGATGATGTCTATAGATTTTAGCCACTGTATGATAGTTTGGGAGAGTGGGTTGAGTTGTTTTTCATCTCATGGGCACTGCATTTATTGACTATCGTGCCAAAAACTATGCAATATGTGAATGTAGGAAAAGGTTATGAATCCCTCAAAACAACATGGGGCATCTAATGCCTATGCCCCTACATACCTTGATCGCTCGTACACCAACCAACTATGTGTTGTAGGCCGTATTTTTACATTTTTTTTGTTCTATGTGCCCCATATATATTTTATAATATATATTTATAATTATATTTTTATATGTTTATATATGTTGTATATTATATATGATTTTTTATTGTTATAAATATAATAATCTATAATATATATTATATATATTATAATTATAATTATATTTTATTTATATATATTTATAAGTATAAATAGTAAATGAATAGTATGATAAATAAATGGTATAATATTTATATTATATTATAATTTATATTTTTTTAATTATTAATTTATGATGAAGAAGAATGAAAGGGAGGAAGTGAAAAATGGAGGTTTGCAATGGGTGCCTCATTCAGGAGGTTTTCTAGTGTGGCACCATCTGTTCTTCAATTTTTTAAATTGGTTTTTATTTGTTCTATGTTTGAGTTTTGGTGTCTTTCTTGTTAGTGTAATTAATATTTAATTACACTTGCATAACTTTACTTAGGTTGAGCTAATTTTAGGTCAACATTAGGGTTGCATACTTTGCTTTTATAAAGCAAATCATCTCATTGTAATATTGAATTCCTGAATAATATCATTTTGCACATTCGCATGCAAAGCTCTGCTTTTTAATGTTTTCTCTTTTGTGGAAGGTGTTTAGGTTTGCATGTCTGATCTAGGGTTTCTAACATGGTATCAGAGCCTTGACATGCAGCCCCTTCTCAAATTTTGGAGAAAACCATTGCAGATTTCGTTCGGGGTTCCTCGAGGATTTTTTGCCTTGAGTTCATTTATGCAACATTTTGGATCAGATCGGGCTTCACCATTGGATTCGGAGCACTGGAAAAAGTCAGGTTTGACTTTTATTTTGCAGATTTTGGTCATCATTTGCCAGATCTATGAGGGTTTCAGTTTTGGTATTTTTTTGCAAGCTCTGGAGGTAGCCGTTTTTTTGAAGCATTTTGAGCAGAAACGGAGGTCACCATTGCATTCGCAGCGGCCAAAAACCCTAAAATCGCCTTTCGTTTCATCGATTTTGGTGAAGTTGATCCGGAAGGCAAAAAAAGTTTGTCAGGGAAGCCGTACGGCCTCTCTAGCACGCATTTCGAGGCAGTTTTCTTCACGAAAATCGAAAAAAAAATGAAAAAGCCCATCGGTTTTCGCGCCTGCAGTTTTAAGCTGGTCACCGCCGCGCCACCGGGCGGCCACCCGTCCGCCGCCGCCGCCGGTGGCTGCCCCTTCAGCTCCGCCGGCCTTCTTCAGCCCCCGCGGGCTCCAATGCTCAGATAGTGGTCATATGGGGGACCGGGCGCTATGCGCCCAGCCCCCGGCCGGCCCTTAGCACCTCCGGTGGTCATATGCACAACCAAGGGCTCCGCCGCAGCCCCTGTCCGCCAGCCCCTGGTCGCATGCAGGACCAGGGGCCGAGATTTTTTTAGCCCCCTGGGCTGCCTGCAGGCCTTATTGGCCATTCTGGAGCACTTTCACGAAATCGGGCGTAACTTTTGCGTACGGTGTCCGTTTTTTGCAAACGAGATACCGTTGGAAAGCTGATTCCGGCGCCGATCTATTCAACATTTTAGTTTTTCCAGATTTTGCTCCAGATTTATTTTGCAGGTCCTTGAACTCAGATGTTCTGTTTTTCACTTCGGAGGGCATATCTTTTGACTCGGTGATCCTTTTTTCACCATTCTTGCGGCATTGGAAAGCTGGTTCAGTCCTCTACACAGATCTGAGGTCTATTTTCATTTTTTGTTTATGCATGTTAGGCATTCTCTCTTTTTGCAGTCATCGGGGATTGTAATAAATGAACTGATATAAAGTTCCTTCGGGGGGGTTTCTTGCATAATAATCTTCATCATGTTTTGATGGAAACTCGCATGGGTTGTAATCTGGTTTCTTAGTTTCTTTTTGGCCATATTTTGTCTTAGTTTGACACATACCAGATTCATTTTGGTTCACACTTTAGATTGAGAGCCTATGGTTAGTGATCCGCATCAGATCCATCTCAGTTTGAGGGCCACTAAATTTGTGGTTATTGTTCCCGAGTCTGTATGGTACTTTTTCCCATGGAAGAGTTTCAGTCTTAGTTTGGCATCGGCATCAAGATTCACGGCTTCCAGATTCTGTCATCATCATATCATCTACTGTTGCTCTATGGATTCCAGGGTTGTTCCAGTTTGGTGTTTTCGAGTGTTCCGTGGCATCGGGTCTGCTGTCACATTATTATGATTCCGATATGGTTTCTTGTAGACAGAAGTATCTTTCCTTGCTTGCCGATTGCGGTTCCAGTGTTACTCCACAGTGTTCTTCCAGTGCTTCTTTGCAGCAGTCATCTCATTGTAGGGGGGGTTGTCCCACTGGGTTTTCCTTCTCTACCTCATTTTTGCATTTGTACATGGGTACCTGATCAGGCCTTGTTGCCGGGACCCATTCATGCTTTCTTGCATTCATCTTAGTTTTAGGTGATGCTTATTTAGTCTCCCTAAGTTGCACTTATGGGGGGTGTTAGTGTAATTAATATTTAATTACACTTGCATAACTTTACTTAGGTTGAGCTAATTTTAGGTCAACATTAGGGTTGCATACTTTGCTTTTATAAAGCAAATCATCTCATTGTAATATTGAATTCCTGAATAATATCATTTTGCACATTCGCATGCAAAGCTCTGTTTTTTAATGTTTTCTCTTTTGTGGAAGGTGTTTAGGTTTGCATGTCTGATCTAGGGTTTCTAACATTTCTCTTATCGGTTCACACTTCTCACTTGTGTTAGCAGTTTCATTGAGGCTCGGCTTTCAGGAGGATATGGCCATCCCTGCCCCCACTCTGCAAGTATTGGCAACAAGATTGCACATAGCTCAAAAGCTTTAAATATGCTGTTACAACAAGTGGAACAGTTATCCCAACCAGGACGTCCTTCTTTGTGTTAAATCAACAACTAGAGGTGGGTGAAGATGGTGAATCTAGAGAACAAGGTAAGCCCTCTTGCACTTTTGATTATGCAAAAATAAAACCTAACCTTGAAATAAAAGAGATTATTAGAAGTGAAAAGTCTAGAATTAAAGAAATTGCAAATAGCTCTCAGCTAGGAAATTTCTAAATTCCTAGTTCTCTAGCATATTGGTAAATAAATTTGAAATTCAATTAAATTATTATGGAATTTTGCAAAAGTGCTTGTTTGTTATTTTCTTCAAAATCCATGAGATTTAGGGCAAATCCCTTGCTAAGTCTTTCTAGAATGTTGGTGGTTGCATGTTTTGAGTGTTGCCTTAGAACCCTGCTACCATCACGGAGGAAGTACTTGCTCTCTCCTACCCATGGTAGGTCATGAAAAATTTACCCCCATTATTCTAGAAGCTTGTCTCATCTATGCTTGATTCGTTTGGTAAGGTGCTTAGCATGGATGAGGCTAAGGCCTCGTTGTCGAACCTTGATGCTAGGGAACTCATTTCACTAACCCTCGGGGTGGAATTCCCTCTTGGGCTCCTCATTGAAGATGAGGAAAGAAAAAGTTGCCCTCTTGAAATTTTGGGTAGTCTAAGTGCTTGTTACCTATGTCATCATGAGGGACATATTCAAAAGAATTTACCTCTTATTAAAAGGAAGGAAAAAAGGGAGGTGGGTAACTCTGGTAAGGGGGCTATAGATAAATAGAAAGATACCACCGATGAAGTGAATCCTAAAGGCGGAGTCGTTGAGACTCCCTTAACAAATCCTGACTCAGTAGATGGGTACTCTCCTCCCCGACATACTTGTGATCCCTTGGTTGAATTGAACACCCTGTGCTCGGTGAACCAAAGTGACCAAGCATTAGGGATGGCCTCCCCTATCCATAATATGATTCTAACAAGGAAATTGTTTGAGGCCCTTATCGGGGAGGAAGCGCTGGATAAAAATGATGAATTTGACTAAGTTGTTAGACCCAAACCCATCTTGAATCCTTATCCTAAAGTTAATTGGAGCAGGCAACAACTTGAAAAACTTAATGCACAATAGCTTCCTATGTAGAAAATCCATAAAATAATTGAGTAAAGTTTGTTAAATAATGATGGCTCGCTTAAGAATATTCAAAACTAAGTAGAAAAACCTAATGCAACTCAAAAGAGTCGAGGGAAAACTCGGCTTAGAAAATAAAAATTCAAGGGATTGTCAAACTTGATTTACTTTTGGGGGTGATTCTTCCAAGTCATCGATTATGAGGATATCCTCAAAACCAAAATCTAAGCTAGAGAACACTCTGCACAATAGCCTTAAAGTTGGATATCAACTGAATAGAGAAAGCACTAAAGATAGAGAATTGTTTGTGACTATTAATAGGGCTATCCAAAAGGATTCCAACCAGCTCTTGAACATAGGCAACTCAAAAAAATCAATCTCATCTCGACCATTATAAACTTTGTGACCAATCCCACACCACTCATAGCGGGTGAGTCTGCAAGTGACTCTGGCGATGAAGTTGAGGAGGATGACATAAAGGAGAGGACTTTGATAAGCACTAAACGAAAAAGGGGCTTGGGAGGCCAAGGAAATAGGGCACCCTAGCCTCTAGCAATCGCAACAGCCAACAGGTCAAAAATAAAAGAAAAAAGACCATCTTGGTGTGTACTATGTAGAAAGGAAGAAGAATCAGCAGACCATTTATTCATTGGGTGCCAATTTGCTAGGGAATTTTGGTAGTGGATGTGTGCCAAACTAGAGTGGATTACAGCTTTACCCAATGACATTCTAAGTCTTTTTCAATGCTGGCCTAGAAGACTGAACTCTGGATACCTCAAAGCACTCTGGAAGATATGTCCCTCGATGTTAATCTGGGAATTATGGAAAGAAACAAATCACAAAATCTTTGAGGACAAGGAGATGTCAATGGCATCCTTTTTAAGCAAGGTTGAAGCAGCAATAGTGGAGGTTGTAAATCACAGATCTTCTATCCTCCAACAGAAACTTGTTGCCTTCACTGACTGGGACGGTAGGATGAGAATGGCATGGTCCGGTCTCAGAGTCTTGGCCTTGATAGGGACTGGCAGAAATCTCACAAATCCACTAAGGGATCAAGCAGTTTGGACTCCCCCAAAAGTTGGATGGTTCAAATTGAACTTCGATGGGGCTTCAAGGGGCAACCCAGGTCCTTCTGGGGCAGGAGGCATCATCAGAAATTGGGATGGATCAGTGGTAGGAAGGAGGGCAGTCCCATTAGGAGTCAACACTAAAAGCTATGCAGAATTCAATGCATTAATTTATGGCCTTATGCATTCTATTGAGTTGAGGCTGAGTAAGGTGGAAATAGAAGGGGATTCAGCCATTGTGATCAATGTGGTCAGACTTGGAAAGACACCTAATTGGAAGCTCAATGTAGTTCTTGAAAAAGCATTGGAGATCCTTAGTATCCTGAAAGAATACACAATAAACCATGTTTACCAATAGGTTAACCAGGAGGAAAACCATCTAGCCAACCTCGCGGTCGAAGGGTGTGAGATCAAGGATTTATCTGTGAGGCCCACCCCTATGCTACATCTAGTACTTGGATTAATTTGAGTTTGGTTATTGTCTATGCCTATTGATACCATTGAATGACATTATATTTAAATGTTTAAGTTCATATGATTATTTGATTTTGATTATGCCACATGCTGAGTAATCTGATTATGATGATTGATCTAATTTATGTTGGTTATTGAGTTTGTTTAATTTGAATCTGGAAACTTAATGACGAATGAATGGAACAAGTGATGTGAACCAATCATGCTGCAATTAGATGAGTATGAAAATTATGGCTAATGAAAATGGGATAAGATAGGTGGCTAATGATTTGTCAATTATGTTATTTGATCTTTATGCTATGTAAATTATGAAACTTGGTTGAATGCAAAAGTTTTATTTTTATATGAATATGATTTACTTGGATGGATTAGCGTTTGCATCAAGTGTGTAGGTACACTTTCCATGGCCAATGGAAATTGGAGGTGACCCTTGGGAACCCTAAGTAATTTAACCAGTGAAACCAAACTGAAGTCCATTTCAAAGGACTATAGTTTTGTTTTGTGATGTATTTTATTTGTGATGTAAAGTGTGAGTGTTATTAAATTGATTTTTTTATTGCCATATCATTCCATCTAGGAGGTGAGTTGTCCATCCAAGTGGACAAACTCGGATTTGAACTTTTAGACACTTTTTGGGGATTGAAAAGTGATATTTTTTGTGTTTTTATGGGTTTAAGGTCCCTAGGGCAGGTACCTATGGGTTAGGTACCTTTTTAGCTCAAAATCTTGGGTCAATATCAAGATTGGACACTCCTTTTGAGGCCTTTAAGAGCTTTGACGAAAATAAGGTTTGGGAAGTGGGATAGGGACTAGTCTCTTTCCATTCCCACTTCTCCAAGTTGCCTTGGAGGGTTCCCAAGATCTCACACATGTGTGAGCACACATGGGTGAGTGTTCTTGGGAGAGTGAATGGGAGGTTGAAAAATGTCAGCTCCCTATCAAAGGAATTCAAACTTGATTTCCTATCAAACAAACTCAAAACAAGGGTTATGTGATTCTTTTTGCATTCTTGATTTTGGTTGAATTTTGGGGGTTGAGGAGATTGAAGCAAAACTTTGGAAGAAGTGGAGTTGTGTGGATCCTCAACTCATCCTTTCCTAAGCTTGATTTTGAGGTAGATTCACCACTTTCTCTACTTCTTTATGTTTTATTCAAAAGATTATATGTGTATGTAAAAATGTGCTTGGTATTTTATTTCTTGTGTTTTGCTTTTATGTTTATTTCAAAATGTTCTTCGTGCTTGTTTTCTTGTTTTGTTGAATGTGGTTAATGTGATGGGAAAAGGGTTGTATAGGGATAGGCTCACCCAAAATTTGGGAAGAGCATCCCTCATTGGGGATGGTATGGAGTAGGAACCTTCATGGGGAAATATAATCCCTCCTTGAGAGGAGAGGTTCAAAAAGGGTATGAGTACCCTTATGCAATTATAAAATGGTAGAAATGTTTTTGGTGGTATGGGTTTTGGAGAAGGAAGAGGTATTAAAAGAATGGTTGCATGTGAAATGATGGGAGTATGATATTGACTTGTTCTTTTTTCTATTATTATGAGTCCCCATATGGAGTGCATAGTCCACCCTCCATTCCCCACTTTGGATTCTTGATGGAATCCTAAAGTTATGTGAAAATCCCTTAGGTAGGTGTGAAAATAATCTTGTGTGTATCATGTGAGTGTAAATATTTTTTTTGCTTGGTTTTGTTTGTACCCGGTTTCCATAGTTGCCTCCTAGCTCGGGGGTGGTTGGTTTTCCAACCAAAGGTTGGGAGGTGAGCACTACCTTGGCTATGGAGGATATTTTTATGTTTTGTGTAGGTTGGAAAAAGTTATGAGGATTATTTCAAGCTTGCAAAGGGTTGCCTATTTTGTCATATCATTATGTTTATGAGGTGAAGATAATCTCACAAAAGAATAGCTATCTTTATTGATAGATGTGGGAGAAAAGCATATATGAGTGAAAGTTGTTGTATATTTTGTATGAAAATGTAACTCTAGAACTTGGGGTACAAAGGAGCATTTTTTATTTCAATTCCATTATCTTTTTATTTATGAGATTATGCATTGTATTTTGAAAGAATAAATGTTAGAAAATAAAAATAAAAATACAGTTCCTCCATTTTATTCAGTTGCTTAAAAGGGGATGATACATTTTATTGAGAAACATAGACATATATTCGTGTATTTCATGCAGCTGATCTATAAATATCACAATATTGTTTCTGTGAATATACATAATCACTTGCGAGTAAAATAAATGGAATTTCTTTGAATATTGTGTCATGTCCTTCCTGCAAAATATTTATACAGTATGAATATTTATATATTAGACATTGAATATTGCCACTATGATCTTGGCGTCTAGAGGAGTCGCACAAGGAGGAGAACAGTTAGAAAATATTATCTTCTTAACAATTATGAGGAAGGTAGAAATAGTTGTCCATACTTACATACCTAGGCCATGACTGGCCAAGGTAATAGGTACCAGTGATGGCCTATGGTTACCCCATTCCAATCGCCACCTATCCGCTTCCCTTCCCAAGTTCTTGAAATGCTAGGTGGATGTATCTTGAGAATTACCATTTTAGGTTTGGATGAACTATGAGGGAGATTTGCATTTAACAAAATGGTTGCAAAAGTAATTTGCACCCCCTAACATCTCCTCGATCAGACACAATAGTGTGGTCGCATCCCCCCCACGTTGTTCAATTTCAACCTTCCCTACAGTTGTCGGCCTTGTCCTTACACCTGCAGCTTTCCAATAGGGATACGTAGCACCTGAATATACGTCAGGACGTTTCAAGCTCAAAATTTTTTAAGAAGTAATTCACATCACTAGTGAGATAGCCAACAAGATGTGTATTTAACTCTACAAAAGTAAAATGAAAATAATAACAGAAAGAGGTGTTGCATTAAATTACATCCTTATTTTAGTAAGACATAAATGGTGCATTTTGCAGAGGAGATGTGAGGACCTCTCACGCGAAAATGACGCCCTGTCAAATGTCAATTCTCAGACTCGAGGCAAAAAGGGTTTGGGCTCTGCTGCTCACTAGGCACAATTTCTGACAAGGTTTGAACATGGCAGAATGATAGTAAAGTATCTTCCCATTTGAATCAAACTTCGATACCCAATGGCTCCTCTTTGTGTCTTACCATCTGCCTACAACCCATCGTGTCTCTAGATGTGCCTGGCTGCCTGAGATATGTCCTTGCTTGAGTAAGTGAGATTTAGTGAATTAAATAGTGGAGCTAGCAGAATTTGTGATGTGTAAATGGCCGCTTTATTCCAAGAAATATTCTTATCACAGGTCGCATCCACATTTGAAGTTGTTCACCTATCATGCCTCTGGTAGGCACGCCCCCCTTGCATCTGTATATGCTAGCACTCTCACTCGATTTGGGCTTGCGCGGGAAATCAGATCCCTTGCGATGAAGAAACTTTTGCAGTGTTCTTTACTGCCTGTTACACTCCCAGCTAGACATCCCAATTTTGGAAAAGCTCTCATGCATCTTTCCTCCTCGAACCAAGTTGGCATGTAATTCATGACACATGAGAATAACTTCGATATGCATGGAGAAAACAATAAAATGAAGACGTAACTCTAACTAATTCATTGTTGTAAGAATTCAGAGTAATGCGCAAGAAAATAAGATAGGGCAAGCTGATATCGGTTGATATCTTGGGCTAGCATTGATCATAAGTCTTGCAATGTTATATAAAAAAATAAATTAAAAAAAAAAAAAAAACAACCATAGCCTGTAATTATGCTTGGATATAAAAAAAAATAGATGACATTCAATTTGATTATCTCAATATTACATTAGTAAATTTGGGGCGTTAATGCTTATGTCATGTGAAGTTAAATTTTGTTCGTGCACGTTTGATTTAAAAAGGAAACCAAAATAAAATCCAAAATGCATTCTTACTATGACCTGTAGAAAACAGAGAAATAAATGATACCGTGGTAAACCAAATAAGACAGAAAGTGAGTAAAAGAAACAGTGAATATGAAAATAAAATAAAACGAGTCTTCAGATTTGGAGGAAAACTAATGTTATAGCCATACGCATTCATTATAATGCTCAATAGAAATCGTGCTCTTCACGGTTTTAATGATATTAGTTATGTCCATACTCATCACTTAATTTATCCCCATATGTTACGTTAGTGTTCACTTTATTCCTCCAATGTAAGAGAGGTCTATTATTTAGATCATCTTATATTCCATGTTTAGTTGCTCTTAGAAATAAAAAGAAGGGAATGTATTCCCATCCCTTTAGGAAATATTCATTTAATTTAAACTAGCACTTGCATCCCAATGAGGTGCAATGGTTACGCCGATAGGCCAGCATACACTGGTATTGTATCATGTACATGTAGAAGCGGTGTATTTTTTCTTTGTGGCAATGAGATTTTGTGAGCTGTAGGATTTGTCTTTAAGGCCTAAATAATGAAAGTAACGGGGTGGTTAGTTGTGTAGATAAGGCATTGATGCAATAAAATTGTAGCACCAGTTTTAAGCTTAGAAGTGTGAATTTTGTAATAGGTGTGTACCTTGATTTAGGAGAGATATCTTTCAAAAGAGAATGGTGGTTGAATGTGAAGATCATTTAATGATTGAACTCTAGATATGGTTGTAGGATTTGTCTTGAAGACCTGCATAATGAAAGCAACGGGGTGGTTAGGTGTCTAGATAAGGCATTGATGCAATAAAATTGTAGGATTTTGTAATAGGTGTGTACCTTGATTTAGGAGAGACATAGTTGTTGTAAGCGGGCCTCCTCTCATTTCCTTATGATTGCAAATCGATTGGTTTGCATTTTGGAATATCTTTCAAAAGAGAATGGTGGTTGAATGCGAAAATCATTTAACGATTGAACTCTAGATATGGTTGTAAATGTTAGTCCTTGCCAGGAGACCCCATTTCTTGGATCCATTTTTTTAAATAGGCAAGTTAGGTTGTCAATTTCACCGAATTTTCAAACTAGTGGGCCCATTGGCTTGCCAATTCGGTGAAATTGGTAATGTAGTGGCATGTTTTGAAAAAATGGGTCCAAGAAATGGGGTCTCCCAGTGATGTAACCATTTTTTTCAAACAAACAAGTTAGGTTGTCAGTTTCACTATATTTCCAAGCTAGTAGGCCCACTGACTTGCCAATGCAGTGAAATTGGCAATATAGTTTCCAATTTCACCCTCTTTCAGCTCTCTCTCTCTCTCTCTCTCTCTCTCTCTCTCCTAAACCCTAATACCTATACCCTATAAACTTAACCTTAAACCTTCAACCCAATACCCTCAACCCTATACCTAATATCCTAAAATCTAATCCCTATACCCTATAAACTTAACCTTATACCTTCAACCCTATACCTTAAACCATAAACCCTACACCCTCAATCCTCATCTCTATACCCTATACCCTAAACCCTAAACATTATCCCTTAACCCTTAACCCTATAACTAAACACTAAATCCTTCATTAAACCTTGTACCCTAAACCTTGAACCCTAAACCCTCAAGCCTAAACCCAATACCCTCAACCCTATACCCAATATCCTAAACCCTAATCCCTATACCCTATACACTTAACCCTACACCCCCAACCTTAAATAATATACCTCAACCCTACACCTTCAAACCTCATCCCTATACCCTATACCCTCAACCTTATAACCTAAGCCCTTAACATCATGCCCCAACCCTATACTTAAACCCTAAACCCTAAACCTCAATCCTAAACCAATACCCTCAACCCTATACCCATTATTCTAAACCCTAATCCCTATACCCTATACACAACCCTATACCCTCAACCTTGAACACTATCCCTCAACCCTCAACCCTATACCTTAAACCCTAAACCCTAAACCCTCAAGCCTCATCTCTATACCCTACACCCTCAACCTTATACCCTAAACCATAAACATTATCCCTCAACCCTATACTTAAACGACAAACCCTACACTCTCAAGCCTTAAACCTATACCTTATACCCTTAACACTACACCCTAAACCCTAATCCCTATACCCTATACACTTAACCCCATACCCTCAACCTTGAACATTATACCTCAAGCCTCAAACTTACACATAAATCCTAAACCCTAAACCTAATATCCTCAACCCAATACCCTCAACTATATACCCAATGCAGTAAACCATAATCCATATACCCTATACACTGAACCTTATACCCTCAACCCTAAACACTATCCCTCAACCCTCAACCCTATACCTTAAACCCTAAATGCTCATCCTTCATCCCTATACCCTATACCCTCAACTTTATACCTAATATCATAAACCCTAAACCCTATTTCCTATGCAATTAACCCTATACCTTAAACACTAAACCTTATACCCTCAACCCTCATAGGGGGAGAGAGAGAGAGATGTTGGGAGGGAAAGAGGAGATAAAGATAAGTAGAGATGGAAAGAGAGGTAGAGCGAAATAAGAGATTAAGAGTAGATAAGGAAGCATAGACGGAGGGAGATTTATGGAGGGAGAGAGAGGGAGGTGAGAGAGAGGTGAGGTAGAGAGCAATAAAGAGATTGTGGTAGGGAGTGATAGAGGGATATGTGGGTAGAGAGGGATAGGTGAGATAGAGAGAAGTAGAGAGAGGTAGAGATAGAGGGAAGTAGGTAGGGTGGGCGAGAGAGGGGGGAAGGGAGAGGTAAGGAGGGATATGTGAGATAAAGATAAGTAGAGATAGAATGGTTACATATAGAGAAGGAGAGAGTTACAGAGAGCAAAAGAGAGAATGGTGAGATAGAGAGGAGAGAGTGAGAGAGAAAGAGGGTGAGGGAGGAGTGAGAGAGAGAGAGAGGGAGAGAGAGGGAGAGGAGAGATATAAAGTAGATAGGGGAAAAGGTAGGGAGGGATACATCTAGTGAGAGAGAGGGCTAGGGGAGATAAAGATAATTAGAGAAAGGAGAGGTAGAGAGAAGTAGAGAGAGAATAAGGGAGGGAGAGAAACAAGATAAAGAGGTGTAGAGAGAGCGGTAGGGAGTGATGGATGGAGAGGTAGGTAGAGAGGGATTAGGGAGATAGAGAGTGGAGAGGGAAGGAGAGGGAGAGGTATGGAGGATGAGATAGGGAGGTGAGAGAGAGGTGAGATAAAGAGCAATAGAGAGAGTGTGGTAGGGAGTGATGGAGGGATATGTGGGTAGAGAGGGATAGGTGAGCTAGAGAGAAGGAGAGAGAGAGATAGAGATAGAGGGGAGGAGGGAGGGTGTGCGAGAGAGGGGGGAAGGGAGAGGTAAAGAGGGATAGGCGAGATAAAGATATGTAGAGAGAGAATGGTGACATATAGAGAAATGGAGAGTAACAAAGAGGGAAAGAGAGAATGGTGAGATAAAGATGAGAGAGTGGGAGAGAAAGAGGGTGAGGTAGGAGTGAGAGAGAGAGAGAGAGGTAGAGGGAGGGAGAGGAGAGATAGAGAGTAGATAGGGGAAAAGGTAGGGAGGGAGACATCTAGTGAGAGAGAGAGAGGGATAGGGGAGATAAATATAATTAGAGAGGGAAGGAGAGGTAGAGAGAGACAAGTAGAGAGGAAATGAGGGAGGGGGGCAGGGAGACAAGTAAGATAAAGAGGTGTAGAGATAGTGTTAGGGAGTGATGTATGGAGAAGTAGGTAGAGAGGGATTAGGGAGATAGAGAGTAGAGAGGGAAGGAGAGGGAGAGGTATGGATGGAGAGAGTGGGAGGTGAGATAGAGAGTAATAGAGAGAGAGTGGTAGGTTGGAATGGATGGAGAGCCAAGTAGAGAGGGAGGGAGATGTAGTGAGGGAGAGAGAGGTGATATAGAGAGAAATAGAGAGTGGTGGAAGGAGAGGTGGGTAGAGAGAGGGAGAGAGGAGATAAAGATAAGTAGAGAAGGAAGGAGAGGTAGAGAGAGGAGAGATAGAGAGAAGTAGAGAGGTAATGAGCGAGGGAGGGAGATGTAGGGAGGGAGATAAAGGTGAGATAGAGAGGTGTAGAGAGAGAGTGGTAAGGTTTGATGGATGCAGAGGTAGGGAGAGAGAGGGATTGGGAGATAGAGAGTAGATAGGGAAGAAGAGAGGGAGAGAGAAGTATGAAGGGAGAGAGAGAGAGGTTAGGTAGAGATAAATAGAGAGAGTGGTAGGGAGTGATGGAGGGAGAGGTAGTTAGGTAGAGATAGAGAGAGATGGAGGGAGGGAGATAGAGATAAGTAGAGAGGGGAGGAGGGAGGGAGAGAGAGAAGTGAGGTAGAGAGAATTAGAGGGCAAAGGAGAGAGAGAGTTCTTGAGATCAAGGGAGAGAGAGTCAGAAAAAGGGATGGAGATAGTGAGAGAGAGGTCTACAATGTAAGGGATAAAAATGAGTAAGATAGAGAGAGAAATAATAAAATTTGCTAATTACTGAAATTTGACTAAGTCTAAAATTTGTGAGATCTTCAAAAAACTAGAAGAGAGAGAGGGGAGAGAGAGAGAGAGAGAGAGGAGAGAGAGAGAGAGAGTGGAGAGATAAAGAGTAGAGAGAAGCAAAGAGAGAGAGAGAGAAAGATGATACAACTTGCTAACTACTAAAATTTGACCTACTGATTTTTGAAATTTGACATGATAATTACTAACATTTGACTAAGTTTGAAATTTTTTAAGATCTTCCAAAAACTATAATTTTCATTATAAATCCTAGAGATCTGAAACCACTCTCAAACATCCTTCCTATATACATGAAATATAACTTAAAGTATAAGAAAGTAAATACTTAAATGTTTATTTCATGTATATAGTTTCCCTCAAAGATAACGAGAAGAAAATCTAAAAAAGAGAAGAAAAATGAATTTGATGTAGATCAAAATGTGAGTGCATTATAATGTGAACACGTTTTGTCAATGCATTCACAAAATGCAAAAAATGCATTCACAAAACATGTCAAAACTGAGATATAACGTGAGCGCGTTATAACGCGCTTGTGTTATATCTTGCTTTGGGAATCCCCAAGCCTTAGGATTAGTATTTTCCTTGGAATACCAACCCAAAGGCTTGGAGGGTATTCCCAACGACCAAAGATGTGTTTTTGCAAATTCTACAATTTTTCACATAATCGGGCTCGTGCTCACCGTCAGGATTACATGTGGTTCAATATTGAAAATATTGAACACATGGGTAATGTTAGGTTCTCTCTTAGCTATCCAACGATGTAATTATTTTCACTTTCTGATAATCTTAAGCCTTTCATCCATAATTTATTTTGTTTGTATGTCTTTTTTTTTCCAAAAAGCAATGTTTGGTGTTTTTTTCATTATAAATTACCCATTAATCAAAATTTCAAATAAATTAAATTTTTAGAAACTAGACTCCATTCTACAAATTTTTTTTAAAAAAAAAAAAAAATTCAATTACTTTCCAAAATTTGTAGGGGGAGCACGGCCAAAATTCCACTTTTCAGGAAGTGTCCACTTTGAAAATTAGTCAAAAAACAAATATTCATTAAAAAATTGTGCATCAACTACATACTGTTAACTAACTTTTGATAGTAGCGATTTTAAAAATACTACAAAAAAATTCACCATGCTAGGGTCGTATAAGAGTTGCTATGTTATGTTTTTCTGACAAAAACAACACCAATTTATGTACGTCCTTCATTTGAACCCCTTAATCTCAACCATTTTAAAAATAAATTAGTAGTTTAGAGAGTAGACTCAGAGAACTTTGATCCTTGTTTTTGTTCCATCTCAAAATTTTGAGTGTAACTATCCTCAATTTCATGTCCAAGGTCAGTATTTCCTAATTTTAGAAAAAGATGTGTCCACTTAAGTCCCCTTTTTGGGAACCATCTTTGTGTACTTACCCATTATTCTAAATATTAAAATAATTAAAAAATAATATATATTAAATAAAATAAAATAATAATATATATTTCAAAAAAAATTAAAGTACTCTTCCCACATTCACATATTGCATAGTTTTTGGCATCCCAATTAGTAAATGCAGCACCCACGAGATGAAAAACAACACAACCCACTCTTCCAAACTTTGTACAACAACTAAAATCTGCAACATTCTTAGAATATTTAAGCAGTCAAAAACATAAGTGAAGACTTTAATAGAGGAAAACATAACAAAACTGGGTAAAGGGTTGATTTAAAGGAAGACATCCACCTAAGCAGTCAACGTTTAGTGTGTGATGTTTAAGTCCAGCCGGACACTCCAAGTGTTCCTAAGGTTGACATCTATAAGACATTTGTCTACTTTTTTGTGCGACCTCTTGAAACACTTGTCAATTCACCTCATAGATGGATTGCATCATCCTTTCCTATATATGCACAGCTTTATACTCATTCTAATTTGAATAATCTAAATACAATATTGTGTTGCTCACATGTGAAGGGAATCTGTGGAACCCAAATCTGATGCAATATTAAGGAGGAAAGGAGGGGTGCAAAATTGTTGAATCTTGGTGGAGGCTCGATGCCCTTTGTAGTGCTTGAAGGAACCCGTGCCCATTGTCTCACACCTTCCTCCAACAGTTCTCACCCCTACCACGTGAAACACTCTCTGCCATGCGGGATTCACACTCGCCCAACCATCACATGGGAACATTCAAAGGCATGGGCTTGCATTTGTAGGCCACAAGCTTCCCTATGATATTCACGAGTATTCACATAGCCCATCAGAAGAATTGCGACCTCAAAAGGATTTGCAAGAGGCATTTATAGACATTCATTCCAACAAGCTTCTACTCCCTCACCCCCCATGATTGTTGCACAGAGGCGTGATGTTTTGGAACTAGTGAAAATTCCAACAAGACTCTCCCTCCATCGACTAGCTTCTATATCTGCAGTTACCCTCCCACAAACCAAAAATTTTGTTTGGCCCACAATGACCTCCACACAACTCCTCGACACAACAACTACTCTTTTGACTCAATCAAATTTGTTGTTTCGTTGCCAAGTTACTCACTCCACCTCTTTGACTTAGTCTTTCTCAAAATTGTCTATGCAGCCTTCAAAACGAATATTTCACCATATTTATTAATTAATTAAAAATAAAGATACATTGCATTCTTTATTTTTTATTAATTAATAAAACGGTCAAATGTCCATTTTGAGGGAGTTGCATAGACGTTGTTGTTTTTCTCCACCTACTCTTTTCTCTATTTGGCTACATAGTAAAAGTTTTTAAACATTTCATACTTTAAATGTTTTTTTAATCGAGTTGTTGTAACTCTTAATGGTCAAGATTAATTGTGGAAATAGATCAAATTGTCAAGGTGTAGGAGTTTCTTTTTTTTAATTTTTCTATAAATAATTTTTTTTAAAAGAAGTATTTTTTTCTTTTGTAATGAATTTGGCAAAGAAAAATCTTGTAAGAGGGGGAGGGTGAACTTTTTTTTCCATAGTTAAAAATTTGTAAAAGAGGAAGTCTATTATTTTTGCAATGAATTTTGCGAAGGGAAACTACATGGGGGGAGGTGCTTTTTTCCATAGTTAAAAATTTGCAAAAGAGGAAGTCACTTCTTTTTGCAATGAATTTGGCAAAGGGGGGTCATCATAATGGGGTTGTAATTTTATGTTTTTTTGTCTTTTATTGAGGCTTTTAAGACATAACTTAATCATGTCTTCTTAATCAACCTCGTGACAATAAGCTTGTAGAACTCAAATAGCAAATAATTTTGTAAACGCACTCATATAAAGTGCCACGAAACTGAATGTATTTTCCTTAGAGAGTGAATTCAGGAAATTATTGTACATACATTGAATTATAAATTCTAATGGGGGTTATGCTATCACAACATGGTTTTTTGTGATTATCACCTCATGTGAGTGTGTCTTGGAGTACACCTTGCACATATTTGCATTCCTTACACACTTGATCTCAGTTTGTCTGATTATTTCTCTTAGCATTAATGGGGGACTATGATGTGTTATGATTCTTCCAATGAAGTAGTGGAGGAATTATATATTTGGGAGGCCTCATTAACTTTCTATCTTGATCTCTCATATAGGGGATTAATTCAGTAGATCACATTTTGAGATTCTAGTACTCCTCATCACAATACCATATGTATTATCAAATTCAGAAAGTTTGATGAGCTTTGTGTACATTGGTTGAGTAGTGTTCATATGTTCATTCATGTATTGTTTTGTATCTCACATCTTGATCAATATTTATTTGAGATTTGTTGATTCTAGCAGACACCAATCCATCATCGACAAAGTTTACAACTTTGACATGCTCCAGGATTTCATCATCATCATGTTCCTATCATCAAGGGATATATTTTTTGTTCTTAAATCCTTCTAATTTCTCTTTTGTAGAGGATTTGTGTTCCAATTGGGTTTTCTCCTCTACTCCACTTTATAAGAAACTTTGTACATGGGTACCTAACATGGATTCTAGCCAGGACCCATTTCTATCTAATTGTACTTTTGTGATTTCCCCAAGTATTACTTAAGGGGGATATTAGTGTGAATAATTAATATATTCACTATACTTAAGTGTACTTAGGTTGATGAGGTTTGATAGCTTATTCTCTAACTAAATGTGCAGCCTTTAATCCTCTAGACATTACCAAATTATTTGGTTAACCTCATGCACACACCTTTTAAGGTTGGAAGACTTTCCATCTCACCTCAAAGATTACTCAACACTTGGCTCAAAAGTTTGATGACTTCATCATTAAAAAAATTGGTTTGCGCACTCCAAGTGTTCCTAAGGTTGAAACCTATAAGACACTTGTCTACTATTTTGTGCCACATCTTGGGGCACTTGTCAATTCACCTCATAGGTTGATTTTATCATCCTTGCCTATATATGCAAGGATTTGTACTCATTCTAATTTGGGTCATTTAAATACAATATTGCATTGTCCACTTGTTTGTGTGACTTTATCTCCTAGATCTTGCTAATTCTAATAGGAGTTATATGATTTAAGATTTTATTTAGATAGAATATAATATGAGAAATATAAAAGAACTAAGAAGAGGATTATAATCCATCATCAATATGGATGAACATGGTCATAGAAGATAGGAAAACCCTACAGGTGGAAAAAGAAACTAGGGAGGAGATAGACACAACAATATATAGGCTCTTACTAGACCTCCTTTAAATTTAGAAAGATACAAAAAACTAAAATTCATTGGGATGCTCTAGTATCCAAACCTAGTATCTATAGAGGTAAGGTTGAAATTCATGAAATTTTGATAAAACAATGTTGTCTCTAGAGAGGATCATCTTAGAGATTTTGATAAAATCACAAATTATTATGAAATTGAGGATGAGGAAACCTCCCTTGAGTTTTTAGTTCAGAAATCTTTGCTTGATTTTTAAGGGGTGATTTTGGTTTCGACATTTGGTTCTTAATTATCCTTTATGTTTTTAGCATTCTTAGAATCCATCATTCAACGGTTCCTTGCCAAATAATCATCCACATTGGGTAAAGGATCCTTAGATACACTTTGTTTATTTGAGACCAACCTAGAACTTTGTGGATGAGGTGGTTTACAAGAATCACTCAAATGGCCAAACATTTTACATAACTAGCAAAATATTCCAACATTCTTATATTCTAAATTTTTATTCTAGGCTCCATATCTTGATCTAAGAGAGATAACAGAGGGTAAAACCTTGTTTACTTCTACATTGACACATATTTTGATAACAAGCCTAGACCTTTGTTGGGTGACTTTATCAATAGCTAACAAACAATCAAAGGTATTTGCTATCCCTTGAAAGAATTTAGGGTTCCAAAACTCAAGGGGAAGTCCTAGAAGCTAAATCCACGTCAGGGAGACCAAATCCAAATCCATCGAAGGATCAAAGTCCGACTTCCATTTACATAGTTTAGTATAGAAAAATGCATCCCTTTACATTTTCACACTTTTTTGGGCCCTCCTTGTTAAAACATGGCTTATTCATGACCTAATTGGTCCTATTTTGCATCCACAATCCTAATTAAATGCATTTTTCCAAGGATAATCCTGACATTTAACAAATGACAAATCATAATTTAATGTTTTTGGTTGTGTCCCAAATCTAGTGATTTGGGACTCATACACCACCTTGGGTGTATGGGTACCTAGGTCTCAAGGCTTGATTTTAAATGTTACATTGAATAAGACACTTCTTGAAATCAGTGTCCCAGGTTTAAGCCACAAGGACTCATATGCCCAACTTTGCGTATGAGTCCCGCTTTAACCTAGACCTATTTTAATTCAAATTCTTGGTGAGATTTTATTATCCTAGATCTGATGTCGGCTTGTAGTGTTGTAAATTTGGGAAATTTGGCATAAACAAGTATAAATACAAGGTTATTTCACATAGTTTTATCCTAGAAGATCTAAGCTTTCAAGTATTCAAGAATTATAGAAAAATTATGATCAAGAGAGAATTCAAGAGAAAATCATCAAGCATTTGAAGCAGCATTCAAGATTTGAGCATCATGTCAAAGTTTTCATGCATCATGTGTGTTTGTGAGCAAACATTTGTGATGTAGGTTCTTACAATTCAAGCAACCATTCAAGATTAAATTTCAAGCATTTAATCAAGAGTCAAGATCTACATCCATTGAAGCCATTTCACACAAGTTTGTAGCCTTTATTTTAAGGTTTTTGTGAGTTGTAACATTTCATTTGTTAATTCATCATTCATTCATGATTTTCTATTTCATTTCAAGGTTTAATTACCAAAACAAGGTTTGACCAAGGCAAACCCCTATTCCCTAACACAATAACATTTTTCCCTCTTGTTGTGTGTTTGTAGAATTAGGTGAATTGGAGCTTGAATATCCTTTGAAGACAAAGTTGTCAAAGTTGTCAAGAAGTTGTCATCTTCACGGAAACTTACCTACAGATCGAAATTCAAACTTTTGAACTTGAAGATCGGACAAGATGAAAGCTAAAAAAGATCACTAGAGGCTATAGAAATATCAATCAAACCCTAGTAACAAGACTAAATCACCCTACGGAGCATATGAGTCCCAATATAGCCCTTTTTCCAATTTTCTATGGATTTTGATAAGTCACTAGGAGATTACAGATTCTGCGTAGAAACCTTAAACTGGGACTAAATCGCCTAGCCTAGCGTATCAATTCTAGTGCACTTCAAAGAAATCATTTTCAAAGTTCTTAGATCTTGTTTAGACATATTCACTTCTCCAAGTACTTTCCTATTTCATTATTTTTGTTAATATGATTTCATGTTCTCAAGTTTCTAGGGATTTTTGCATGCATGTTTGCATTTCTCTTTTGAAGCTTCATTTAATGGTGAAACCCCATTTAGTCACACCAAGAAACCCCCAGCCCATTCCTCAATCAATTCAATTGGTTGCTCAGGATCTAGGTTCCTAATGAACTAAAGTGTGAAATAGGTCCCAAGGTTCCATCTCATAAAAGGTGGACACCTATTTCCTTGTGTTCATTTTGGTGAACTTGACCTTTGGAACCTTGAACTTTTATTTGGAGAAAATTGAAGTCCTAAATCTATAGTGAATTAACTTTACATTAGATTTGCATTAGTTGATTTGAATTTAGGGATTCTAAGCATTGCATTAGTGAAAGGTGCATATAGGTTGCATTTTTTTGCATTTTGTATCATTCAATTTCATTGGAGATCTATAATTGTAAATATTCATCGATTATACAACCTAGACACCTTAAAATCAACTCAAATTTTGTTGAATCTGGTTTGAAAACTCTAATCTAGGACTCATTCACCCATCTGGACAATTTAGTCCCTGTATAAGCCTTTTTCCTAGATTTTTGGGTATTTTGTGTTCTTTGTTTTTCACTACCTGAACCTATCAAAAACCCTAATTGGGACTCATTCACCCACCTAGGTGATTTAGTCCCGAATCAGGTCTAAATCCACATTTTACAACATTAAAATCTTGTCATTTGTGCTTCTGGTTGCTATATTTAAACTATTTTTTTAGTTTGCAAAATCACTATCATTTACAATCTTTTCAAAATTGGTTTTATTTCAACTACATTTGTAAACATAAGAATTGGAATTAAAGCATATTATTTATCTTTTTTTCATGGAAAAGCTTATTTCAGTAGTGAAAATCATCTGATCTATTATATAATTGTTTGCATCTCTAATCATTGCATAAGTTGGATAGATTACTTTTCACAAATGTTAGTATCTTTCTTTTCTAATTTTGAAAATAAAAAAGGCATTAGCAAGCATGTTAGTCATGAGAATATCTTAGTGAAAGAGATTGAGCTTGTCGACATATTCTATGCTACCACATTTCCCATCATCCCCTCATCCCCTAATATCTCTCCTATTTATGAGAAGGTTCTGGAGAAAGAGGATGTAAGCATAGACTTGATCATGATAATCATAGTTTTTCTTCTCCTGGTACCTCTCCTATTCATGAAGAAGGTATCTTGGTGAAGGAAGACACAATCATTGAGAATCATGAAAAAAAAAAAATTCCCTCTCCTCCTCTCCCTTGGGAAGATATCATCATTAACACTACTTTATCTAGTCTCCATTCATCTCCCAAAACCTCCCCTACTTGTTAGAATGCTTTAGTGAAAGAGGATACAATCATATACAATCATGAAAATCACATTTGTGAGGAGGATATGTTGGTGTTAAGAGATCCAATGATTGAGAGCTATGACAATCCTACCTCTCTTACTTGGGAAGACATTATAGGACATGGGGATGCAATTATACATAGCCATGACAATTAAATTTGTCCTTCTCCTAATATCCCCCCTCTATATGAAGAATATAGTTTGGTATTAGAAGGTACACTTATTGAGAGTCATGAGAATCTTGTTCCTCCCTTCCCTAATTCTCCAACCATTTGGAAATATCTATTTGAACAAAAAATTCTAATCATTGGTAATCATGAAAATCATAGTTTTCATTATCTTGATGCCTCCCCTATTTATGATGAAGCTACTTTACAAAATCTAACCATGGAATGTGACAAACCTCTTGTTTGGTTCTCTCCTAATAGCTCTCCTACTAGGATATATATTATGGCACAAGAGAATGAGACCTTAGAGAAAAAGGATGAAATCATGGACAATCATAACAATCAAACTAGGCCTTAGATCCTAATATCTCTACTATTGCTAAAGAAGATATTTTGATGTTAAAAAATCCAATCAATGAGAGCCATGAGAATATTATTTGTCTCTCTTCTCCTAGGGAAAAAATATTGAACAAGAGAATACTGTCATTGATAAGAAATAAAATCCAACCATTGATAACTCCCTTACTTGTGATGAAGTCATTTTAGAAGAACCAACCTTTGAATGTCATGAACATCTAGTTTATAGTTATCTTACAAACTCTCTTACTAGGGAGGATATCATGGTGTAAGAAAATGAGAACATTGACATATGTCTTTTAAATAATAGTGATGTGACTTCCTTATATGAAGATGATGAAGTGACATTAGACTCCCCTTCACTAAGAGATCATGAAAATAAGGATAAGTTTGGTGAGGTTATGAACATTAGAACTCCCTCGAGTCCTCTAATTATTATATGTCTTATAGATCCTTTAATTATTGTTCCTCCCAAGGCTAAACTTATCCTTTACCCACCCTCAAACCAACCACAAACTCAAAACAAACTTGTCCTCATCCTCGAACCACCTAAGAATAATATGTCACAACAGTTGAGTTACAATACCATTTATCATACATATAACACTAAAAACAATCTACAGCCAAGAAAAATAACTCCAACAGCCCTCCCATTGCCTCAACCTATCTTGCCTGGTGCCCCTCATTTACCTTTACATAATGGAAAGGAGTATGATCTTGTTGAACAACTTAAGAACACTCCTACTAAGATATCATTATGGGACCTTATTCAAGCCTCCCCTCATTATCATAACATGATTCAAGGTGCCTTACAACAAGTTCCTACCACCCCTAATTTGGAATCAAATGATGAGGCATCCCAAATTCAAGCTATAACTCCAATCAACTTAGACATTACTTTCCATCAATATAGTCATATTGTAGCTCATCGATTGTCCTCATTTGTAGACTATGTCATGTAATTGAAAAATAAGCCATTGCCAATAAACATGGCCCGCATGCATACAATGTCTCCCTAGCCAACATACCAACAAGCATCTCCCCCCATCTAACTAGAAATTTGTGTCCTCGACGATCTGGGATCACTATCCTGGCTATCACAGTGCATAGAATATAGTTGAATCACTCATACCGAGTAGCCAGTGTCTCCTATATAATTTTGTATCTATTGATACCCAGCTAAGCTATATCATCATATACATAAAAACTAGTCAGTGCCCGATATCCTCCTCCAAGATCATATCTAACTCTCTATCTTTGGATCAGTAGACAAAATCCTGTAGACATCCTCCAAGGTAATGGTCGCCTCCCCTTTATGCAGATGAAAGGAACATGTCTCTGAATGCCAACGCTCAGTCAGTGCAATTGAGCTATATCATCATATACATAAAAACTAGTCAGTTCCCAATATCCTCCTCCAGGATCATATCTAACTCTCTAACTCTAGATTGGTAGACAAAATCCTGTAGACATCCTCCAAAGTAATGGTCGCCTCCCTTGTATGCAGATGAATATCATCATATACATAAAAACTAGTCAGTTCCCGATAGCCTCCTCCAGGATCATATCTAACTCTCTATCTCTGGATCGGTAGACAAAATCCTGTAGACATCCTCCAAAGTAATGGTCGCCTCCCCTGTATGCAGATGAAAGGAACATGTCTCTGAATGCCAATGCTTAGCCAGTGCAATCAACATACCCATGTTTTCCCTAATAATGGGCATGGACACTGCATAATATAAGTCAAGACACCACAACCTATGCCTCTCACTACTAGTCATTTGATCCCTCAATCGATAGGTCTCTGACGGTTGTGACTCCTGAGTATAAATAGGATCTAAATGAACCTATGACCAACAAGGCAATCATTGTGTTAGTCTATTTTGCACATGTTGTTAAAATAAGTCAAGCTAAACCTAGGACAACTTGGTCAACAGTCGATTGCGTAGCTTAAAGTCAAATACGTCACACTTTTGCAAATGTGTTGTAGGAGATCAAATGCACTGAACCCCCAAATCAAATGTGGGTTAACAATACAATTGCATCATTCAAGAGCAATTGTGTCTAAGCCCTAATCAGTTGCACACAACCAAAGTCAATTGTGTCATGCAAAGGCAAATGCAGTTAAAGATCTCGTGAATGTGTCACAATTTTTCAGTTGTGTTGCATGAAATCAAAAACCTAATCTGGCCCTATGTGTCTAAAACAATTGCGTTGTTTCGTAGTTAGAGCATTTGCGGCTATTGCAGAGCGACACAACTGACTGGTGAAATTAAATCCTACCTAAAAATGTGTGAAAGTAAAAAATTGACAAAGTGGGTTGAAAGAGACTTATTGGATCTCCTGCACCCTCCAACCATCTAAAGGTATGAACCTTGTAGGCACGGTGATTGTGATGGGGAACTCGCTCCATCTTCACTCAAAGCTCTATATTTTCAAATTCTAAAAGTGCAAAATGAACCTAGAAATGCCAAATTCCTATATATACCCCAAAAAAAAAAGGTTTTGACCTAAGGCTTTGTAACTGGACACACCATTTTACATGTTTGAACACAACTTTGGTTGTCTTAAACTTGTCAAAATTTGAAACTGACTCTGTCGTCGCTTTTTTAGCTATCAAATTGACTTTTCATAAAACAAAATAAAAAATTGAATTTTTTTTGAAAAAATTGTAAAATTCTTCTGAGGGGGCACAACCCCATCCCGTTATCACTAGGGCATGTTTTGACTGATTTTCTTTGAAACAATGTGATAAAAAACATTGTATCAAAGAGGGGAAAATTGTAGACACTAAAAATTGTCCTAGGCCTGCAACCCTTAACTTCTTTATAATTCTTTTATCTTCATTTCTCATAATTAAATATTATTAATTATTTAATTATTTTCTAAAGTTGTATGTCCTCTATTAATTAAATAACTTTAATTATTTAATTAATTAATTCTTACCTTTTTTCTTTCTTGATTAATTAAATAAATAGTATTTATTTAATTGTGTTGCTAATTAAATCTATCTTCTATTAAATAATCATTTTAAATTATTTAATTAATTCATGTCATGCACTTTCAATTATAATTAAATAATCACTTTTATTATTTAATTATTCCTTAGCCTTTTCTCCCTTTAATTAAATAAATCTTTGTTTATTTTATTTAATCCCAAAATCTTGAATGTTGAATTAAATCATTATTTAATTCATAAAAGGATTTATCCATAGCATATTCCTCTATAATTAGATAATCTCTTTGTTATCTAATTAGTCATTTATCACTTATGTCTAGATCTAATTTGATCATTCAACTATCTGGTGAGATAATATATGATTGTCTCTAACGAACAGTCTTCTTGTCTTGATCACTTCATCAATCTCATCTTCTACATGCAATCTTTATTCTTTTGTGTCTCAACTAGTTTCCACTAGTGATTAAATTATTATTTAATTTAATCCCCAGCATTTATGCTTTATCATTTAAACTAATTTAACCCTAATCATATTGCATGTCACATCTTTTAATCTTAATCATCAATTTATCTTTTAATCTGAGCATGCCATTTGAAAATCATATGTTCTATAAATTGGCTTTACCTCTATCATTATTACTCCTCCCGAAATCTTATGAGTTTTGGAAGCAACTTTAGAATCTTTATTGTTTTGCTATTATCATTTTCATGAGACCACACTTGCATGCTTAATTAAAATCTAAGGGAAAGTATCATACTGCAACGAAATGAAGAAGAGTAATGGAGGTGATTCATGGAATTACATGGATGTTTGGTAAAATCATTCATTTATGCATTGTTTCTATAGTTTTCCATTGTTCTCAATTATTAGCTTAGGTTTAGTTTGAGTTATGCTTATATTGCTAATCCACAAATTTTCCCTGTGCTACAAGTGTCTTGTTCATTCTTTCTGAAACTCCATTTTGTTGTGGAGATATGGAGTTATTTTTTGTCTATGAATACCACAATCTTTATAGAATCTATCAAAATCATTAGAGAAAAACTCACCGCCATTATCATTCCTCAAAAAATTTATTTTCTTTCAAGTCTGTAACTCAACCATTGCTTTAAATTATTTAAATCAATTGAAAAATTCATGTTTACCCTTTAGAAAGTATACCTATGTCCTACTATGATCGTCAATAAATGAAACATAATATGAGGATTTACCAATTGAAGGAACTTCTACAGGACCAAACACATCATAATGAATAAGATCCAATACACCACAAGATTTATGAGAACTTGAGTAAAACTAAACATGGTTTTTTTTCCATAAATGTACTACTCATAGAAATCAAATTCAAGATTACAACCAGACAACCCTTCAACAAGGTTTTTATTTTTCAAGGTCCTTAGACCCTTTTCTCTAATGTGGCCAAGTCTTTGGTGCTATAACATAGTTTTCTCTGCAAGTAATTTTGATTTAGAAGAAAGAGCACCCTTGGGTATCCAAAAGCCATGACCATCTGCTAAAGATGAAACCCTCACCTCTTTTAGGGTGATTCCACAATAGTAGTTTACATTTTTTGGGCAAACTGGACACTGAACTAATTTTTTTTAACTAAATCTTCACTTTCAAGCTCCTATAGTGGCTAAACTGTGAGGAATTTGAATATGATGCAAACTAGTGATTTGTGGCATTTTGTCTATAGATTCTAAATATATTTTTTTCAAAAAATTTGGAATCAAATTGCTCTTCTTTTTCCATCTCCTTCGAAAACTATCTTTTTTCAAAAACATCATTTTTAAGGAGTGATGCTCACCGTATACAACATAACTTTTTTGTTATGAAGGATTAAAAAAAAAATCGAATTTATATTTTTAACTACGATATCTAGTACTTTCATTTGGTTTCATAGTGTTTTATTAAATATTTTTTCCTTAATCAAGTTTTGCAGTCAAACCAGTTACAATTTAGACATAGGCAGACTGTATACAACATAACTTTTTCTGTATGTATCGAAATTCAAAAACAAATAATGGGTCACGGACATCAATACCTAGCCTGAACATATTTTTCAAAATTTTATTTTGATAATTTTCTATTTTTTCACATGTGCAGAACAAAGACCTTGATTTTCGGTGAAAAACCTATGTTTAATAAAACTAAAAAAACACATACATAATGAAACCAAAACATATTAAAATTATATTCGTTGGATAGCTCATTCTAAAGACCGCCTAATTCTAGTTGGGTCTGTGAAATCTCTGCCATTTTCATCCTCAACTTGAGCTTTGAAGGGAACAAATCTAGAGTTTTTTTGTGTCAAAGGGTGGGAAGGTGGGAAAAGGGGGGTTCGAGCGAACCCCCTTTCCACAATGGGAAAATGTGGGTTCCCACATTTAAGGGGTTCGCTTGAACTTAGAGTTCATTCGAACCCCCCAAAATGAATTTATTTTGAATGGGGTCAGTTTTTGGAAGTTTTCCTTCCTCACTCCAATTGTAAACCACTTTTGTGGGTTCACCCTCCACATACTTGCTTTTCACAAAAGTACTATTGCACTCTATAGTGCATGCATCAAGCTTATGCAATGTTCCATATCTAACGTCTCTAGAAATTACCATAGCATCTCTAACCATATTACATCTTTCATCGGAAAATACTACATGCACACCTACATCTATTATTTTGCTCACATATAAAAAACTTCGTGCTAATCCAAGGATATGCAACACACCATTAATCTTTTTTATTCTACCATTAGGAAACATGATTCTAACTTTACCATGACCAAAAATATTTAAATGAGAATTATCACCCAAGTACACCTTACCTCCTTCAAATTCTTCATATTCAGAAAACCAATCTCTATTAAAGGTCATATCCAAAAAGATCCACCTAAATCAATTAATCATGCATCATTACCTACAAGAATTGTCAAAGTTGCAATGAATGTATCACCATATTCCTTCTTGAACTCATAATCATAATCAAATTTTTTATTTTCGTCTTTGCAGTCCTTATGAATATGTCTAGGCTTACTGCAGTTCCAACAAATAACTTTGGACTTTCCAAGAGATTTGGATCTCCCCTTCAACTTAGATGTATTACGCTTCTGATTCTTCTTTCCTTTTTCCTTAGGTATTCCATGAACATTTAGGGACTCCTTGGAACTGATGGATACCTTCCTCCTCATCTCTTCAAAAATAAAAGAACCCACCACATCTAGTCTTCAATATAACAAAAGTAATCCCATTAGCCATAACAAGATAATCCCATGAATCAGGAAATGGACAAAGCAAGATCTGGAATTTCTCCTCCTCATCCATTTTGACACCAACTGATGCCAACTGAGCCACCAACATATTGAATGATTCCAAGTGGTTTGTAATTCATCCACCCTCTTCCATTCTCAAGGAATATAATTTCTTCCTCAAGAAAATATTGTTCACTAAATATTTGACTTGATAAATCTTACCAAGCTTCTTCCATAGTTTTTGTGCAGAGGTCTCTTCATGGACATTGATTAAAACAAAGTATGCCAACCACAATCTGATTAGATCCTTGGCTTTATAGTCCATCACATCATATTGAGTAGCTTGAGTAGGATCTGTAGGCCTTGAAACATTCTTATCAACAACATCCCACATATCTCGATCTATCAATGGATCCTCCATCTTCAGCTTCCACATTTCAAAATTATTTCCAAAAAATTTATCCACGTCTATTCTCCCTAATGAACTTTCCATTTGAAAATTCTTATAAAAAGATCACAAAGTGTCTTCTACACAAGCTCTCACTCTAATCTAGATTAGTTCAAAAAACTCAACAACCCACAATTGAAACTAAAAGTGATCAGGCTCTTATACCTCTTGTAAGGAAGTTAAGGTAGCATAAGAGCTTCCTACACTAATATTGACAGGATGATATATGTAAAACTTTTATAGATCTTTAACAGTTACAAAATATTAAACATAAATATCATGCATACCACAACACAAAGATTTACTTGGGGAAAACCATTTCACGAGAAAACCCCCACACTCCAAAAGCTACCCAATATATTATTTAGAAATAAAAAATATTACAATATACTTACAAAGAAAGCTTCTCATAAGAGTATCACCAACTAGAGATCTAAAGGAAACACAACCACTATCAGAATCTCATAATACATCACAATAAACAGTCGTAATACAATGCCCTCATAAAATAGGGTTGTCTTCTAATGAAAGTCGAGCTAATAAATATTGGTCATCAAATCTAAGACCTAATGATGAATGGTCTAGATTTACAATAATAAAATATAAATAAAATTTCCCTTTCAAGGGCACTACCCTCATCAGGGTGTGCTGCCCTTGGACCCCTCTTGGGGGGGAAACCCCTCACACCCCCTGTCACCGATGTATCAACAGTACCTTATGTAATTACAAGGATGAGACACATTTTCCCAACACTCTATGGGGACATAAATACCTTGTTCTTTTATACCACATCCTTATCCATTATAGCTAAATTGTTTCAAAAGTTATACCTCTTCCATAAATGGCTTCCATTTCTTTCAAATAAGGTGGTTTTTCATAATCAATTTCATCATATGTAGATGTGTAATTTGTGTTTTCCTCTTTGCTAAAATTTGTGAATGTTTTTTATTATTCATTGATAGATTATGTTGATATCATTGTGACTTTTTTTCTTTTTTTTTTTATGTTGTAATCTTGTATTCCCCTATGCATGCATGTGTAAAATCTAATGATCCCTAATAATCATCCAACAAATTTTTCACTCATGAAAGAAACTTGTATTTGTCTTCAATTTGTAAAGGTTACACTTTTGAAGTTAGTATGAATGTTCTAAAATGACTCTCTATTCCTGTTTCAGTTTGCAAACAATTTTTTAGATTTAAGATCAAATTTTATCATGTAAACCTTATTGTTGTATGTGTATTTCATTAAATGATGAAGTGTTGAAGACACTCATTTCATCTCATGAATCCATGGTCTAACCAAGAGAAGATTCTATGAAATATCATGGGGCATGACATGCATGGCAATTTATAACAAAACCTTACCAATTTTAACATGCAATATTATTACACCAAGCGGTTGTCTTCCCACATTGTGAAAACCATGGATCAACAAGGTATCTGGTTGAATTTTAGTTTTATCCACTCCAATTTTTCCAAGAGATTTACACTAAAAATATTAAGCCTTGACCCATTGTCAATAAAGGCACACCTAATCCCAGTCTTGTTAATAATAGCCATTTTCATCAAGCCATCATTATGTTTGTGTGTTTCCAAAGGGGGTAATTCACTTTGATGAAAGACAATGTCCATGTTAACTACATTCATACCCTCAAGCAAAGATGATACATCACTTTTTTGTGCACTAGGAGGGACAACAACTTTCTGCAAAGCATTTTGAAGTATACCATGATAAATAAGTGATGTTTGAGTTAAATCCCACAAAGAGATCTTAGTAGGAGTAGCACGAAGTCGTTCCACAAGATCATACTCCTTACCACTATGTGTTGAGGAATGTTAGGTGTGGGTGGAAGGTATGGTTGAGTTAATGGAATGAATGTTGGGGTTTATTTTAGTTGCTTGTAATTTCTAGCGTTATATGTGTGAGCAACTGTGTGATAACTTAGTGTTGCAACACATGATTACTAGTGAATTGTTTTGTAAAGTTTAGGATATGGCCACGAGGTTTAGGAGGTCCTATATTGAAAGGTGACTTAAGAGGTCCAATAATTAGAGGAATTTTAGGAGGTCTAATAATTAAAGGGATTTTAGGATGTCCAATAATTAAAGGGGGTCTATTAGCCAATTGTGCATTCCTAACCTCAACGAAGTTGAATACTTGTTGATGATTTTCTATTGAGGGGGGATCTAATGTCACCTTAGAATTTTCATCTATTTAATCTATTTTATTGTCTTTTAAAAGAAATGTATCAATGATTTCATTCTATTGTTCAACAATATCTTCCCAATTAGGAGAGGTAGGGAGAGAGAAACAAACAAGATTCTCATGATATTCAATGATTGGATCTTCTAACACCAAGATACCTTCTTCACAAGTAGGTGAGGCATTGGAAGAAGAAAAAACATGATTGTCAATGATTTCATTCTCTCACACTAAAATAAACTCACCAATAGGAGAGATAATGGGAGAGTGATCAATGAAAAATAACAAAAGAGGAGAAATAAACCCATTTTGACATGCTTGTAAGAAAAATTCTTTGAAATTCTTAACAAGATCATACAATAGAACATGAATTATGAAAACACAAGATTTTTTCAATGAGAACATTGTGTTATACCCTATGGATCAAGCTAGTAATGTTTTTAGCAAAATAGACAGTTATATGACTGATATTCAAAAACCAATACCAGATCTAGGCAGAGACCAGAGATAAGATTCTCCACAGTGAATTAGGGCTCAATTTAGTAGGACTAGGTCACCTAGGGTGACTATGTCCTATATAAGTTATTGTAAAATTCAAAATTTGAGTGTATGTCATACTATTTAAGGATCTCAGGTCTATGTGCAAATAGGTCTTATAGTGAATATTTTTCCAAAATTTACCCACGTTTTGATTATGTAATTCAAAAATGAAAGTGTGCAATAATTTGAAAAATGTAAAGACAATTGTAAATACAATTTCCATATCTAAGATGTAGTAATTGACTGATTCTAATATGCCAAGATCTAAAAATGATGATATTGATGCTTTTTTGAAACAAAACAATGCAATTTTTCACTTTTTGAGTTATATGCAAGATGCCTAAATGAATGCAATGAACAATTTCAATTTTTTTTTCAAATTTGAATGACCTAACATGGATTTTTAAATGCAATTGTAATGTAAATATGACCTAAGATGACTAAAATTAACCCTATTGCAACCTACAATGCAATATTATATACAATTTTTTTTTAAATTATGCTTTTTATGATGAAAAATTGAATGCCTAAATGAATAATGGAAAATAATGCAATGCTAAACCTAGATCCAGGATGATTTGCCTCAAATTTTAGAAGGCCTGCAGTGTTAAAATGTCAGGTTCAACAAAATGAAACATTGAAACCCTATGATTCACCCAAGATTTCAATGGTGTTTTTCCTAAACATTTCATTTAAGATTTGAGGTAGAAGGGGTTTGATGGATTTGGACAATATATATGATTGGCTTACAACCTAAAACGTGAGTCAACCCGGCCTCGACCAAATTTGAAATGGAATTAAGTATGAAATGCAATGTAATGACTAGGTTGATGAGGCAAATTATTGTTCTAATGCAAATATAGTAAACATGGAAAGTCACAAATAAATTCAAATAGTAGAAATGGAAAAATCAAAGTATTGTGAACTTATGGTTCGAATCTGGGGTTGAAAATGGAGGACTAAGTCATTCAAGGCACAATTTCCTTTTGACTAAAATTTAGATCAATTTCCGTAGTCCTCTAGTACCAAGTCAGAGCCATCGTTTTATGCTTGTCACATTATCGGATCACTGTCGAATATTTTTGTAGTTGAGTTTCCATTTGTTTTCTAAGTGTGGGGTTTGAATGCAACAATGAATAAATGATCTTTAATCTTCCTCTAAACTTTTTCAAATCTGAAACTTGCACATTCAAAGAGAGAGGAAGGGTTGTGCCATTTAGGGGCTTGCCATAGTCAAACCCCATGTTAATGTTTTCATTTCCACAATGGTAATTCGAATGATAGAAATCTTATCCTTTTGAGGGATGGGACCAAATGATAAAAAATAATGTTGAATCAGCAATAGAATGCAACTCACCACCTCCAATGGTTTCTTTGAAGGACTATAGTCATACAAATCTCCTCAAGGCTTGATTCTTACTTGCTTGATTTGCTTGAAGACCTGTAAGTGTTAGATCTCACAAACAATATGATAACATAAACATGAATAAACTCACAACACTTTGACATGACATGCTTGGATATTGAATTTCTATAATAAATTTCTCAAATATTTCTCTTGACTTGCATGATAGTTCTTTTGATCATAATTTCTCCAATAATTTCCAACTAGTTTTCAAAAGATGTAATCACTAGGTATTTATACATGTAATTATTCTAATTTCTCAAAAATTAAATCTTGGTAGCCAACTTTGGACATTTGAAATTCAAATAATAAATTGACACCTCTAACATATTCAAATTTTGAGCCAAAATAGGGGGACTAAGTTGTTGGTCTTGGTCCTATTTTATAAAATATAAAGTGTCGAGAGAAAAACATTAAATAAAATTACACCTCTGACCTATGCAAATTTGGGGCCAGATTAAGAGGACAAGGGTGCCCTTGTCTAGACCCACTCTTTAGGATCTGAAAAGCTAGGGGAAAAATATTGAATGTATGCATCGATTTTCTACTTGCAATTTATCGGTAGATGTTAAAATAGGTCATAGAATGCATAATTTATGAAATTAGATCCATGCACTTAAGGGGAGCAAAACGTAGTTTGAAATTGTTAAGGGTGAAATTTTAAGATGCTAAAGATGTCAAGTTAGGTATCCTTATTAATGCATTTAATTTATTTTCACTTCTTTGGTTGCTCGTAAATTAAAACCTACAACTGGAGGTGTGAAGAAGCCTCACAAATACCATCTCGACACTGTGTCTCTACGATATAAACCCTAAAATTTTGCCTCATTGATTTTTTTTTTTAAATTCTTGTTTATGATTATTTATTTTGTGTTATTTTACTATATAGTGGGATCTAAAAATAGTTCAAGAGTACTTAGCTCCTAATACAAAAGTTTCCATTCAAGAGGCTTGTGCAAGAAATTGCTTAGGACTTTAAGGTAATTTTTAGGGTTTTCACTTTCATTTGAGTGTTTGAATTAATTCCATATTTAATTTTGTAGAAGGAATAGATTACTAAGAACATACGAAAGTCTTGTTGACGATCAACATGAAGACATTAGTCTCAAATTTGTGTAATAGCAATGATAATGTGTTGTTGATGTTGGGTTATAGAATTTATTCAAATGTTAGATGCCCAATAAAGATTATGCACCTCTTTTCATTTACTTGTAGGCATATTTTTAAAGAGCTTACTTGAATTTGATAGGACTTCAAGTTAAGTGTTCATGGGGTTGGGGTTAATCCTAATATTAAGTGATTGTGGCAATGCGGTCGGTAGACGGACTTGTGTGTCTAGAGCCATGCCATCCTCACACTCCAAGAAGTTGTAGAGGTTTATCTCATAATATTTTTTGAAGATACTAATTTGTGGTGTAATAATTCAAAGATGGTCACAATAATGCCAAAGGATATCCAACTTGCTAGGTGAGTTCATGGTGAAAGGGCTTCTAGGCTTGATCTTTCTAGGGATTGAATCTATAAAATTTTCATTTTGTGTTGGGGGATTGTAACTTGTATATGAAATTTTATTTTAATATCCTTTTATTTTAGGAAGAACACTTTTAATTGACAAAATTTCAATGTGTAAAGACTTCAATGGCTTGGGTAGAGGGGATGCTAATTAATTTCAACAAAAGATTATGTACTTTAAATAACTGGTCAAATTTAACATTTGAATGTGCATGTAAAGTGCGAAAGTCTTAAATTCCAAGAATCGACAATACTTTAAATAAAATCATTTATATTCAAAATAAAGTCATCATCTCATTCATTTAGACATCAAAGAACTAGTTGATTCCAAAACAACGACATAAAGTCAATAAGATAGATTCATAAACTTTTCCAGTCTAAATACATACATGTGTCATATTACACAATTTCGATAATAATACAAAATAAGTTATAATATCAATTAAAATTCGAGACTTAGGCATTCAGTCGCCTTAAGATCTTCAATACATAATTCATGAATAAATAACATAAATGAAGATGGCATCCTTTGATCTTCAATCCAATAGCAAATCTTCAATAACGAAGATGAGAACAAGGATCAAGCGCTTTTTCCGCCCAACCTCGAAGCTTACGCTTCCCCGGAATTCCTTAGTCATTCAAGGAATACCCGACCCTACACGAATCGCTTAGCAAAAAGCAGTCGACAAGCAAGATGGAATATGGTGCGTGCCTAGTATAACTAGTAATACCACAAGCATTTTCATTTTTCTAATTCATTTAAGAAACAAGCAAGTTCGATACTAGGATATGGTAAAGAGAAAAATTCATTCCTTTTATTTCAATGGTCTTTAAGTTACTTTGCCAAGTAAAATGTCATGCACGACAAATAATAGTAGTTTTGGAAAAAGCAAAACTATGCTCTCTAATAACTCATATTCGGCACCCGTCTCGAAGGTGACTTTCCCAATACATAGCATGTGAATTCATTATCAAGCATGCGTGTTTCCATTCAAATAAAATAATCAATCTTTCACAAACACATGAAATGCACTTTCATTTTCAAGCAACATGGTTTTCAATGCAATTTAACTCACAGTTTTAAATCATAACTATGATATGTTCATGTTCCATATGTTATTGAATTAATGTAATTTTAAAAGAAGGTGTATCTCAAGTATGTAATTAACACATATTAAAACAAGAATAAATGAGCACACGTTCTTTAGGTTTAATCACTCATAACATTCAAATTTCATTCAATTAAAACCTTATCTAAAATTCGTTTCATTTTGAATTAAATATTAATTTAATTCCAATTTAAATACTTTTCTGGTTTTAATATTTGCATTAAAATATAATCTTTATCTAATTCATAATCATTTCTTGTTTACACTTCAATTTCGTAACTGTTTGATATTATCTCAAAAATTGTCAAATTTTCACTATAGTTTTCAGCAAATTTAAATACTTGAAAATATTAAATCTTATCATTTAAAATCTAATTTTAATCCACAATCTTCCATTTGTATAATTCTACAATTTATTTTCCTAAATCTTGGTTTCATTTCATTTGAAAAGTTCATCTTTTTCTGAAGGGTTTAAAACACAACATGTTTCCAAATTTCATTAAAACAAACAAGTTTTTATCATAATCTTTTCAAAAATCAGAAAATAAATTAAATAAATAAATTCATGCTTGTTTATGGTTTTCTGTTTCAATCTTGTTCAAAATCATTTCATTGAAAATTCCAGTTTGTTTGATCTTTTTTCAAACGTTTGCTAACACAGTGATGTTTTTAATGGTAAAGTTGCTGAATAAAGAAGCTGAAATTGATCAATTTTAAATAATCTACGTTTAAGAATGGATAAATATAGTTTATTAAATGTGTCTACCTCAGTCCTCTCTTGTTGTTTTTTCTTCTGGATTTGAAGACGATTCATTGTTTTGCTGCTCTTTATTTGATTTCTATTTGTTTTATGTTACTCCTTGTCTTCTTTCTTTCTCGGTTCTCTGTCAATCTTATTGTGTGTACTTGATTGAGCTGGAGATTAGTTGTATTTATAATCTATGTGCCTTTTCATTATCTTTCCTATGGCTGTGTGTGTGAGGGCTGCACTCAACTCTCACTGTCTTCTCCTTTATTTCCCACTCTATCTCCCATCCTCCTCCCTACACTTCTCCCTGTTGTCTTCTTAGTTGGGTTACCTTCCTCCTTTCTCCCTTGCCTTCCACCTGTGCTGGCATACTTGATTTTTCTTCTTGACCCATGCCCTCTACTCTCCCTTCAAGCCTGGACGTGTGTGGAGAGTGGCTGGCTACATGTGGAGAGGATTGCAAGGAGTTCCTGTGCACCTCTTACCAGTCCTCTCCTTGGCTGTGTAGCATGCAAGGAAGTCCCCTCCCTACCTGGCCACATGGAAAGGTGGGAGTCCTTATCCCTACTGCGTATGTGAGTGGTGAAAGGGGAGCCATTCCCCTTAGGTCGCGCCTTCTTGTCTGCTCTATGCGTGGTGTGTATGAAACTTGGTGGCTACGTACCCCTCTTCCTGGTAGCGCCTATTCTCCGCCCTCTAGATGTGTGGCAACCTGCAATGTATGGGGTGGGGAAAATATATAATCGCCAACAGTAATTCAAATTCCCCAGCCTTCTTAAAAATAAAACAATTCCTTGGCAATATCCTCAATTCTGTGTCTTTTTTTTTTTTTAGAATCAAAAACTGATATTTTTTTTTTTTGTCTTTTTCCAATTTCGAAATTTTTCCTGTATATCCCTTTTCTTCCATGCATTGATTTTAACAAGAAATGAAATCCACTAAATATTGATTGATCTTGTGTTCAAAATTCAAACTCAAAGTTTCAAATTTTTGATTGCTTCAATTGTTTGAAGATAATTTTTTTTTATCTTGTTAAACTGAAGTTTGATTTCAATTCCAAGTTTAATGTGTATGGTGAGTTTTTTTTCTAATTGTTTCCAATAACTCTATTTTAGGATTTTGTTCAAATTCAAATTCTAAATCTTTTCTCCTTTCATGATTTTCAAATGAAAATTAAAAACTATTAATTTTATAACACCTTATTGATTTCATTTTAATAAATTTCGAAATAAAAGTCTATTTCATTACATTTTAAAATGCAAGCATCAATATTTCAAACAATGATAAAATATCAACATATATAATTCAATTATCTAAATAAGATCCATTTTCTCACAATTTAATGAAATCATCATTTAAAAAAACATATATTTTTTCGCATTTTGGGAAAATCAATAAAACTATATTTTAAATTTGCAAACACTGTAATCACAAAATGCATTAAAATATTATCTAAGTGAGTGTGTGAGATTTTGTCTTACTTATAAACATCAATCGGTTAAACAACTCTACCTAATCGTTGTTCTCGCCTTCAATCACGTTCACTGTTTCTGCGTTCACTTGCACTCGATTTTACATTAGCAATGACAAATCCTGAAATCAAATATAAATGCATTTCAAATCATGGTAATTGCATTTCAATTTCAATTTCATTTCAATTTGAATTTGAATTTAATTTTCATCAAAATAATCATTTAATTTCAATTTAAATGGCGACATCATAATTACTAATTGCATTTAATTAATCGAATGAAGTCTATACGTGACAGTGCATCTCATTATGATTTGTATAACTTTTAAAGTTATCTTGTATGTTTTTGAGATGGACTGAATATTAATTAGATTTGTATTTTATATGAAAAGAAGCCCAACTATTTCATATTATATTGTCTTGTTCTAAATTTTGATATTTGTCTAATTTTGTAGGTATTAATTTAATTATTATAATGAAAAGTACTTCCAAGTGATTTAAAGAATTTGGATGTGTTTAGCCGACACTTACCAAAAAAAAAAAATGTTTCAAATTCATTGATGTAGAAAAATTTATGAAAAAATCAATTAGGTATATAAATGGTAATTGTGAATATGATTTGAAGAGGGATTGAAATGAAATGAAAGTTCGTAATCAAAATTAATCTCACTTTTTAGTATTTAAATGTTTTCATATATCATTTAATTCATTGATGTGTCATGTCCCCCGAAATTGTAACACCAAATATGAAATATTAAAATACGAATAAATAAATAGAGTAAATAAGAAAATACATATTAAGAATATATAAAAAGAAATATTAGAAAATTCAATATTATTATAATTATAAGATAATATTATAACCATAATTATCAAGTATAACAATATTAACAATTTAATATTATAATTATAATTATGATATATACCAAAATATATATTAAAATAAATATATACTATATTAAAAAAAAGTATGCAAAAATAAAATAATAAACATATTAGAAGGTAATGCAGTTATAAGAGCAGCCAACGATTCAATTAATTGCAACAATCCTAATCATTTTGTTAGACAATTGCAAATATGTTATAAGGAAGAGATCGATGGGAATAATTTTTATGGACAAAGGTAGAAACAAACATAGGATTATTCAATCAAGTTAAGATAATAAATGTCTAACTAAAAAAGCAAGTAAAAGTAGCAGTTCATTTTACAAAGACAAAACTTTATTTATTAAGGTAGTGAATAAAAGAATGCAGTGATTATTATTGTATAAGGATGCATTTAAAGAAGGGATGCATCCCTCGGTAAAGGATGCAATGATGTGACCACTCACCCTCCATAAGAAATATATAAGCAGGAAGAACATTTGATGAAGGGATCATGGGTGGGAATCAATATAATATTCAATCATAAATCTGGGAAAGCAGCAAGGGGAAAAGAAGAATTATAAACTATATGGTCAAGAATATATTTGAGCTCTAAGATTAATATAGTTTAAATATAATAATTATATAATTATATATATATATATATATATATAGTTCATGATTGTACAATAATGATGTTTGTAGCAATTATTGAGCCTTATAAGTAATTATGATCTTAATATAAAAACGAATAATATTTATTTATATATGTTTTTATCCTATGATCAATCAAATGTAAGATTGAAGGAAGGAGATTAAGGAACAAAGAGTCGTGGGAAGACAACAGATTAGGTGATGTATTCACTTAGCAATAATATTTAGCATATTTTAAATATAAGAAACAACTATTGCTTATTTGATTATTGGTGTAATGCTTTCTTTAGTATTATCTTAATGATAATGATGTTGATATTAACTTAAAGAATCAGTAATAAATGGAAATGTATTTGATTACTAAAATATTGTCTTTTGAGTGTTTGCAAGCCTACTAGGGAGGAAGGGCCTGAGAAAAGTGGTGCCTAAAAACCCCACTTAACAATCTATTGTGGTCATGGAGGGGCGGTAGGCCCGGAACCACTTATAAGCTCTGTTGGCTTCCCCCAATAGGTTAAGTGTCTTCTGAGGTGATGGCACAGGTAGAGAAAGAAGGTACAAGTGTTTCCTCTAAGCACACCACTCTAAGAAATTCACGTCACTCAGGGCCAAGGGGTGGGTTGTCCTGATAGGATGCTTGTGCTCTTGGGCTTAGATGGATAGCTTCAGGTGGATCTACCCATGTCACTCCTCATATGGACCTTTATTATTGATTTGTGATTATATTTATATTTGGATATCTAGATATTAATGCTAACAAATATATGTACATGTGGAAATATTAAATGCAGATTTCAATCCAAGATTACTTAGTCAAAGAGAATATTTATTTGAAAAAGAAGAAACCCTAAATCTAATCAATAAGTGAATTCTAGGGAAAAGTCGGGTAAGGGACATTACATTGGTATCAAAGCATCTTTCTTGCCATCCTGTGTGGTCTTGAGCTACTTTCCTATGTGCTTGAGCTAGTTGCTTGCTTGCTTGAGCTACTTGGTTTCTTGCTTGAGCTACTTGCGTGTGTGCTTGAGCTACTTGTTTACCTGTTTGAGCTACTTGCTTTTGTGCTTGAGCTACATGCTTGCCTACTTTTTTGAGCTAGTTTCTTACGTGCTTGAGCTACTTGCTTGCCTACTTGAGTTGGTTTCCTAATTACTTGAGTTGATTTCCTACTTGGTTGAGTTGTTTGTCTACTTGATCTACATGTGTGCATGCTCTAGCTACTTGCTTGCATGCTCTAGCTACTTGCTTGTGTGCTTGAGCTACCTGCTTGTCTATTTGAGTTGCTTTCCTGTATGCTTGAGCTACTTGTCTATGTGCTTAAGTTATTTGCTTATGTGCTTGAGCTACTTGCCTATGAACTTGAGCTACTTGTTTGTTTTCTTGAGCTACTTGTTTTCCTAATTGAGCTACTTACCTACTTGATTGAGCTACTTGGTTGTCTAGTTTAATGTCTAATTCAAGTAGTTTTAAGTTGTACTAATTCACAAACTCCAACCCATGGGTTTTGAGAGTTATGGAGAAATAGAACATAAGAAAAATTGTCAATACATTGACCTCATAACCAGAATGACCATCACTTGGGTTAGAACTCCCAATTACTATCAAAACTAATACCATCACCATGAGGAGAAAAACCTTACACATCTTAGATTATGATTTCTTAAGGGCAAGAAATCTTGGACGGGGTGGACTGTCATGTCCCCCGAAATTGTAACACCAAATATGAGATATTAAAATACGAATAATTAAATAAAAGTAAATAAGAAAATACATATGAATAATATAAAAAGAAATATTAGCAAATTCAATATTATTATAATTATAAGATAATATTATAACCATAATTATCAAGTATAACAATATTAACAATTTAATATTATAATTATAATTATGATATATACCAAAATATATATGTACAAAAATATTTATTAAAATAAATATATACTATATTAAAACAAAAGTATGCAAAAATAAAATAATAAACATATTAGAAGGGAATGCAGTTATAAGAGCTGCCAACGATTCAATTAACTGCAACAATCCTAATCATTTTGTTAGACAGTTGCAAATATGTTATAAGGAAGAGATCAATGGGAAGAATGTTTATGGACAAAGGTAGAAACAAACATAGGATTATTCGATAAAGTTAAGATAATAAATGCCTAACTAACAAAGCAAGTAAAAACAAAAGTTCATTTTACAAAGACAACACTTTATTTATTAAGGCAGTGAATAAAAGAATGTAGTGATTATTATTGTATAAGGATGCATTTAAAGAAGGGATGCATCCCTTGGTAAAGGATGAAATGATGTGACCCACTCATGCTCCATAAGAAATATATAAGCAGGAGTAACATTTAATGAAGGAATCATGGGTGGGAATCAATATAATATTTAGTCATAAGTTTGGGAAAGCAACAGGGGGAAAAGAAGAATAAAATATATGGTCAACAATATATTTGAGCTCTAAGTTTAATATAGTTTAAATATAATTATATATATATATATATATTATTCATGATTGTGCAATAATGATATTTGTAGCAATTATTGAGCCTTATAAGTAATTACAATCTTAATATAAAAATGAATAATATTTATTTATATATATTTTTATCCTATGATCAATCAAATGTAAGATTGAAGGAAGAATATTAAGGAACAAAGAGTCATGGGAAGATAGCAGATTAGGTGATGTATTCACTTAACAATAATATTTAGCATATTTTGAATATAAGAAACAAATATTGCTAATTTGATTATTGGTGTAATGCTTTCTTTAGTATTATCCTGATGATAATGATGTTGATATTAACTTAAAGAATCAATAATAAATGCAAATCTATTTTATTGCTAAAATATTGTCTTCTGAGTGTTTGCAAGCCTACTAGGGAGGAAGGGCCTAAGAAAAGTGGTGCCTAAAAACCCCACTTAACAATCCGTTGTGGCCATGGAGGGGTGGGGGTCCCACTTAATGTAAAGTGTGAAACTCTTTCAATCAAACATCGACAAAACTTTAAATAATTTCATTTATATTCAATATAAAGTCGACAATTCATTCATTTAGACATCATAAAATTCAGTCGATTCCAAACCAACGACTTAAAGTCGATAAAATAGATTCAATATACATTTCTAGTTTGAATACATACACGTGTCATATTACACGACATTGATAATAATACAAAAGAATTTTTAATATAAGTTACAATTCGAGACTTAGGCATTCAGTCGCCTTAAGCTCTACAATACATAATTCAAGAATACATAAAACTTAAATGAAGATGACATCCTTTGATCTTCAATCCAATAGCATATCTTCAATAATGAAGATGAGAACAAGGATCAGGCACTTTTTCTGCCCAACCTCGAAGCTTACGCTTCCCTGGAATTCTTAAATCATTCAAAGAATACCCGACCCTGCACAAATCGCTTAGCAAAAAGAAGTCGACAAGCAGGATGGAATCTAATGCGTGCCTAGTATAACTAGTAATTCCACAAGCATTTTAATTTTTCTAATTCATTTAAGAAACAAGCAAGTTCGATACTAGGATATGGTAGAGAGTCAATTCATTCCATCTATTTCAATGGTCCTTAAGTTACTTGGCCAAGTAAAATGTCATGCACGACAAATAAAAGCAGTTTTGGAAAAGCAAAACTACACTCTCTAATAACCCATATTCGGCACCCGTCTCAGAAGGTAACTTTCCAAAACACATTACATGCACATTCATTTATCAAGCATGCATGGTTCCAATCAATAAATACAATCTTTTACAAACAATTTAAAAACGAAAATCTTGTTTCAAGCAAAAACAATTTTAAATGTTGTTCTTTCCGTTTTAAACCATAAATAAGATTAAATTAATATTTAAATTGACTAAATTAAATAACAAAAATAAAGAAGGTGTATCTCCAGTATGTAAATTAAGTACATATTTTAAAATAGGCATAAAAGAGCACACGTTCTTTCGTTCTATTTACTCATCTATTTAATCCTGTTATAATTCATTTGTTTTCAAATAATTCCTATTTTTAAATTAATCGATTTATTTTCAGTTTTCATACTTTCAAGAGATAAATAATTACTTTTTCAAACAAAATTAAAATAAATCATTTTAGTTTATGTTTTGAATGTTTTGAGTTTTATTTGCAAATTTCACTGATTTAAAACTTCTATTTTGAAATTTCATTTAAAATTTAAGAGATATTTAATCAAAATCTTTTTTGTTTTGAATTCTTTTCAAATAACGTTTTCTGTTTAAAATCTTTTCAAAATTTAAGTCTGAGTTTCTCCTAAATGGATAATCAGTTATTTTTCAATGTTTTCCTACAATTTTCTGTTTTGAACTTGTTCAATGTGGTTTTTCTGGTAATTCACAGTTTGATGTTCAAGAATTTACACATAATTCGAAGAAAACATAAATACCTTTAATAGTTTTAAAAATCAAAACAAGAAAATAACTATTTCATTTGAATTCACTGTATTCATGTTTTTCTTAATAATTTCTAAAGATCCTACTTGGTAATTCTGGAAAAAGATTGTTATTATCCTCTCTCTCTGTAATTTATGTCCTTTATGTGATTGTTGTTCTATTTGCGTATTGGGAGAGCAACCTTTTGTTTCTCTCTTTGGCTTCTCCCAGCCTATCTCCTTTCTTCTTGTCTTCTCTTCTCCTCTACTTCCTGTTGTCTTCCTATTTCCACTTCCTCCCTGGCACCTACCTCCCTGTTGTTGTTGTTGTGCTTTACCTCCTATCTAGCTACCTATTCCCCATGCCTTCTCTCCTTTCTCTCCTATGTTGTTCACCCTTCCACCTTATCTCCCTGCACATTACCTTATGTTGCATACGCTCTGAGGTTGGTTGCCCCCTTCACCAGTTGCGTGGGGTGTCAAGGAATCCCTATGGCTGCGAGTGAAGAGGATGGGGAAATGAATACCTTCCTTTATCCTGCACGCCTATGCTTGCTCTAGCCACGTGGAGTATAGGGAGTCTTTCTCCCTATGCGTGCATGGATAACCTGGGACCTCCTACGCACTTGGGAGTTGTCTCTCCCATGTTCCCATGTTCCTCACTACTACCTGTGTGCCTTCTTCTTCTGTGCACGTGGGTTCTCAGACCTCTTCCTTCCTTCACTGCTGACTACGAGGGGAGTAAAGGGAGGATGAAAGCAATAACTAACCAACTCTCCTCTGTTTTGGTCGCTCCTGCAAGGTAACTCTTCTCTCCAAATACAAAAACATAAACAACGAAATCTGCCTCCTTTGTACACGTGGAGTTTAGAAGGTAAGATTGTCAAAATAAGCAACAATTAACAATATAAACTCTCAATTTCTTCTCTCAAAACCAAAAATGGATTTTTGGCTCTCTTTTCAATTTCGAATTCCTTCCCCTAACTGAATCTCTCTTTATCATGCATTGATAGATGTTAACAAGAAATCAGATCAACAATTTTAGTGTGATCTCCAGTTCAATTCAAAACTCCAAGTTTTCAAAATTTGATTGCCTTCAATTGATTGAAGATATTTTCTTCAATTTGTTCAACTGCTTGTTTGAAATCAATTTCAATTTGCACGTGATTTTTTTTCAATAACTCAGTTTTAGATCTTTGTTTAATTTCTTCAATAAATCTTTTCTCTTTCATATTTTCAAATGAGAAAAATAAAAACAAATAAATTTATAACACAATATTTATTACATTTTAATAAATTTTTCAATTAAAAGTCTATTCCATTAGTTTCAAATAAAAGCATCATTATTTTTAAACAATGATAAAATATTGACATAAATAATTTAGTTATTTAAATAAGATCTATTTTCTCACAAAATAATAAAATTGTCATTTAAAGCAATATATTTTTTTTCACATTTTGGAGAAATCAATTAAACTTAATTTAAAATTTGCAAGCACAATAATCACAAAAATTCATTAAAATAATAACTAAATGTGTGTGTGTGAGATTCCATCATCCTCATAAACGTCTAATGGCTAAAACGACTCTACCTGATCAATGTTCTCGCCTTCACTTGCGTTCGCCTATTCTTGCGTTCACTTGCACTCAATTTCTCATCAGCAATGACAAACCCCCAAATTTAAATATAAATGCATTTCAAATCATTGCAATTGCATTTCAATTTCAATTCAATTTAAATAATCATTTAACATAATATTTATCAATCTCATGTTTAATAATTTGCATTTAAATAGTCAATAAAATCAATATGTGACATCCTTCCCCTCTTGGAAGAGACATCATCTCGATGTCTTATTAATCATTCAATAAGCATATCATCTCAATCAACAGAACATACTATCTCAATCAGTAAAACATAGTATCTCAGTAGGTAAACATAGTATCTCGATCATAATGAAATAGTAACTAACAACATAGTTCTCGAAAACATAAGCATAAAAAAAAAATCATAGTAGCATCCACACTATCAAAGTTCACAACATGTGAATCAAAAACCCGAGTATCAAGTATCTCATGCATTAAGCAAATACTAATCTAAGAAAGGAAATGAGGAAAATGACGGTCAATCGTCACAAAATCCTCCCATGTAGCACCATCCTCAATATACTGGTCCCACTGGACCTTGTACTAAGTATTATTCTTGTTAACGCTAGTCTATAAGCAACTAGATTCATGACTTCCAATACATCAAAGGGTCCCACAAATCTCAGAGCCAACTTTGATGATTTCCCAAAATATGTAAGATTTACAAAACATTCATCCTATGCAGTAATCTTGTCTTTTCTAGACCTTGCTTCAAGTGTCCTTACTATCACATAGGGAAGTCTCGTATGCTTCACACATACTTACTCTCCCAAAGAGATTTATTCCGTAAATACATCTTATATATAATAATAACTATACTTAGTGATTGGAATTCATTGGTCCATGCATTTATCCTTTAGTATAACCCAAATGGAAGAGGAATTTCGATGTATTGTACACTACATCGTGGGTCCAATCCTGTTCCTTTGTACTTACACTTTTAGATAACTCATAACCCGAGTCCATCTGCCACTTACACATTCATTATCCTTACCATAAAGTACGTTCCCTTAATTGCTTGTCTATCTCGAGCATAACCTTGCTCTTAGACACTTATCAATTTTGATATCGCTCCAAACTTAAGCTTTGTTATTAATTAAGTTTCATCAATCACTTTGATCTATTACTCCTTCTGACATTTTATCAAGTCTTCAGTTTTAATAGAGTTTCCTTTATTTCCCTTTAATGGTCCAAACTTCAATTTTACAAATCATTAAAGATTTAGTCCACCATTTTACTTATTTGACTAAATTAATACATTGCATATTTATTCAAATGAATGTCTCATGGTATGATTTTGGTTTAAACCACCCTATCATTATTTGCTAAACTGAAATAACCTTTCAGGTTTACTAAGCAACAACATGCCCACAATATATTATTTAGGACCAGAATCCTATAGGTCGAGTTTCCAAAAAATGTTGGTTTCATTGATGAGTCTAACCACTAGAACATTATGTTAATTCTACTAACATCGCTAGATCAATTTTTCTTGTGTTCTACCATTTTCCTTCTAGAATCTAAAGCGAATTGTATGTCCTACCAATGGGGACTTCTGGTCTTCATTTCCTAGCATACTAGACATTACCTTGCTACATTCCATGCAGCTTCTTATTCTATCTTCTTCCAGATAATTGTGGATCCTTATCCGACGATTCCTTTTGTCATTTTGATGTCCTTACTCTGACATTATTTTCCTCGTTTCATCCTCGAATCTTCCAAATTTGGACACATAGGTTCTTTTATATCCAACAATAATCTATCCTTTGACTAAGTGATAACCTATTTTGATCTTACACCATTATTAATCTTCATGCTAATGGTTATAGGTTTTGAGGAGATAATTCCCATTTATCTCAAGACATCCAAACCGTGGATTTTCTTTTGTCCTTGGATTATTTTCAAGATACAATTCATCCTTTAACTCAATCTAATTTCCTAATTTAATCTGGTACTACTTTTTGAGTAATAATCCTCGTTCAATCACGTTGATCTCTAGTTAATAGAAAATTCAATTGCATATCTAATCATCAAGCATAAACATTCAACTCCATGATTTCTTAATTATAGGAGAGTCTCAACTTCATATATATCCATTTTGAGCACAAGTAACAATTTTGATGTTCTTCTTCGTAAGATTTTCAGCATTTCTTGCTAAGTCAAAATTAAATGATGTTCTATCATGACAATAGATGCTTCCTTTTGGAAGTGTTTCTCTTATAATGTAAGAGCTACTTAAAGTAAAGTCTTGTCAATAATACGACTTCCTTTAACTTACTAGGTATCCCTCCTATGTTTCTGTCCTTATAAAGTTTCATTAACTCCAATGATATTCAATTGCATGGGCAAATCTTAAACCCAATATTCCCTTCCAATTCTTAGGATGGAATCCTTAATTGTTGACTAGTCCAATTGTTTATAGATTTCCCCACTCTATATGGCAATAGTCAAGATCGAGAGTACAACTCATTCAAGTTTAATTACCACTTATAGGTGTTAAAGAGTAATCCAATACATAATCCAACTTAATAGGTTTTAGTCTCATCATAAGATCTCTCTCTTCATTGAATAAATTTCTAGTCCCAATTAGGTTATCTTTAACCCAAGGTTTCATTCAAGAGTAAGGTAGTGATTAAGTGATTTGATCATTCTCATTAAGAGATTTAGGTGTGGTTCACATAACGTCACATCTTACTTTATTTTATTTTTCTCCATCTTATTGGCTTAAATAGCCATCCTTTTTCTCATCCATAGGTTTCTTAATATAGTAATCTTCAATATCAAGTCGTTTCTCGACATGGATATATTTCATATAGAAATAACATCGTTATTTAAATTCTTTGTATAAAGTATATAGAAGTATAGAGACACTTTCTTCCAATCACGAGTCTCTTATATCTTTCCTTGTCATGATCAAGTTATCTGCCTATCCTTTTCTAAGGCATTGATAATAATATTCTTTGATCTTTAGATCAAATAATCATAAGGTATAAAGATCATAGTTCTTAACCTTTCCATTTGTCCTTTGTTTTCCTTGTGGTCATAAAATATATGACATAATTTGTCCTCATGACTTGCAAACATTTCATAACCAAGTTTCATTGGGTGGGGTACTTAGCTTGAGTCAATCCGCTCTCTTCCTTCCCCCCCCACCCCCCCGCTTAGTGTTTCTGCAACTTTTGTTCTTCTTACGTTAAACTTATAGCAATTTACTTGCTTCCTTGAAAAGGGTTTGTCAATCCTTCTAGTTGAATTTTCATTGCTTTCCCTACCACATGGCATACCTTATTTACACTTTTCTCAAAGTTATATTTTTCATTCTTTTCTTTTATCTCACAGATTCAGCATATTGGATCATTTAGTAGGAGATCCAATGAATAATCAACAACTAATAATCTTCCATCTTCTTTCTAATATCTTTTTTAATGGAGGAATATCCATACTCACTAACCTCTTTTGTTGATGTAATTCTTAACTCAAAGTGTTGCTTTCCTTGCAACTTCTAGGGTCCTGACACATAGAGCCATGTTATATTCGTATTCCCCTTTTCGAACCATTATTCATAAATTGTTCAATTCCAAAAACTTCAATAATCTCATTGATTGTTTCCTCTGACCATTCTGGTCTTTTCTCAATTCCTCGGTACTAACTCTTTTCTAACAAGATCTTTATCTTAACACAAGAGTTTAAGTCATGAGTTCCCCAACCCTTGAGGATACTTCCTTCATCCATATCCTACTTGAACAATCTAAATTATGTTGACTTTGCATACATAGATTCGTAGTGTTTACACTAATCCAAGAGTTCCTAACTCTTTTACAATTGTAGGTTACTACAATTTAGTTTACCTCATTCCTACTCATTCTCTTGTTCTTAGAGTCATGTGTGTATAGGTTATTCTTCCTAACCTTTCGACATAACTTGATTGCATAATCTTCCGCAATCCTAGATTTCATCATAAGTTGTTGGTTTACGAATTCTAATTCCAGGGATGAATCTTTAACTAGCCCCAATTTACACAAATTACTAAGGCTTACATCATCCTTTTCACTTTCTTAAGTTCTTTTCTCTTATCGTGCTGGCACAAGAACTTTTCAACGTTTATCTTCTGATAAGGTTTACGCATTATTGAGTAATGAGCTCATAGGTTGCATTGCAGAACCTAGTTGCTCTGATACCAAATGTAAAGTGTGAAACTCTTTCAATCAAACATCGACAAAACTTTAAATAATTTTATTTATATTCAAAATAAAGTCGATAATTCATTCATTTAGACATCATAAAATTCAGTCGATTCCAAAACAACGACTTAAAGTCGATAAAATAGATTCAATATACATTTCTAGTTTGAATACATACATGTGTCATATTACACGACATTGATAATAATACAAAAGAAGTTGTAATATAAGTTACAATTCGAGACTTAGGCATTCAGTCACCTTAAGCTCTACAATACATAATTCAAGAATACATAAAACTTAAATGAAGATGACATCCTTTGATCTTCAATCCAATAGCATATCTTCAATAATGAAGATGAGAACAAGGATCAGGCACTTTTTCCGCCCAACCTCGAAGCTTATGCTTCCCTGGAATTCTTAAATCATTCAAAGAATACCCGACCCTGCACGAATCCCTTAGCAAAAAGAAGTCGACAAGTAGGATGGAATCTGATGCGTGCCTAGTATAACTAGTAATTCCACAAGCATTTTAATTTTTCTAATTCATTTAAGAAACAAGCAAGTTTGATACTAGGATATGGTAGAGAGTCAATTCATTCCATCTATTTCAATGGTCCTTAAGTTACTTGGCCAAGTAAAATGTCATGCACAACAAATAAAAGCAGTTTTGGAAAAGAAAAACTACACTCTCTAATAACCCATATTCGACACCCGTCTCGGAAGGTAACTTTCCAAAACACATTACATGCACATTCATTTATCAAGCATGCATGGTTCCAATCAATAAATACAATCTTTTACAAACAATTTAACGAAAATCTTGTTTCAAGCAAAAACAGTTTTAAATGTTGTTCTTTCCGTTTTAAACCATAAATAAGACTAAATTAATATTTAAATCGAATAAATTAAATAACAAAAATAAAGAAGGTGTATCTCTAGTATGTAAATTAAGTACATATTTTAAAACAGGCATAAAAGAGCACAAGTTCTTTTGTTCTATTTACTCATCTATTTAATCCTGTTATAATTCATTTGTTTTCAAATAATTCCTATTTTTAAATTAATTGATTTATTTTCAATTTTCATACTTTCAGAAGATAAATAATTACTTTTTCAAACAAAATTAAAATAAATCATTTTAGTTTATGTTTTGAATGTTTTGAGTTTTATTTGCAAATTTCACTGATTTAAAACTTCTATTTTGAAATTTCGTTTAAAATTTAAGAGATATTTAATCAAAATCTTTTTTGTTTTGAATTATTTTCAAATAACGTTTTCTGTTTAAAATCTTTTCAAAATTTAAGTCTAAGTTTCTCCTAAATGGATAATCAATTATTTTTCATTGTTTTCCATCAATGTTTTCCTACAATTTTATGTTTTGAACTTGTTCAATGTGGTTTTTCTGGTAATTCACAGTTTAATGTTCAAGAATTTACACAAAATTCGAAGAAAACATAAATACTTTTAATAGTTTTAAAAATCAAAACAAGAAAATAATTTTTTCATTCGAATTCACTGTATTCATGTTTTGCTTAATAATTTCTAAAGATCCTACCTAGTAATTCTGGAAAAAGATTGTCAATTTCCTCTCTCTCTCTCTCTGTAATTTATGTCCTTTGTGTAATTGTTGTTCTATTTGCGTATTGAGAGAGCAACCTTCTGTTTCTCTCTTTGGCTTCTCCTAGCCTATCTCTTTTCTTCTTGTCTTCTCTTCTCCTCTACTTCTTGTTGTCTTCCTACTTCCACTTCCTCCCTGGCACCTACCTCCCTATTGTTGTTGTGCTTTACCTCCTATCTGGCTACCTATTCCCCATGCCTTCTCTCCTTTCTCTCCTATGTTGTTCACCCTTCCACCTTATCTCCCTGCGCATTACCTTCTGTTGCCTGCGCTCTGAGGTTGGCCGCTCCCTTCACTAGTCGCGTGGGGTACGAAGGAATCCTTGTGGTTGTGAGTGAAGAGGATGGGGAAATGAATACCTTCCTTTATCCTGCGCGCCTGTGCTTGCTCTGACCGCATGGAGTATAGGGAGTCTTTCTCCCTACGCGTGTGTGGATAACCTGGGACCTCCTATGCACTTGGGAGTTGTCTCTCCCCTGTTCCCCTATTCCTCACTACTACCTACACACCTTCTTCTTTTATGTGTGTGGGTTCTCAGACCTCTTCCTTCCTTCATTGTTGGCTGCAAGGGGAGTAAAGGGAGGATGAAAGCAATAACTAACCAGCTATCCTCTATTTTGGTCGCTCCTGCAAGGTAACTCCTCTCTCCAAATACAGAAACATAAACAACAAAATTTGCCTCCTCTATACGCATGGAGTTTAGAAGGTAAGATTGTCAAAATAAGGAGCAATTAACAATATAAACTCTCAATTTCTTCTTTCAAAATAAAAAACGGATTTCTGGCTGTCTTTTCAATTTCGAATTCCTTCCCTTGATTGATTCTCTCTTTCTCATGCATTGATAGATGTTAACAAAAAATCAGATCCACAATTTTAGTGTGATCTCCAGTTCAATTCAAAACTCCAAGTTTTCAAAATTTGATTGCCTTCAATTGATTGAAGATATTTTCTTCAATCTATTCAACTACTTGTTTGAAATCAATTTCAATTTGCACGTGATTTGTTTTCAATAACTTAGCTTTAGATCTTTGTTTAATTTCTTCAATAAATCTTTTCTCTTTCATATTTTCAAATGAGGAAAATAAAAACAAATAAATTTATAACACAATATTTATTACATTTTAATAAATTTCTCAATTAAAAGTCTATTCCATTAGTTTCAAAATAAAAGCATCATTATTTTTAAACAATGATAAAATATTGACATAAATAATTTAGTTATTTAAATAAGATCCATTTTCTCACAAAATAATAAAATCGTCATTTAAAGCAACATATTTTTTTTCACATTTTGGAGAAATCAATTAAACTTAATTTAAAATTTGCAAGCACAATAATCACAAAAATTCATTAAAATAATAACTAAAAGTGTGTGTGTGAGATTCCATCATCCTCATAAATGTCTAATGGCTAAAACGACTCTACCTAATCAATGTTCTCACCTTCACTCACGTTCACCTGTTCCTACGTTCACTTGCTCTCGATTTCTCATCAGCAATGACAAACCCCCAAATTTAAATATAAATGCATTTCAAATCATTGCGATTGCATTTCAATTTCAATTTCAATTCAATTTAAATAATCATTTAACATAATAATTATCAATCTCATGTTTAATAATTTGCATTTAAATAATCAATAAAATCAATATGTGACATCTAACAATCCTTGTGACTATGGAGGGGTAGTAGGCCCAGAACCACTTATAAGCTTTGCTAGCTTCCCCTAGTAGGTTCAGTGTCTTCTGAGGTGATGGCACGAGTAGAGAAAGAAGGTACAAGTGTTTCATCTAAGCACACCACTCTAAGACGTTCATTTCACTCGAGGCCAAGGGGTGGGTTGTCCTGATAGGATGCTTGTGCTCTTGGGATGAGATGGATAGCTTTGGGTGGATCTACCCATGCCACTCCTCATATGTCTTTTATTATTGATTTGTGATTATATTTATATTTGGATATCTAGATATTAATGCTAACATATATATGTACATGTGGAAATATTAAATGCAGATTTCAATCCAAGATTTCTTAGTCAAAGAGAATATTTATTTGAAAAATAAGAAACCCTAAATCTAGGGATGAGATGGATAGCTTTGGGTGGATCTACCCATGCCACTCCTCATATGTCTTTTATTATTGATTTGTGATTATATTTATATTTGGATATCTAGATATTAATGCTAACATATATATGTACATGTGGAAATATTAAATGCAGATTTCAATCCAAGATTTCTTAGTCAAAGAGAATATTTATTTGAAAAATAAGAAACCCTAAATCTAATCAACAAGTGAATTCTAGGGAAAATTCGGGTAGGGGACATTACATGATGCGATACCATTTTGTTTTCATTGATATAATGTGTTTTTTATAGTATTTAAATGTCTTCATGTGTCATTTACTTAACTCATGTGATACCATTCTATTTTCACTTATCCAACAAACTGTAGAATAAACATTTGAGAATAACAGCCTTTGAACATATGAATGAAAATATAAAATGGTGAATTGATCATTAAAAGTGCAAATATGTTTCTCATCAATAGAATGAAAAAATAAAATAAAAGATATTGTAGTCCACAAACTTAGATATAGTGGGTGATTCATAGGCAAATTCTCCCTTTAGTGTCTTAAAAATTTTGGTCATTTAAGTTGCATTTTTCTTACTGCATCAAATAGTTAACCTATTATCTGCTACATTTCACAGCTCAAAATCCTTGATAAAGAAAATGAAAAAATTTACAGAGCAAAGGGTTTGTTTTCTTGAAGTTTCACTGTTAGGCTTAGTTGCACTCAAATTTGACCCACTTTCCCCAAAATTGTAGAGATTTTGGAAGGCATTTTTCAATGAGGAATCTAACATGTCTTGTACCATCCACTCAACATTTGGTATAATATATGCATATTCTATGAGAACATCAGTTAAGTTCTTCCCAATATCATTATACATCTCCCATTCAAATTTAGTTGATGATATGCCAAGAGGATGTGATTGCACTATATTGAACACTATGCGCCTTAATCCTAATCTTATTCCAGCTACCACTTTGATACTTTTTGATGACTCTACCAGGTACAATTCACTTTTTTCATCAAGAAATTTTCCATTCACAACATGTGGCAGTACTTTGCAAAGTTCTCTCACTGAGCTAAATCTAGTGGATAGAAAATTCTTCCTAAATATTTTTTTGTAAATATTTACAAAAGCATATTATATTCAACCTCCCAATACAAAAAAGAGGATGAAGCAACATTACACAAATTTGACACTGTAATCTAAAACAAAATTTTGGTGATTGATCAAAACACCATTGAATTTCTTGGTTGAAGCAATCTTAGGGAAAACAGTAGGCCACATTCACATAAATACTTTTCATCTCATTATTATTAAACTCACCTTCCACAAGGTCTATTTGACTACTTTCCCTTGCCATAAAGTTGATGCTTTCATCTTTTGTCTCTCTATCCACATCACTTGTTATTAGACTACTTTTTACTATATTTATATCCTAAAAATGTTCAGTTTCCTCACAATACTCCTAACACTCTCCATTCATGATAGAACTTTCAAAATTTTCATTAATAAAGGATTCAACATAATCACCATTAATATCCTCATTATGAGTATTTCCATTATCATTAGTAGCTTCATCTTCATATTCATCATTGACATCCCCATCAAACAAAATTTTCTCATTATTTATTGCCCCTATTGGCCCTATTATATAAAGAGTAACATCCTCATCATCAATGGTATCACCATAATAATCACAATCATTGTTGGTCCAGTTAGTATTTTGTACATTATCATTATGCAGAAATTCAAAGTACTCATCTTCATCAATCAGCATGAGAAAATGGCTCTTATTTTCTGCTTCCATTATAGCTCATGTTTTATGTTCCCATTCATTCACTTCTTTCCATTATGAGTTAGCCTCACCATATACCACTTAAGTGTGATTCACACAATCAAGTTAAATTCTATGTATTATAACATCTAGTTGACAATACAATAGCTAAAAAGGATCAACTCATATCCTCGATATGTCAATTTGGAAAATAATTTATTTGTCATTCTCTTACTCATCTGCCATTTTTTAATTTTATTTTCCCATGCATGCTAATATTTGACCCTTTCATGGCTTCCATCTATATACCATTTCTTCCAAACATCATTATTATGATGTGCACACTGTAAAATGATTAAAAGGAGAAAGAAAATGCATGGTGAAGGAAGTTGTGAGATTCATACTATTCATTTGACTTACAAACTTCTTCATCAAACCAAAATTCAAGGAAATCATTAGGAAATAACTCTATTAATAAAGCCATGAATTATATTTTTAATGAGAAGACATAACTATATTGATTAGTAATAAGTGTTACTTGAAATAAGGGTAACTTTTTGAGAAGTTTGGACACCATCAAACTATAATTATGCAAAATTAAATACATATTTGGATTGGCACTATAGAATTTCTTTAAAAAATTTAATAGAGTATCACTGAACAAGCACAACAAAAGCTAAAAACTATGTTGTGTTAATCAAATCAACTGACAACATTGAAAGAAATTTAAGTTATATATTAGAGTAGTAGGAGTAACTCTAATTTAATAGTCAAAATGAGATAATTAACATGTAATAGAAGCTTCAACATAATGACTATCAAGTGGGTTGTATCCTAGTCCATGCATTTTTATAACAACAAAACTCAAGGCTTTGCATGAAAATGTAGAATAAAATATCCAGAACATAAGGCATCCGATAGTTAACAACTTAAACAAAAAAGTAAGCTTCATTGCAAAGATGGAATGTCTTAGAACAAATAATTTAAAAATTTGATACAAATTGCAATGGTATATATTAATAAGAGCTTTTATACTCAGACCCGCAAGAGGCCTATTATATGGGAATGCAATTTCTAGAAGCATTGTTAGGATAAAAACAAGACTAGAAAGAGGAAATGACATAAAGAATCATGTCACAAATATAGCTTTAAATAATTTGACCTCAATTCATGTGAGCAGATAGATTAAGCTACACACATACAAAACTGGGATAGATTTTATAGTTTTCATTCCCTAATAGACCTTATATACATGCACTACAAACCTTGACACCATTTAAAACTATAAAAAAATAGAAAACAAATTATTTTGAAGCTTTGTTGTATATTATGTTTAAATATTCTAGATAAACTACATTAAACAAAAATATCGACATAATTTAAGCCAATACGCATGTACCTCATGAAGGTGCAACAACCGAACATGAGACCAAATATGCAGGGTCAATTCTCCAATTTTATAATTGATTATCTACCAAGCTCCTCAACTATCCCATTACATCCACCACTACCTAGCACAAGAATGGCTCTGGATCAACGTATACACTACCAAGACTCTAATTATGGGCAACCGGTGTCAACCTCACATAAGAGGGCAAGGTGGGAGATCCAATCTTGCTCCTAATCATGGATAAGATTTTGTTTGTATAAATTATGATAGAATGTGCTAAATAAATATTGCCATTGATGTATATTACTAGAGCTTTACCTCGTGTTTTAAACATATATGGAAAGGCACGTTAATGTTGGTTGTTGCTCAACAAGCCATTTTTTGATAATGATTTGTTTCTTATTTGTTGTTGCTTTATCTAGAAGTGGTTGATATTTTAGGCTTTCAAAATTTCAATAATGTGAGGTAAATTGCTATGTTATTGGATTGAAGAGAGAAATTTAAAAAGTTGCAACCAATATAAGGAGTTACTCCTCTCTTCAAAATCCAGATATTATAGGAGCAAGTGATTCACCATTTTCAGATATCATCTAGATGAATGTTGGCCATGGGCGTTAACAAGGATATTCATCAAATAATTAATATAAATTATTAAAGATTATTGAGGAAATTGCATACTCTAGAAGTCTAAATCTTGTATTAGAAAGAAGATTCTTGATATTTAAATGTTTTTGATAGGAATGCAAACACTTGAAGTACTTTATCTAAACATAGTAAATGAAAATATAAATGCTTTACCATTTGAAGACCCTTTGCATTTGAATATTTTAATGACAATGCAATCTTCAGAATTGTAAGAATCTTAACTTATAGAAGAAATCCTTTGGAATCAAATGCTCTAAGTATAAAATTCGTGTTCTTGAAGTACATTATGTCAACACTTTGAATAAAAATGCAAGCTCTATAATTTGAAGGTAAAACATTAAAGAAGATGTATATCCAAGAAGTGTAAAGGTTGTGAATCACAAAGAAAACCTTTGGGAGGATTTAAGGCAAGTCAAAAATCCAACACCTTAAATAAATAGTCCAATTACGACAAATGAATACACAAACTCTTTATGATTTATTATATATTTATTAAAATTAATAAGACATTTAATTAATCTATAATCATTGAAATATATATTACGATTCAAATCATTTTTTGATAGGTAAGGGAATATTTTATTGATCCAAAATTAAATTTACATCATCATGCCCTTATGGCAGCAGTTTACATTGCATTATGAACCAACAATCATCAAACCCTAGCCTTCTATAGACCGACTCGAGCCGACCAAACAAGCAACCTAAAATATCCTCACAAGAACTCTTCTACCAAGACAACATGTGACATTTCAACCTCTATTATAGACTAAATCAAAAAATAGGAAAAGCCCCAACCCTAACCAAATGCCTTTCCTAGATTACCATTCCACTCCATAGGTGTATGCAAACCCTATAGCAAATACACAAAACTTTTCCAAAAGAGAGCTACCATAGCCAAGGAAATTCTTAGACCATACCACTCGAACCATGAGGAAATATTTGTTACTAAGTTGGACCCATATAACCATAAACAACTGAAAGGACAAAACTCTTACCAATTCATCACCAAAACTTGGGCATGAGAAGCCCAACCAACCCTAGTCTTCTTCCTACTTCAAAAATTAATTTATCCAGTGGAAGTATTGGACTTATTCATAATGATAGAGTTTTTCAGAAAGCTCATCCCTTTCAAAGCTCAATCATGATGAGTCCATAATGTCGTGCCCTTCAAATCCAATAGGAAGGAGAGCCGTTGAACCCTAAGCTCCATGTTTCAATTCAAGTCTTTCGAGTGAGGTACTCCAACGCCCAACTATATAGGTTCGACCGTCTCTTCTAGACCACCCAGTAGGTTTGGATTAAAACTATCTCTTGTCATTTCCACCACTACCTCTTTTGATAGTTGTAAATCTAATAGAGCCGCAACAAAATAAGAAGAAACGTCCATATTAACCCCTATACCTCTCCTTAGAAACTAGGGACCCCTTGCCCAAAACCAACTTAACACCTTTTATCGTCATAAAATCATTCTCCTTAAGGACCATTTTTAGATGTTGATCTAGATTATCTGGCCCAGGAAAGCCAGTTGACTCTTCTCGTGCTGGTTAGATGAATGGGGGTTTCCATAGTTTCTCTTCAAATGTAATTCCAAAACTTTGTTGTTAAAACCTTTCCCAACAAGCCTTTTATTGATTCTAAGATGTGGGAAGTGCTTTCATCTTCATGAATACTAATCCATATAATTTGATTTAACCTTCGAACATGGGACAAGACTCCTATGGTGATTATGATGTTAATTCTCGAAGACTTTTAATCATTTGGGCGATTCCCATGCATGACAATTATAAAAATGCTATGTCAAGATCCATAGGATTTAGCACCATCTTTAACGAAGCTAAATTCAATATTGACCCAAGGAAAAATTACACACACCGCTCACTATTTAGATAAAATATATATGCCTTCTTTACTTAAGCCTCCACCTTGCAAGTGCCAAATTTAAGATTTTGCACCATTAATAATGTATCTTGAAGACATCTTGTCTTCCCCTTTGTTTGCCAAAATATCCCCCTCCTTGTTACATTCTCTGTAAATGTGATTTATTGTGAACCTTTTGAAAATTTTAAGCACCAAGATTTCATCTAGAGTCGATCGTAGCTTCCAACTTGAGAATTTCCATTACGGACTGCATTCACCACCAAAGTTGAATCCCCTTTAATTGCTAACTTTTCCACGCCCAATTCCCTACAAAGCTTTAGTCCAAGGATCAATGCGTAAGATTTTGCACCGTTATTATTTCCAATGGGTAAAGGAGCTGAGCAATTGTCCAATCTCCTTCCCTCCCAATCTCTAACTACACATCTAACTCCCAAGATGATGCTAGGGTTGCCCCTTGTAGCTTCATCAATTTTCAAAAATTTCCACCCAAAATTGAGAGGTGACCAAATAGACTTTTCTCTCAGTTCAACCAATGCTTTACCCTAGACCTTGAGATTAGGGGGATCTTTAAACCAAACTAGTTTTGCCTAATCTTTACATCCCAAACTAAAAATGAGCCTTGGGGTTTGCTCTGCACATCAAACCTATTGTTTTCCACCTCTACCATCACAACCTCTATCTTATTGAACAAAGAGTTTAGTGGCATCTTTGTGTCTTGGAAAATTCTTTTTTTCCTCTCCTTCCAAATTTCCCAAATTAGTAGGGATGGACATACCAACCACAAATGCGAAAAGAGAGAAAATTTATTTATGAGAGGCCAAATTTGAAACATAATTTGAATTCCATTTGGTGATGGCATTTGCCATCCAAGTGTGGCACATAACCAATGCCAACACTCTTGTGCAAAGGGATAGCCAAGAAGTAAGTGTTGGACAAATTCCTCTACTTACTTACACAAACAACACCTTAAAGGACCTTGATACCCAAGATTTTAAAACCTTTCTAGTTTTAGAATTCTTCCTTGTAGGGCTGCCCATGCAAATGCACCTGCCTTTGGGAGGCAAAATTTACTCCAACACAACTTGATAGGCAAGTTTGTTTGAGCCTCTTCATCCTTCACTAAGAGTTTGTAACCATCCTTAGCATTATACTCTCCTGACTTGGATCCATTCCATACCATTTTTTCCTTGCCTTCCCGAATGTGCATTGATCTCTCTCTCAAAGCCTCTTCCTAAGCTCCATCTTACCTCGAGGAGAGGCCCAAAATCTTGACATCTTTCTAGAACCATGATTTAACATTGTTACTGTCATTTAATTCAAGGTAGTCTCGAACATAGGGGCCCCAATTTTGTAGTGTTAACTCTCGATCCCTGTCTAATTCTTGCCTTTTATCTAGACTTGAGAAGACACCCAAAAATCCTCCCAAAAGAGGGATGAAGTATTGTCCTTAATGTCCCAGGTTAATTAATCCATAATGAGAGTTCTATAGCTTCACATGAAGTTCCAAATTCTTGAACCCTAGGGAAGATGAGAAAAGGAAAGTATGTTATGTGCATCATCGTCCAAATATTTCTTTTGAAGGATCTTGACCCATTTTAGGTGTTTTTTTGAGCTCCTAAAGTCCTATTTTGCTTCAACCTAGTTTTTAATCCCACACCCCCCACTTCCTTGGATTTGCAAATCTTATTCGAGGCAATTAATGGGAACTTTTTTCGCTCATAATTATCTTGCTAAAAGAATCTCATCTTGCTTTGATTAGAGTTTTGATTGCACCCAACTAGGAGAGACGGTAGATGGGTAGGGCAACAACTACCGCTTTCAACATTGTTATTCTACCGAGCTAGGAAGGCCATCTCCCTTTTCAAGATGCAATATTATCCTCAATTTTCAGACCCAAAGGATCCCACAATTTGCTTGACTGTTAGCATAGTGTTAAAGGCAATACCAAATATTTGTAGGGGAGACTCCTCTTTTTGAAATTCAAAATTCCAAGAATCTGCTATTCCAATCTAGGATTTGAAAAAAAGAAGAAAACCTATGACTTCTCTTTACTTACCTCTTGTTCGAATGCCAAAAAGTATAGATCTAGAATCTCCTTAAATTGGATGGCTTCCTGATTATTCTAGGTTTCAAAGAGCATAGTGTCATTTGGGAATATTTGGTGCATTATTTTTAAGAAGTTGCTTGTAAATTGGATCCCTAACAACCTACCTTGCTCAAAAGCCCTTGTGATTAGTCTTCCCAGATCTTTCGCTATTATTATGAAGAGAAAGGGAGAGATGGGGTTTCCCTCCCTTAGCCCACATGATGCTTAAAAAAAGCCTTTTGGAGTTCCATTGACCAAGACCAAATACCTTGGACTAGCTACCCAATTGAATAGCCAGTCCAACCAATGTTTATCAAAGCCAAATGCTTCCATTACCTTGAAGAGAAAGTGCCAATCCACCGTATCGTAAGCTTTTTTGATGTCCAATTTCAACAACATACTTGGCTTCTTTTTTTGGGATCAAGTGTATTACTTCTTGGGCAATAATCACCCCATCAAGAATCAATCTACCAGATACAAGCGTAGTCTTCTCCTTTGAGATGATGGATGGGAGAATGGATTTTATACTATTGGCAATTTCTTTTGACATGATCTTGTATAGAGTGTTGCACAGGGCTATTGAGTGATACTCATCCAACGAGACACAATTTTCCTTTTGGGGGATCAAGGCAATAATTTAGTATTGTTAATTTCTCTTAAGACCTTACCAGTCTGCCTAAAATCTTTGATTGCCTCTATCACCTCTCTACCACCTATGCCCCAGTATTTCTAAAAAAACCCTTGTTGGAAAGCCATTTGGCCCTAGAGATTTATCTAGATTGAGCTGCTCCAGGACTGTTTTGATTTCTTCTTCCAAAAATTCTTTGAAAATAATATATTTTTCTCTATCATCACCAGCTTCAGAATGCATGTCAATAAGAACTTGTTTTTGTGCATTGAGGACAAACCCTTCACTGTTATTCAAACAAATTCCTAAAAAAATACTATTTCTTCTACTATTTCCTTTGGCTTCTCTAAGGAGATCCCATTTGAAGATCTTATGGATGTGGTTTTGTTGGCGTCTCGTTGAGCTTTGGTGACATTATGGAAATATTTTGTGTTCTTATATCCCTCCTTAATCCATATTTCTCTCAATTTTTGCCTCTATAAGGATTCTTCCTTTCCCAAAATATTTTCTAGATCAAGCAAAAGAAATTTCTCCCTTAGATACCTCCCTTCATCCATGTCACAAGCCAACACCTATTCATTTAGAGAGTGGAGTTTTGCTTCCAAATTGTGTTTGGACTCAAAGATATTTTTGAAGCCGCTCTTATTCCACTCCTTTATTTGGTGCTTTAGGATCTTTAGTTTTTTCACCACTTTTAACATTTTGGAGCCCAATGAGCTCGCTTCATTCCACCATTAATGAACCAGTTCATGATTTTTTTGTCTTTCAACCACACATTTTTAAACTTGAAAGGACATCTAATAGACCTTCATTCTCCTAGAATGCCCAAGCTGATAGGGAAATGGTCTAAGCTTGAGAAAGGATGAGTCTTACCTTCCAAGACAAAGGGAAAATCACCACGATTTCCCTTAAAATAAATTTATGCAATTTTTCTACAATCTTACAAAAACCTCGCCTCCTATTTGACTAGGTATATTCCTCAATTTATAGTTGAACATTCATTAATATGTTTTTGTTTATAAAGTCCTCAAAATCAGATTGTGAGCATTGCTTCATACAAACCCCACCTCTCTTGTCACTATTATGCAAGATGGCATTGAAATCAACCCCCATAATGCTGTACTCTAGAGCATTATTCCCCATAAATGATTCAATTTCTTTCCACATTCTCCTTTTCTGAGTGTAGGAGTTTGGACCGTAAATATTGAGGAGAAAACTTAGGTTAGAGGAAAACTCCTTACCTTACATGCAAGGAAATTGTTTCCCGTTGATGCAGGTTCCATATCAATTGTTTATGGTTTCAAATGGTGATCAGGCCCCCAAAGGCTCCATTAGAGCCAACAGATTCTATTCGCCACCACTTTATTTGCTTTTTAAACATTTCTTCTTCTGCTAAAGAGAGCTTGGTTTATTGGATCATTAAGATGTTTACTTGGGATGTGTCTAATAAGTGCACGACTAGGCACTTTTTGTTAGGGGCGTTTAAGCCCCTAACATTCCACGAAAGGAGCTTCATTATTCCTCGGGAAAGGTAACGCCCTTCCCGTATCTAAGCATCATGGTCAATTTGGTTTGTCCCTCTGCTTCCCCATCCAAGGATCTCAACTCTTGGGTGGTCTTCCTCCCCCACCTTTTTCCAGTGTTGCGATCCAAAGATCGCTCAGAATAAGCTTTAAAATTTATTCCCAACTTTTCAAGCTTTGGAGCCAATTGCTCCAACACTGTGGTCATAATTTCCTCCATTGGTATAGCCTCCCCTTCTTCCCAACTTTCCTCGTCCTAATCCTCATCCTCCAACCCAATTGTGGGGGACTGGACCTTTATCATTGCTTAAATCCTACTCTGGTTGATGAGTGTCTTCCCATACCCTACTTGTGAGCCCCATTAGTTCAAATCCTACCTCAAGGTATGTTGCCAACTCTTCATCCAATTGTTTAGGGTCAATTGGATTCGGGGGTTGATTCACAATCGCACAATTTTTGTTCCCTTGTTGTTCTTCAACCACCACATCTTCAACATGTTTCAGCGGAGACTCTAGCCCTGGGCACTCCTCCTTGACTTCAACCACTAGATCTTCAACTTGTTTTGGAGAGACTCCAACCCCAGACACTTCTCATGGACTTCCAAGGAGCAGGTGCCCATTTCAAATGTCCTATTGGGTGTGTCAATGTCGCCTTCCAGCACTAGATATCTTCCTTCACTTTGAGTTTCTTCCAGATCTTTCTCCTCTTGACATCGTTCCCCAAGCGATCTTATACTCAATCCTTTCAATTGACTCACACTCTCCAATTTTTTTAACCATCGCCCCTCAACTGTTAAAATATCCAGTTCTTTCCAGCAAGTATTATTTGCCTCGACTTCAACACACAAATGAACACAATAAACAACCTCATTATGAGCATATCTTTCTTTTGCACACATAAATGTGCCTAGCTGATTGCCAATTTCTTCTAGAATCTCTCTATCCCAATATTCCAAAGGGAGATTAGGCAATCTGTACCAGATCTGGAGGTACTACATTTGAAATTTGGTAGCGTCAAAGTTGGGCTCCCATGGTCTCATATAAAAGCTGAATCTATCAATTCTTAGAAATTTTGATTCCAAAATCTGATGCCTTACTTCCGAGGTGATGCAATCTATCACAAAAAGTTGTTAGCGATAAACTTTACGTTCACTTTAGATCCCCATTGTTCTTTCCACCAATTCAAAAGCTTATCTTCATCTTGTGATGGACCGAACCATTTCACAATGATTTCACATATTGAGAGATGTGATCCGTAAGATTGGATTAATTTTGGTGGCAACAAGATCACCTTCCTCGATTCCTCTTCTGTTGTTTGCCTCTGCCAGATTTTTGAAAGGTTCTACGTCGATCAAGGGTTGTGATCTTGTCTCTCCTCTACAACTGATTTTGCTACACAGGAGGATCATATCCATATCTACCCAGGAGAATGCTGTTCGCACCCATTGCAAACGAAGGAATGCCTTCCTGGGAATCGTACCGCTGCCAACCATTCCTTCCTCCCGACACTCCATTATCAGCTCTGTCGCCTCGATTCTGATCCGATCTGAAGCTCGTTCCTTTTGTTTCTTGCAACGCTGCAGGCTTTCGATTTTTCCAATATGGGAATTGCTGCAAATCCCCTTCGACGACATCTGCCCATCTCACAAATCTACTACTTTCGCTCCAATGCACCATTTTAAATGTTTTTACGATTCAAATCTTATTAATATAGATTAATCTATAATAAATAATCATTAAAATTATTAACTATGTATAAAATAAATCTACAATACAATCACATTAATCACATTTTAATGATCTTATAATTATAAAAATTATATATATATTAATATTTATCTATTAATATATTATAATATTATATATAATAATATAATTATATTGAAAATTTAATTAAAAATAAACATTTTGAAAAAGATATTTTTCGACTTCTACTATATAAATTATTCTCTGTATATTTAATGCGATGAGAGATATGCTAAGTGGCTGTTCCATTTATTCTACGCGTCAACCTATTTCGGGCAACCTATTTTTAATGGCGAACAGATTAAGCACCGTTTAACTGGGTGAACTTTAAAGCAACCAGTACTACATCCCTCATGTCCGTAGCTTCATAATTAACCTCATTAGTTTGCTGGGCTGGGTCACTTGCGAAAATAAAAGGATCATTCATATCGATAAAAACCGTACCAGCTATTGCCTGCGCACTGAATTAATTTTACCTCGACTTTCGGGGTTTTTCCTGCAAGTTAAATAGCTCGTGTCTGTGTGTATTCCGTATGTGCCTATTACCATTGCTTTGTCAAGTGGCCTTCTTGAGAATGAAATGGCAATGGCGGTTACAACAGGAGGAGAGTAAGGAAACACCAGAAGGGTGAAAGTAATTTCTATTTTTATGCTTCATGCGCTATTTTATTTTAAACCCTTTCATTATTATTCAATGGCTGCTAACCCATTATTGCTTTTACCAGTGGCGTTGGATTCTTTCTTCTAACTAAGAAGGGGCGAACCTTCAATCAAATGATGCTACCAGTTTCAAGCTGCTTCACCGCGCGATACCTATTGCAACGCAAACTCTTTTCATATTAAGGCAATGTCTGTTAACCCTCCATTACTTTTACCACTGGTGTTGGAGAAATTTTACAGTTGAAGTAAATGTTGCTTTCCAAGGTATTTTCTTGTAGGCCTACTATTCGTAAAAGAAAATTCAAGTAAAATGTATATCGCAGAAATGTTAAATTATTTTGTCTTACCATTGTCTTTTATTTTTCAATTTTGTGAGTTTTTCTCCTTAAAGCGAAAACTAAATTTGTGGATAATTTTTGTTTTATTTTATTTTTAAAATTTTAACAGAACCCATCATAGAAAGGGCTACAATTGCAACAGTTTTTGGTGTGTTAACTCTATGGTGATACTGTAAAGGGCAGAAACTCTGATAAAGCATGACTGACACGGCATACATGAGTGACAGGTAAGGATTTTTATGAATCCTTGCTTAGGCTATGAAGCTTGTTAGTGTCTAAACAAATTCATCTACTATTCCATTCATCATTCATGCTGTGCGTGTATCATTATATATATTCTCAATACATCTCATCACTGAAATGAGGATTGCATTCTATGTATGCATTTCATTTCAGAATAAGTTTAAGCACATTAATGCCTGAGTAAGTAATATTTCTTGTAATCAGCGGGCTTTCTAAAATTGAGTCAATTTATTTTAAAATATCCTTGTAAATTTAGGCATCCCCAGCCTGCTTCCTCGCTGCTTCGTCAGTCACAATTGACTTTTAATTCCACTATCCTTAAAGTATGTAACTTAATATTGTTTTAGATTATGCAGTGAGGGTTGGTGGCAGGTCCCCAACCTTACAACTAGTATAGCTACTGCTTTTTATGCGATCCTTTTCCAGTTGGGATACTGTTGGACTTACAATAGTGTTACCCGTGTTCCTACAGCTTGTATGACTACAGTTAGTTTGATACGGTATGCACTCATGAGAATGAAGGGTCCACTCAGCACTCATTGCACCTAGAGGATGTTGAATTATTGCAAATTGATGCAAATGCAGGGATGCTAGCTCTCTTCATTTGTGGGAAGATGATCTTTCAAACTGTTTTTTTTTTAAGTAATAGACACGTGGTTTCAGAAAATAATATAATAATATCAAAAGTATATTGGTACTCAAAGTAACCAACCATGTGAGAGGATGTATCCATTTGGAAAACCAAGCTGTTTATCACTTATTCAACACAATCTTTTAAAATTTTAGTCATTTGTGTCACACCAATCCCTTGGCTTTTGACATTTGGTCTTTAAAGTAGAAGAACCAGTATAATGGCACAAAACTGTGAAGAAATATTTACTGTATAATGTATAATCTTTGTAAAGAAGAATGCATTAAGTTTAACATATGAAGATGATCCGATCTCTACTGTTCACTGTATGTGAAAATAGCTCTGGCAACCATTGCATTTACAGCTTCAGCAGTAGCTGCTATACATTCAATACTAAACAATGCTGTCAGGAAAATTGTCATAAAAATAACCTCAAGAGCAAGGAAAACAAAATAAATAAAAAATTTAAACCGCTAAGATTCATTTCACGGTACAAAATATCTCCATGTGAAGAAACAAATAAGGATCTAACACTAGGTATTACAATAATATTATACATGAAAACAGCCACTGATAAAACCACAGAACCATTGCCTTCATTTACCAGATAACAACAGAACTGTACTAGAATGAAATAAAACACAACAAAAGTGATTTGGCCGTGTACAGATTCCCATAAAAAATTTCACTGAAATCATGGCAAGTGACTTGCCTCAAGATTCCCTACCAAACCAAAATCAGTCTCCCTACAGCTGCTGCTTTAATCTATTCACAATAAACGAAAAGTAGATCTTAAAATATCGGGGTTTAGAGCTACTAGATTCTTGAGCTTGATACAAGACTTTTGCAGCCTTTTAAAGGAAAATATTGGTTGCGAGTTAAAATTTGTTTTCAGGTGTGAGCCGAGGAATGTTTCAACTGTCTGGGAGTTGTTTTTTCCGGTTGAGACAACTTTCCGGGTGAAAGGTGCTACACAATATAGCATATCGGCTATTCAAAACATTCCCTCAATAAAACTAAATTGAGAAAAGCGCTCACTAAAGTGGCCCAAATGTTAAAACATGTATAGTGCAGATTCATTTCAAATAACTTGAGTGCACGTACACCATCCTGTACATTATGTTTGACAGGAATTTTGAATGAATATATATATAGCTTTTTTTAATGTTTGTGATCCATGTGTATGTGTCATGCAATTCAGGTGATCGGGAAGGATTCTGCCAAGAAAATGACCAAGAAATCGAGGTTGAAGGCCTCCACCAAGGTTGTTAACTACAACCACACCGTGCCCACAAGGTAAAAAAAGTCTTATACTACAATATTTTAAGACAATCTCTCTTCTAGGACAGGGTTGATGGGCTGACCTTCATGGTGCATACCATTTTCATATTTTTTTTCCTAAATCCTAGATGGGCTTGTTATAAACCAAACAAGCATTGAAAGATCGTCACTAAAATGTCCATGGCCAGTTGTCCTTGGGCCAAATGGGTGATGTTTGGATGTTCCCTGGCCGTCCCAAGGACAGCTAGTTGTCTCCTAATGAACCACACACCCTGCAAATTTTTTGACATTGCAGGGACAGCTAGCTGTTTCTTGATGTACCTTGAAGGGATGGGGTAGGGACAGTTCATACGCATCCCCAAAACATTCCCGATAGGGGATGAGGTCATTTTGGGTAAGGGATGCGTCCTCAGAGAGCACGTATATATGTATCCATACCAATTCTCTTTTAATTTTGGGCCCATTTTGATAGAATATCTTAAAACAAAACAATTAAATATTGACGAGTGGCACACTTTGATATTAAATTTGGCTCGTGACCTAATATCTACATCATCTCTCTTGATTTGATTTAGGCTATTATATGCTTATAATATACATTTATTTAATTAACCTAGATTTATGTAAAAGAGATTTTATTCATGCATATATACATATATACACATACATTTATTTAATTAACCTAGATTTAGGTAAGAGTTTTTATTCATGCATATATATACATACATATATATACATACTATACATATGTATGCATAGATGTACATACACACGTGTGTATTAGTAGAAATATTTGTACGTCAAAAAGTATATATATATACATATGTATGTACATATATATACATGTATAAATATGTACATACATATGTGTGTATTAGTAGAAATATATTAACTAGCAATCGCACCTTGGTATGCAATGGGTACGCTGAAAAGTGTGGAAGGTAGATTAGGAAAAAAATTGGTCTAGTTTTTGCATACATTTGCATAGTATGTGAGGTCAATTGGTAGGCTTTAGCAAATGAGGTTGTGTGTGCAACAAAGGTCTCAATGGAGAAGTGATGCTTCAAATCAATTATGCATCCACTTACAGAGATCCAAACATGACAAAAAGAAAACCTTTAAATCGGGAAGATAATCAGGCTTCATGGGAGGGGAGACAAATAGGGATATCAAGAGAGTAAGGGAGAGAGATAGGGAGATAGAGAGAGAGGGGAAAAGAGAGAAAAATAGGAGAGAGGAAGACAGATCGAGAAATAATGAGAAACACAGAGAGAGAGGGAGACAAAGATATAAAGAGCTCTCTCTTTTTGTTCCCATCTCTTTCTCTCTATATCTCCCTATCTGTACCTCTCTCTCTCTATATATATATCTTCCTTTCTTTTTTTCTCCCTTTGCTTCTCTATATCTTATCTCTATCTTTGTCTCCATTCTCTCTTCCCATCTCTTTTCTCTCTATCTATTTTTCTCCTTAAGTGTGCAATGGGTACACTGAAAAGGTCGTAAAGGTGAATTATTGTATCCTTAATCAAATGACATGCTACCTTGAGTATTACTCCCTAGGGACACATGCTATCATTGGATTGTTGACATGAAATGATTGATCAAAAGTTAGTTTCTCTCTTTCCCTAACTTTTAATTTAGATTTTAAGTTTGAAATTATATTTTATTAGATAAATAAAAATAAAAATTTGAAATATAATTATTTTACAATAATTAAAATTTTAATAAGAAAATTAATTCTAATAACTATTAATTACTTTTTGTAATTTCATAAGAAGACATAAATAATTAAAATAAATTTAAAATTTAAATCTGAATTAAAAGTTAAAATAGAATAAACTAAATGCAAGAGTGAAAATATATCAAAATGCAAATATTAATAAAAATAATAATTTAAAAAATTAATAATAAATAATAAACTTATTAAATTTATAAATAATTAAATAAAAAAGCATTTTAAATATTTTAGAATCAAAATGTCAATAAAAATATAATTCTATTTTTCATGTCAATCTTATCAACTTCTTTTTTTTCTTTGTTTTTAAGACAAAAAAAACCTACTTTTAAATTGTTAAATCATTTTAAAAACTAGGAGGTTCAAGGATTATGTCGATAGAAAATTATATGTATGCTAATATGTTAGAGAGTATGCGTTTGTGCATGGGTGCATATAGATGCAATGTGTTGTAAGTTCTAGTTGCATGTGGCTGGATTAAACAATTAATAATAAGTGCTAAATAATGGAATGAAATAAACTTAGACAAATCTAGATTTTTTTTTTAAAGAAATTAGGTTTTATCTGATTTTGAAATATTTGCGTGCAAATGAAAGTTGTCATCAAATTGGCATAAACACTACAAATGAAATAGAGTGTTCCCATCCAGTTGCAAATCAATATTTATATGGTTTTTACATAATAAATAAGATTTTGGAGGTTTTCACATGATATTTTGGAGGCTTTTACCATTAAACAAGAACCGATTTACCATTAAATGGCAGAGGAAACTTGTTTTCTGACGACTCAACAGTTGTTTGCAGGCATGAGACTTATTTCAGGCTCAAATCTCACACTATATGTAACCTATTGGCTAGTAAAAATAGAGAAATCTATTAGAATTAAAATATTAGTAAAATATAATTCTATTTTTCATTTCAATCTAATCAACTTGTTTTCTTTTCTTTGCTTTTAAAACAAAAAGCCTACTTTTAAATTGTTAAATCATTTTAAAAATAGAAATAGAGAATGACAAGAAAAATGTGGACAGTTGAGATTAATTGCATTGTCTTGCATCCTTCTCCTCACTTCTCAACCGTTGATTTCAAAAAGCAGGATGTCCATTTCATATAGGGAATGCCTTCCGCATAAATACATCTATCTTAAAGATGTTGGGAGATAGTAGCCTTGAGGTGTCTATGCTAAATTATGACATAGTTTAAATAGACATCTCAAGATTGATGTCTCTAGATATTTTTTAGATAGATATATTTAAGATATTTATACTATGAATTATTTAGTCCACATCCTCCTCATCACTTTTGTTTTATGGCAAGTTGTATAATTGTTGATGATCAGATCCTTCCATTTTTAGCCTAGGCTGATTGGGCTTATGTGTTTGCTTTTCATTGGTTTAGATTAGGCTACGCTTCAAGGATATCTCCTCTTCCTACACATACATATATATTTATATATACACACACACATATATCTATATGATATATATATTATTATGCCAAGAGGTTCTTCACAATCGTAGCAAGGTATGAAACATCATATTGTGATTGTGTACATAAAAACTAAAACACAATTGACATATATTAAACAAATAAAATAAAATAACTCTCAAGTTGTTAGGAAAGGTGTCTCAACTTTATCTTCTAATATAAAAATACAAAAACGTATGGTTTGGGCTTTAGAACAAAAAAAATTAATTTATCGTCTAAAAAAGACATTTTTGGCCTTGAACAAATGTGAACTATAAAAAGGAGTTACAATAGTTGACCAACTTATCATCATAAGAAATCCTTGATGGAGATAATGGATCCAAAATTGAGCGCCCAATTTGGTGAGTGAATTACCACGAACTTATGGGACATGGAAGGAATATGCTGGTTTTAGCTTGTGGACTCATCTTGGGATTTGGGTGCCACATTTTGGGTGGTTTTAGCAAATGGTTTCCTAATTATCATTTGATGGTTTCATGTATTGTTTCTCCTATTTATTGGGTGTTTGAGATGGAGATTTGGATGGTGGATTTTGTAGGTATTGGTATGTTGTCAAAAATTACTCTATATCTTTTGTTAGTGATAAAGGCTTAGACTCAGCAAGGGTATTGTAACCATTGATTACTAAATAATACATAGAGTTGCTTTGGAGTGTGGGATTTTTCTTCCAAAAGGGTTTTCCCCATGTAGACTATCGTGATATGTATATTGCTTTTATGTTAATTTCCTTTTTTTACTATATAATTAGCTTAATTTTTTATGAATATTTTCTTTTTAGCTTTATTGATTAAAGGATAGTATAATATTCACAAAAAAGGGAGGCTTGTAGAGAGGCACACTAATAAAGTCAAACTTTACCATGCCAAAAGCAAAGATGAAAGAATATTAAAAAGGCCAAGCCGAACAAAGACTAAACTGCTAAAGGAAAACCAGATGGAGGAGGATCTTCATCATCTGCATTCCTACTATACTACATTTCATAAGTAAATAAAATAACTTAAAATTGATACCTCAGCATTTTTTTAAAAGATGTATTTGAATATATATATTAGTATATATACACACTTACATACATGTATGTATATATTGATACATATGTAAAAATGTATGTAGATATACATATTTATATGTGTACAAATACTGTGTTCCATGGCGTTTTGGGTATGGGGACGGTGGGACGGCAGGCGATGTGTTTCGGGGATGGCACTCTGAGGGCCATTTTTTGAGGACGGAAATATATATTTCCGTCCCCGTGTCATCCCCAAAATATATATATCTCTGTCCCCCTGCCGTCCCCAAGAATGGCCCTCGGATATATATATATATATATATAGAGAGAGAGAGAGAGAGAGAGAGAGAGAGATCTCAACAAGTAGATAACACCAGTATGACAGCAGCAATATAACATGACAATGTTAAAATGATGTTGGATGACGTCTATAGGAGCCTGCATACCAACCAAATTCCACAAAGAAATTGTTTGTTTGTACTTCTCACACAATACCACATTGTACCAAACCATGACAAATGTACCTTCAATCTCTTTTGCACTCTAATACCATATGAAGAATTTTGGATTTTGATGCTTTTTTGAACAATGAAACGTTGAAATCAGAAATCCAAATTATTTCTGTTAATATTAACTGTTATATAACTTATATTATTAACTGTGAATCTGAATCATGATATATTTATTGCTGTTATACTACAGTTGTTGCTGTCACTGCTGTCATGATTAATTTAATTATTGTTATATTACTGTTAAGAGTGTTGTCATGATATATTTATTGCTCCTGTTATAATGCTGTCATGATATATTTAACATTCTTACTCTTTTTTTAATTTTATGAACAATTATTTTAAAAAACATTATTAAAAATTGTTTTCCAATAGGGGACACCTGGCCATCCCCAGGACGGTTACTTGATGTCTGAGACATCCCCAGCTGCCTTGGAGATGGCCAGGCATCCCCAGCTTTGGGGACACATTTGGGGACGTTTCCGCTTTTTCCAGATTTGGGGGAACGGCTAGGGGACGTCACCTAACGTCCCCCCGTCCCTGAAACACCTTATGGGACAGGGACGGGGGTTTGAGGGGTGGGGATGCATCCCTGTGTAACACAGTGAAATATATCTAAGAATTGCTTAAAGTTGCTCAAATTTCTTGTCAAACATATTTTACGGGATGATGTACACGCATTCCAAGCTCTCTGAAATGAATCCGCACCTTACGTGTTTGGAAATATGAACCACTTTAGTGAACACCATAGAAAAATCCAAGGAGCTTCAAATTTCATTCAGAGAAAACTAATTGCAACATGAAAGCAATCAAGAGAGAATTTGTGCATAAATTCTTCTTTATTGAATTTGGTACATAAGTATTTGCTAAGGCTGTGGTGATTGGAAGTGGCACTTGCAACTACAATTTCTGAGAAGAATCCACTTTCAATTATGCTTAGAAGCTTCTAAGGCCTTTTCAACAAATCCATTTTGAACATATCTTGCAATGATGGCATTCCATGAGACCACATTTCTTTGAGGCATTTTGCCAAATGGTTCGTGTGCCTTATCTATGCTTCCACATTTTGCATGCATGTCTATCAGGGCATTTGCATCCTTTATGCTTTTGATGGATGCGCATGCCCTGTTCCAAAGCTCTCATTTTGGCACAGGCAGAGAGGATGTTGGGAAAGGTTGTGGAATTTGGCTTTACACCAGCCAATTGCATTTGCTTGAAAGTTTTTAAAACCTTATCAACGAATGTATTCCATGAATATCCTGCAATCATCACATTCCATGAGATGACATCTACTTTGAGGCATTCTGTCAAACAGTTCACGTGCCTTGTCTATGATGGCATTCCATGAGACCACATTTCTTTGAGGCATTTTGCCAAATGGTTCATGTCCCTTGTCTATGCTTCCACATTTTGCATGCATGTCTATCAGGGAATTTGCATCCTTTATGCTTTTGATGGATGCGCATGCCCTATTCCAAAGCTCTCATTTTGGCACAGGCAGAGAGGATGCTGGGAAAGGTTGTGGAATTTGGCTTTACACCTGCCAATTGCATTTGCTTGAAAGTTTCTAAAGCCTTATCGATGAATGTATTCCATGAATATCCTGCAATCATCACATTCCATGAGATGACATCTACTTTGAGGCATTTTGTCAAACAGTTCACGTGCCTTGTCTATGCTAATCCATTCTGCATACATGTTTACCAGGGCAGTTGCAACTACAACATCTGAGAAAAGCTGTCTAGAAGGTGTTGATCCAAGCTATCTAGAATGAATTTGCATCTTATATTGGCTGGCAATTGGTGCAACACATGTGTATATGTGTGCAATATATATCTATACATATACCCCAAGTTGTCTAGAATGAATTTACATCTTATATTGCCTGGTAATTGGTGCAACACAGGTGTGCATGTGTTTATATATATCTATACATAATACATATACACATATATGTACATACAAAGAGAGAGTTTGTGGGTATATACATATAGAAGGTGTTGATGCACTCCAAGCTATCTAGAATGAATTTACATCTTTTATTAGCTGGTAATTGGTGCAACACACGTGTATATGTGTGCATATATATATATATATACCCACAGACTGTCTTTATGTGTATAAGTCTCACGCCTGCAAATAACACTTGAGTTGTCGGAAAACAAGTTTCAGCTGCAGTTTAATGGTAAATCAGTGGTAAAAGCTTCCAAAATATCGGATGAAAGCCTCCAAAATCTCACTTATCATGTAAAAGCTAGATAAATATTTATATTCCAATTGGGTGGGAACATTCTATTTCCATTTGGAGAGTTCTTTGCCAATTTGATGGCAACTTTTCTTTTTCATTTGCATTGTTTTAAATCTGCATGCAAATGTTTCAAAATCAGATAATATATTAATATCTAATTTCTTTAAGGGAAAAATCTAGATCTGTCCAAGTTTATTTTATTCCATTATTTAATACTTATTGTTAATTGTTTAACACTTATTTTTAACCCTTATTATTACTAGCACTTGCACCTAAAGGAGGTTCAAGGATTACGCCAATAGAAAATTATATGTATGTTAATATGTTAGAGAGTATGTGTTTGTGCATGGATGCACTGAAAATTCTAGTTGCATAATTCTAGTTGCATGTGGCTGGATTAAACAATTAATAATAAGTGCTAAAAAATGGAATGAAATAAACTTAGACAAATCTAGATTTTTCCTTAAACAATTTTTTTTAGACTATAGGAATCAGGTAGCTCCTCCTATAAACTATAGTGTGCGTGGTAAACTTTTTTCATGTGATCGGGGACGTTGGTGCAACAAGCCCTCCGGTACCACAGGGACGGAGGGGAGATTAGACCTCGTGACCTCTTACCTGCAACAGGATGCTTTAGCCAATTGAGCTAGGCCCTCCGCCCCTTTTTCCTTAAAGAAATTAACTAAGTTACCAGTTCCGGTTCCAGTTCGGGGTTCGGTTTGCCGGTTCGGCTAAATTTTTAGGGGTGTGGGTTCGGTTCGTTTTGGGTTTGTTAGTACAAAAAGCATGTAAAAATATATATATATATATATATATATATGCAGCCTAGAAGCATGAATTAGGATTAGAATATCACATAAACATCATATAAACAACAAAACCACCATAAACTTGAATGTCATTTAAAACATTCATATAAACTTGAATTATGTTGCTGCTGTTCACCTTTTCCAGCATGGCATGATGATACCAGGTCTGGTCGTTCTCTCAGATGTCTGATTTCTGATGGCTGGAGAAATAATCTGAGTTGCTTCTATTTTCTGAGTCTGAGTTTAATGTAAGCTTGTAAAGGAGCATCAGGAAATACTTTGTAACAGATTGAATAGCCAGTGTATAAGCATAGGCCCTGTTGCTATAGTCCATTCTATTGAAAACATATTGTCATTAAGTTCTAAAACAATTCCTGAGTTGGTTGTAATCTGATATTAATTTCTGAGCATAATATATTGCAAAAACCAGTCTTATATGAGGCCAGAAATAATCTAGTTTTGCTTGCCAATGATATATATGCATGTTCTTAGCTGTGTCAATCAATCTACCTCCGTCTTGTGTTAAGTTTGATTAAATAGAATATCTATCAAACTGGAAAAAAAATGCTCAAAAAACCACTTTTTGGATACCAAATATTAAAAAAAATGCTCAATAAACCACTTTTTGGATACCAAATATTAAAAAAATGCTCAAAAAACCACTTTTTGGATGCCTAGGCATGTGGGTTCTGTCTTGGTCCGCTTGGGTTCTGTTTGGGTTCTGCCTGGGTTCTCTTGGGTTCTGCCTGGGCGAACCAAACCCAAAAATGAAGGACCCTGGTCGAACCCACAGGCGAACCGAACCAGAACCCGAGCCAGGACCAGAACCGGGGGTAAAATAGAAGAACCCGGTAACTTAGGAAATTAAGTATTATCCGATTATGAAATATTTGCATATAGATTTAAAACATAAAGCAATGCAAATGAAAAAAGAAATTTACCATTAAATTGATAAAAAACATTGCAAATGGAAATAGAATGTTCCCATCCAGTTGTCAAATCAATATTATCTCACTTTTATATGATAAGTGAAATTTTGGAGGCTTTTACCTAATATTTTGGAGGCTTCACTATTGTTACCCCTATGTTAGTCATGAAATTTTAAAACTTCCCCTTTATTGTGAAATGTTTGTAGTTCTTGATTGACCTTGTATAGTGCAATAAATATACAAGTAAAAAAAGATATGAAGGAAACTTATGTGCAAAATGTGGGACCAAATGATGTATTGGTAAAAAGCAGGTCAGAGTGACGAATACACTTGTGCTATCATTGATAGTCTTGGTGAAAGAGGTCAGAGACATAGTTAATACATAATTGTGCTACAGTATTGAAATCTTTTCATATCTCATCAGCCAAAGTTATGGTTAACACATCTCAAATCAGAGCTCTATCGTGTTCTAACAACACCCTTCCTGCAAGGTCATCAGGCACGATTGATAGGAGATTAAAGAATCTCTGAGATATACATGGGCACGTCACTAAAGTTTTGAACATGAAGCCTCTTGAGATCTTGTCGATGCTTGAGGAGGCAGCACGTACTAGAATGTATGAAATGAAAAAGGAATCTGCTCTAAAAACACTTGAAAAGAAGCAGGCCCAAGTGAATGAGATAGATAATGTATTGAAAGAAGAGATTCTTCGTGCTCTTGAGAGATTGAGGAAGGAGCGTGTGCAGTATGTGCAATGGACAAATGGCAATGCAAAAATGGATAGATTCAAGAGGTTTTGTATTGCATATGAATTTGTGCAAGCAACGAAAGTGAGAGATGATGCTATAAGTGGAGTTGAACAAATGAGATCAAGATTCTTGAACTTAAGAATTCCATGGAACAAATATAATTGAAAATTGCCCTGCTGCCCCTATTTTTAGGGTTTCCGAAAAAAAGTCATCATTTCAAAAAACGGGGAAACTAGGTTTGATCAGCGTGTATGCACCTACAAAACCCATATGCCAGAATTTTTCGGGAAAAATAGCCCTTGCAGCTTCTTTTTCTAAAAAGTTGCTGCATGCCCGAGGAAAAGTCACTTTTTTGAATTTCTGTTGATCTGGGTCGGCTTAGAAATACATTCTCAGCAAAACCCATGTTCCAAAAATTTTCGTAAAAATTGCCCTTCAAGAAGCGCTATTTTTAGCCTAGCTTTTTTTTGCCTCATCGGAAAAAGTTGTCCAAACATATCTGTGTTTATAGTCAGTAGTCTAGTTTTTCAGTATGCAATTCACTCAAATTGAATACAAGACCAAATCGGTCTTGATTCATGATTTCCTGAAAACGGTTGACACTGAGTTGCATCAAGCACATCCAGGGGTTGATTTGGACAAATTGACAGGCGTAGACACTCAAAGTCCACATGGTTTCATAACTTGTATAGCTGATAGCCTTTGAAGGCCAGTTTAAAGGGTTGAGTACCGTTGGAATTCTGGGTGCACAACAAGCATAAAGCTGCAGAAGAAACAGAGATCATCACTCCAGCTACGGAGCTGCCAGAGTTACCAGTCATGTGAACTGCCAATTGAAGTGTGTAGATATTTCCAAGATTACTAAAGTAGCTGACAAGCAGTAAACTGACAGTCGAGGCACGTGACGATCTCCAGATGACGAGGCAGTTAACAACTTCTTGGAGGGGTTGATTGCTCATAATCACAGCCAGTGAACTACTAATCAGGACGTCCCACCTTTTCCAAATAGACATTAGATATGGTAGTTAACTTGACACCTCTTTCCAAGTTAATTCGCTGTCCCACCTTTTGTGCATGTCTATTTTGCAGACACCTATGTACATATGGAGTTCTAGTTTAGTTTAGAATCAATTAACTGAGGTAGTTTTTCCGGTTAAATGTTAAGTTACTTGCATTTAGACATAAGGAATAAATCTTGCATGTTGGCAAGAACTAAATGTTAACTCAAGGATATTTTAGGGTTCCCTACTCCTTCAAACTTCTATAAATAAGAGCAACCTTGCTCATTATGGTTTAACTTTTGCTTGTGATAACAAATTGTTGCGCCACTTCCGCCTGCAATATTGCTATTCAGTGTTGGTTCACATTGTGTAAGAACAAGATTGTATGCTCGTGGCTGCAAATCATTGTTCAGTTTATTGTTTAATGTCATGTTATAAAGCTGGTTTGATCGTTTATTGTGTGTTTGTTTCATCATGCAATTTGCTGTCCCAGATGTACTATTGTTGTTCAAGAAAGCTTTGAGGAAATAAATCTCACACCTTTGTGCTTTGATCCAATGTCTCATTTCTTTCAGTAATATGTTGTTTCTAGTAATCTATATTTCAGCCTACACCTCAGACAGATTACCTCGCCTCCTTGGGAATCCTGAGATTTAGCTTACCATTTGAGTGTTTACTCGCATAAACTTTATTTCAGTGTAAATCTGAAAGAGCAATGAGCCTTCAGATGCATTTTGAGAGACAGTTTGTCTAAGTGATCCAACCATTCCCAATTGCTCCTAGTTCCTCTCTCTCTGAATTACTTTAGGAGATAGGATAGTTATAGCTTTAGCCTAGTTGTAGTGAAGATCTGTAGAAACCAGAGAAAACCTTAGCTGCAACATATTTGGTTTTATAACCTTGTGCCTCTATCAGCTGATTAAAAAAGATAGGAACTTAGATTACTTTACTTTTTACACATAACAGCAAAAGAGGTAGCTTCCCCTCCTAATTTGAAGAGCAGTTTATCTGTGCATAGCTGTCCGTTTCCAATACGCACTCCAGAGGTGCGAATTGAAATGCCAACAAAATCAATAATATCTGGCTTTTATGTGATAAGTGAGATTTTGGAGGCTTTTACCATTAAACAGCGGCTGGTTTACCATTAAACGACAGTTGAAACTTGTTTTCCAACAACTCAATAGTGGTTTGCAAACATGAGACTTGTTTCAGGCTCAAATCTCACACTATTTGTAGCCCATTGGCTAATTATTAATTGTTTGATACATACTTTCTTGACAGTTTAGCATATATATAATTTTCTATCGGTGTAATCCTTGAACCTCCTTTAGGTGCAAGTGCTAGTTTTATTTTTAGACGATAGGCTACATATAGTGTGAGATTTGACCCTGAAACAAGTCTCATGCCTGCAAACCACTGTTGGGTTGTCGACAAGCAAGTTTCAGCTGCCATTTAATGGTAAAAGCCTCCAAAATCTCACTTATCACATAAAAGCCAAATCTATTTTCATTTGCAGTGTTTTTTGTCAATTTGATGACAACTTTCTTTTTTCATTTGTATTGCTTTATGTTTTAAATATGTATATGCAAATATTTCATAATCAGATTAATATACATATAGTTTTCTATCGGCATAATCCTTGAACCTCCTTTAAGTTGCCAAAAATTCTCTCTTCATTTGATATAGCTTTTAAAAAATTAAGTTTGTTTTAAAATATCATACACAGCCATATGCTTCTCAAATTAAAGCCCATGCATAGCTGATGCACAGGGGCATCAGGGGCATAAATACATGGTGTGATTGTGGCTACACACACGTGTGTGTCCTATGCGTCATATGTGAATGCATTTGCATGGATACACATGCCAAGTATTCTTGTATATAGATATGTTGGCCAAACTTGATGGCTGTTGTATTAATGCAGTATTTCCCTCAAATACAATAATTTCTTTTGGAAGACTGTATCACATGTGTAGAGAGATTTTTGGCATACTTCAAAATATTCTAAAGTATTAAATTTGTAAATATATCTAGTGTATGATGTTTTCTTCTTTAACCACAGTATTCCTTAGCATCCAAAGAACAAATTCGATTAGTTAATTTAAATGAATAAAAGTGCATGCCCTGCATTTCTGTAGCGCTTAGTATCTGGTGCATGAACTGAATCCCACCCAGCATCGATCAGCCTTTGCTACTACTAGTCAACACAACCATCACAAAAACTTATGTGCAAAATTCAATAAAGAAAAAATTATGCACAAATTCTCACTTGAATGATTTCAAAATGTGATAAATTTTCTTTGAAGTTCAGATTGCGTGGATGGGATTTGAAGTTCCCTGTAGTTTCCTACTGCATCATGCTTATGGTAGGTGTGTCTCTGCTAAGTTACTGAGATCTATTCAGATTCATGTTCACTGATCATTGATAAAAAGTTTGTTGAAATATCCATACAAAATGAATGTCTGGTTCTATGTGCTATTCCTTCTGAAAAGTTCGCTTCTCTTCAAGAATTTGAATACTTCATTTGAATTGTGTTTTGAATGGTTTTGTGAAAGGAGGCTTTTGTTTGGACACTGTCAAAGTGAGCCTAACACCCTCATCATGCTATCATATTTTGCAGGTTACCTTACCTTGTAAAGCTAGTTGGCCTTGGTACCTTACCTATGAAGAAAATTGGTCCAACTTCTGTATTGGATTGCGTGCATGGTGGGTCGAGCCTTTATCCGTTGTATTTTGGAGGTTCCTTGAACTTCTGAAGAATATTGTTACAGGCACCTTTATCTTTTGAAGAAAATTGGAGTATCTATTGCATTGGATTGCATACATCTTGGTTGTTGTCAAATTAGTTGTTCTCTTATAGAGTATGGATGCTTGTGTATGCTGAACCATTGGAGTGAATAGCCCTGCTTTTGACGATGCTTGCAGCTGCATCCCCCAGCTTTAGTTCCAGCATTGCTATTATTATAATTATGAAGTCAGCTTTAAAACATGTGAAGGGAAATACAAAGTCTGCCCTAGGTATTACCTTGTTTAGATTTTAACCTTCTATATGACCAGTTTTGGGTATGTCTGTAGCGTCTTTTTTACTGTCTTTAAAACTTGATATTGTTCTAATAAGAACAAATTAAAAAGAACCCTGTAGTTTTATAAGCATCTCATGGCATGGTATTTTTTTTTCTCTTTCATGCTTTTGCAAGATGTCACGAGTATTAATTTTGTATTTACTACAGATAATTCTAAAGCTTGAACTTTACGAATGGCATTGAAGAAAAAGTTCTTGAGGACACCTAATTCTAAAGCATGACCTCTACGAATGTCTTTGAAGAAAGTTCTGAGGATATCCAATGATGCGTATTAGGTTAATGATGTATTTTGCTCTTCCACTATAGTCTTTTGTTCTCGAAGTCATTTTTTAATCTTTTGAAGCTCAAATTGAGGTTTGTTTCTCCATTCAATTTTATTAACTATTTGCTTTCTCCGTCATCTGCTGGGAGTCTAGAGAAGAAAATCTGGTAAGAATGGTTCGTGATATTTTTTAGGATATGGACTTGGCCATTGTTGAAACATATTTTGATATTCATTCACTTGTTATTAATGTTACGTGGTTATCAAAATTCAAAGATATTACATTAATGATTTTAAAAAGAATGAAAACAAAATGTAGTTTGAATTCTTGCTGCATAGATTTTAATGCAAATCCATAACATTCTATAAATTTTGTAAAAGATTAATCACCTAGGCATTAGGGATGTAAATTCCACAAGTTCTTCGCCTCATCCTTATAATGCTACTACACACTGCAGTATATAAAATAAAATGCTTACTAGCAGATATATAACGCTTTCATCATATTTAGGTTAACACTAATGTCTTGGCATCACACTTATTGTGTCCCTTCTTTATTATCGAACTTGTCATTGGTTGATGTTTGGTAATTAATTTATCACCAAGTCTTGGTCAGGTTTGAGATTTGATTATCAAAGTTCATTTTTAATTTAAAATTTGTGAAATTTGGGATTTTGAAGGAGGGTAAGCATTCCTTCATTAAGGACAATTTGGAGTTAGAAGAAGTGTAGAGAAAGTATGGCATCATCAAGAATTGTCCTTTGTCAAGATTATGCAATGATGAATGGATTATCAAGCATGATACCTTGTTACCTAGTGTACATAGATTTGTGGAAATCTACTACTACGTCTGTTACCTTGTCATTCACTTGGGATGAACAAGTTAAGGCAAGCACAATGTAAGGATATGATTGAGGTGGAGTGTTGTAGATCCAATGACATGGCATTGTGAAGTATATGTGATTGTGGAGTAGCTAGCATGGGACACATATCTTAGTTTCGGTTGGTTTGGCCCAATGAGTAGCTTTTTTAATGGATAATTTTGTTACCTTGTGTTATGGGTGGTGATATCTAGTACACAAATATTGTGATGAATAAGATTGAGTAGACAATTTATGGTTTACAAAGCTTAAGTCTATTTGGTATTGTAATGAATAAGATTTAGTATATAATTTATGGTTTACAAAGCTTAAGTCTATTTGGTATTGTGATAAATAAGATTGAGTAGATAATTGAGTTGCTTTTATAATGGTTAATTAACTTGTGAAATATTTGTTTATTAGTTCACAAGCAAGAGTTTGTTAATTGGTTATTAGCCTTTGTACTCATACAGTAATTATATGTTACATAAGATTGAGTAGGTAATTTATGGTTTACAAAAGCTTAAGTCTATTTGACATGAATTATTTTTATAATGGTTAATTGGTTAACTTGTGAAGTATTTGGTTATTAGTTCACAAGCAAGAATTTGTTAATCGGTTATTAGCCTTTGTACTTGTAAAGTAATTATATGTTACAATTCACATTAGTCAATAAATTTAAGAAAATATTGAATAACAAAGCATATGTTTAAGAGTTATTTGTAATGTAAAAATGCTCTTGCCCATTTCAATTCAAACTAAATACTCGACGATTGTGTGTAGATAATTCAAACATGTTTTTTAAAGATCATTAATATTTTAAAGTGAGTATGTTGTCATGTGAAGTCATGGAAGATGAAATTTAAGAATTATTTCTCATTGATGTGTATTGTATGTAAATTTGTTAGATTGGTAAAGGCTTAAAATATTTTGTTGTCTTATCCCCGTTCCACCATGAAAGACTAATTCTTTGGTTCTCAATGTTTGCACATATGCCACTTTTAAATCTAATAATGTGGAAAGATTGAATAATGTTATATGCACTCTCCCATTGCCCTTTTTTTCCCATTCAATATCCTTAGGAATTTGTTAAGACAATTTTCCAAATGTGTAAGCATTGGATTGTATTTCATGGAGCTTGTATTGAATATACGTCATCTTATACAATTTTATTGATAGGTGTCTTTTCTTTCATGCCTTCAATTTGTGATCCATAAAAAATTGTGAGATCTAATGGGGATAGGGTTGAACTAAGGTAAAGTAATGATCCACTCCTGCGTTTTTCATTGGTGATTGCTTGTTCCAGTGTAGCTTTTGACAATCTATGGTGCCTTGGGACATGCCAAGTATTGTCAAACATTGATATGACTTAAAACACAAAATTACCAAGATAATACATACAATGAGACTATTAGTCTTCATGGTTGATTGTCATGCAATTCAATAAATAAATTGTATTGATATTTATCTTTACAAGAATAGAAGAAATTTGTTGCCCAAAAAGATTTGAGAGTAATGGGTTTTTATAATGGCTTAAGAGCTTTTGGTAGACACACACCTTCATTAGGTAACCAATTGCAATGATCTAGAGCTAGAATTATTGAGACCTTATGATCGATTGACATAACAAAATGGATATGGCTTTGTTTACCATCCTTCTCTTACTTGTCAACAAATATGGTAGAAATAGACAAGGTTTAAGCTATTCGTAGAAGTTTGCCGAGTATAACTTTAACTACTAGCAATTAAACTTTAGTGTGCAATGGGTACACCAAAGAGGTGAGGAATGTCAATTAGAAAAAAAATCGGTCTATGTTTGTATATATTTTTGGTCTATTTTTTGCATACATCTCTCTTATACTTGCAATCAAAACCTACCCATCACTAGAAGCTTTTGCATATAGTTACCAAATTTGGATATATCTATTTCAAATCCTAATTGTTTTTCAAAATTATTATACTAAACAAATATCTTTGACCCTCTGACCAATGCAAAATCTTCAAACCTGGTGATTGATTTTGCATACTTAATTTTTTGAAGGAAGGGCTTATATCTCCAACTAACAACTTCTGCACTAGCTCTTTTAGATTTATTTTTTTCCTAGCTTCGTAAAGATTCACTAAACCATACAACTTCTTTGAGAATATAAGAATTTATTGATATGTATGAAAAATATTTTATTTTATTTATATTTGTTAACCATTTTATCCCCAAAGATGTGGAATCCATGTTTAAACACTCTAGTCCTTGCTCCCCTTCCAAACCATCGCAAATCGATCCATTAACGAGAGGCATATGGATCTTCTAATGGGGCGTGGTATTCTATAGAGTAGTTCATGTGCCTTGTCTATACTCCTACATTTTGCATGCAAATAGGAAAATCATCTGCATGCCTTGTTTATGTTTCCACATTTTGCGTACATGTTGAATTGGGGGGAGCTCTAGAGGGGATTACTTTTAGCATTATTTGCAAGCCACATATGCCATGAGACCATGTCTCTCTAGAAGGCATTATGTGCACTAAGGTATAAGAAACCATGTCTTAGAGCATCAATTGGGTATATGAAACTATATAGATACATTATAAGGGCTTATAGGCTTCTTCACCAATGCTCAGATGATGCATCAGATCATAAAATATCTTGGTAAGTAAATCTCTTGTAGCTTACTCATTGCATAGGTTCAATGTATCTTATTGGTTCTCTATAGCATGTTAGTAAACACATGTACCCTATTCAATTGTTGTAAACGCTCTAGGGAAATCCTAAAATGTTTATTAAGATGCCTTGTTTTGTTTTTTGATGATGATGGAAAGAGAAGGGTCTATTTATTTTATTGAAAACAATAATCTTAGGCAATTGTAAGATCTTTACAACAAAAAATCTGACCATTTCAATATGCAACACAATGTGTATAACGTAATGTTTGAAGGATGAAGAAAGCATTATCACTGAACTAGTACTGTGTTAACATATTTCACAATATTTGGAGATCTCTACCCTTCAACATAACACTTACTTGTTGTAGGTAAAAGCCATAGATGAAATAAGTGATGCTTTAGCAGAAAGAGTGAGGGAGCTATTGATGAGAGCATGAGTTAATTTTGTGAGACAAAACTTTGGTCAAGAGAGCCGAGTGTAGGACACAATTTACGCACAATGTTCAAAATTATATGGTCTTGAAATCTGGATTTATCTATTTAAACATAAATAAATTGTATGTTTTATAGATTTGATAGAGCCCCTTATTGTACACAATAATGATCAACATACATATAATTGTATGCACTCTTTGATTTGATATAAGAATTTTTAAAATCTTCTTCATTAGGCAGAGTAGATTTAAGATTTTTGTAGCTTTTACATGAAAAAATTAGCTACGAATCAAAACTTGTTTTCAAGCACAAGGAGAGGAATGTTTTAGTAGCCATCTTGGTACCAACGATGGCAATGAAAATAAATGCGCAGATTTTTTTCTTCTCAATCGTGTTGATAAATTTGCAGACAATTGAAGAAAATGAATTGCAGAATAAAACAAAATTATACCAGATAAAGAATCACACAGAACACAAGAAATTATAGTGGTTCGTCATAAATGACTACGTCCACTCTCAAGCAGGGGAAACTCCTTTATTAAATCTTTGTTTTTACACAATACATATTTTCATAGCAGCAACATTCGAGAAACAACCACACGCATAATGATAATTAAAGATTATTCAGCCTCCAATAAGCCTCTGAATGGAATATGTGGAGACAAAGAAACGACAAACAAGAAGCAGCGGTTATGCCCAAAGAAACGATTAGGCTTCACCGCACAATAATCTCCCACTTGAAGACCAATCACAGCTGCAAGAAAACTGCCAAGCATGGAAGGGCCCTAATCCCATGGTTACAACAACATACAAAAAGAAACAAAGAAAAGGTGGGAAACAACACGACCAACAAACCAAAAAACAACACTAGTATTACCTTGCAGGGCAGCATTAACCTTAGTAACCATAGACCAACCAGTACTAATCCCCCACTTGTTGCTTAAGGCCATTTCTTCACAATACAGAGAGAAGCCTTGCAGAACTCGAACTTCTCTCGAGGTACAACCTTGGTCAAAGCATCTGTCGGATTGACTTTCGTGTCAATTTTCTCCACCTACAACTTACCCTCATCAAGAATATGGCAAATGAAATGATATCGCAGTTCAATGTGCTTCGTTCGATTATGAAAAGCATAATTCTTCGCTAAATGAATAGCACTGTTGCTGTCACAAAATAAGGTGAAAATAGATTGCTTACACCACAATTCCCCAACAAGCGTTGTAAACAAATCATCTTTTTTGCTCCTTCAGTGAGAGCAATGTAAGTTTCCTCTGTAGATGAGAGTGCAACCACATGTTGCAACCGTGAAACCCAACTAATCGCTACCCCGACAAATGTAAAAAACATAACATGTTGTAGACCTTTTATCCAAATCTCTAGCCATATCTGAATCAACATAACCTTGCAATTGAATGTCATTACCACCAAAACATAAAACATGACTAGATGTACCTTTCAAGTACCTCAAAATCCACTGTACCACCTGCTAATGAATTTTGCCCGGATTACTCATAAATCAGCTCACAACTGCCACTGCATGAGCAATATCCGTACGAGTACAAACCATGGAATACATGAGACTCCCAACTCCCGATGAATATGAAACCCCCTTCATTTGTTCTTCCTCTTCTTGAGTTTTAGGACACATAGCTAAAGATAAGCGGAAATGATCAGGCAAAGGAGTAGAAATAGACTTTGCATTCATCATGTTGAACTTATCCACAACTTTGAAAATATATTTTTCTTGAGATAATCTGATTTCTCTGTTATTTCTATCCCTACTAATGTGCATCCGAAGAATCCTTTTTGCTGCCCCTAAATCTTTCATGGCAAAACGTTGAACTAAATGATGTTTTAATTCTTGAACAATCTTCACACTAGTGCCCACAACTAGCATATCATCAACATAAAGCAAAAAAATGACAAATTCACCACTAACAAGTTTTTTTATAATAAACACAAGGGTCAAATTTACTACGAATGAAATGTTGTTAAATCATGAAGCTATCAAATTTGAGATACCACTATCTCAGGGCTTGCTTGAGCCTGTACAAACTCCGCTTCAATTTTCAATATAAATGTTCTTGACCCTGCTGTGCGAAACCTTCAGGATGCTCCATATACAACTCCTCCTCAATATCTCCATGAAGAAATGTTGTTTTGACGTCAAGTTGCTCAAGCTCAAGGTCTGAAACAGCTGCCATGCCCAACACAACACAAATTGTTTGCATTTTAACAATTGGTGAAAAAATCTCATTAAAATCAATCCCCTTTTTTTGATCAAAACTTTTGACTACCAATCTAGCCCTATATCGTTTGTTGCCTCCATCTGCTTCTTTCAGCTTGTACACCTACTTATTCTTCAGAGGTTTTCGATTTGGTGGAAGAGTAACCAAATCCCAAGTTTCATTGCCCATCAGTGACTCCATTTCTTTGTGCATTGCTGCCATCCAATGCATTGAGTTTTCATTTGTGCAGGTTGTTTAAATGTCGTTGGCTATGACTGATCTGAAAGTAAAAGCTCATAGTCATCATACTTAGATGGACGCCTCTTCTCCCAGGTAGACCTCTATAACCGAGGAGATTGCTCATGCTGCAAATTATCTTCTAAATTTAATCTTTGTAACTGATTTTGTACACCTTCTAAATCAAACTGTAATTGACCCTGCACATTCTGCCTGGGCACATCCAATTGCCCCTGTTCTTTATTATAGTGCATACTTCTAGTGGCTGGCAAAGGAGTTGCGCCCGTCTGATTATATATATGCAAATTAATTTTGGGATTTAAATCTCCCACTTCTTCCAAAGTCGAATGCCTAAGGACACAATCCTCACGCGAAGAGGAGGGAGGAACTGATCTCGCGCAGGCAGAGGGAATGATTGTGTTGCGTAGGAAACAATGACTGCGAAGAAACAACAGGGGGCTGTGTAGTAATTTGAAGAGGTAGCGATGATGCAGGCAAAGACTTAGAGAAGATATTAGGTAGAAATTGCATATTCACTGTAGAAGACTGCAAACCAATAGAAGGAGGGAGCGCATTATCAAGTGAGGGCAACGCATGACTTGGTGAAGGCTGCGATGAACTGTTGAGAGGCAGCGTATGAATAATAGGGGGCTGCGAACTAAGACAAGGCTGTATATTAACATGTAAAGAGTGTGCACTAGTTTGAGAAGGAAACGTGGTATTTACTCGAGGCAATGAGGAAATATTAGTAGTTTGCACAACATTTCCCAATGGCTGAGAAGTGGCTGAGAAGAAACAGTAAGATGTTGGGAAAAATAAACAGAGGATTGGTGAGCAGTGCCATTAGTAAATAAATCAACCTCAATACATTCAATTGGAGATGGGATCTGTTTTTTGCAAACCTGGAAAAAAATTTCGTTGAAGACGACATCCCGACTGTGAATCAATTTATTTGTCACTGGATTCCATAGCTTGAAACCATATTGATCTTCACCATACCCCACAAATATGCATCGCTCAGATTTGAAGTCTAGCTTCATTCGCCTCTCTTTTGAAACATGAGCGAATGCTTCACAACCAAACACCCATAAATGGTTGTATGAAATTCGTCTTCCAATCCATCTCTCCTCCGGAGAATCAAAATCCAGTCTAGAAGAGGGGCTGCAATTAGTCAAATACATTGCTATGTTAACGGCCTCTGCCCAAACCTACATTAGAGAGCATGCTTTGAGCCCTTTCAAGAATTGTACAATTCAGCCTCTCTACTACACCATTTTCTTGAGGCGTGAATGGCACAACTTTGATACACTGAATACCATTATTTGCACAAAAACAATCAAATTTCGAAGAACAAAATTCACCCCCATTATCCATTTTCAAACATTTAATCTTATTCCCCGTTTGATTTTCAACAATAGCTTTAAAAATCTTGAATTTGGTAAACACTTATGATTTCCTATTGAGCATGTAAATCCATACCTTTCATGTGAAATCATCAATAAATGTAAAAAAATAATTTGCTCCTTCATACGAAGTTACCTCTGCGGGACCGAACACGTTAGAGTGCACAATCTCCAAAGGCCTTGTCTTTTTGTCATGTCTCGTCTTCGAGAAGCTAATTTGCCTTTGTTTGCCATATAGACAATGCTCACATAGGTCCAAATCCACAGATTTTAAACCTAGAAGATGATGCCTTTTGAGCAAGATTTCAAGCCCCTTCTTGCTCATGTGCCCGATCCTTCTATGTCATAGTTTCGTTTCATTGTCTACAAGCGTCATCGCTACTCCCACTTCAGTTGGACTATCTAACACATATAATGTGCCTAATTTGTTGCCTCTTGCAACCACCAAAGCTCCTTTGGTCACCTTCCACTTGTTTGACTCAAAGGTGACTCTACACCCTTGAGCATCGAGTTGTCCCATCGAAATCAAATATCTTTTTAGCTCCAGAACATGTCTTACATCACATAACAACCACTTGTTTCCATTTTTCAACTTTAACATTACATCACCTTTTCCAACAATTGTATATGCCTTATTATCACCAAGATACACCGTACCAAATTTACCTTCTTAATAGTTTTGAAAGGCATCTTGACATGAGGTTGGGTGAAACGATGCACCAGAGTCCAACACCCATGAATCTACAGTCATATCATTGGTAGATAAAACCAAAATACCATCATCTACAACATTTACTTCATTCTTGCTTACCTTATCTTGTGCTTTTTTGTAATTCCAACAATTTTTCTTCGTGTGACCTGGTTTGCCGCAAAACCAACAAGCACCATTTTTGCCTTTGGACTTCGATCTTGGTGTAGATTTTGACCTTCTCTTGTTATTGTTTTTGCCTCTTTCTTAAGACCTTCCCCTATTGCTAGTACTCGCTGCATTCAAAGCATCTCCAAACGATGGCTCTTGATTTTTCCTTCTCATGTCCTCGTTGAGAAGTGTGGCTACAACATCATTAAATTTCAATTTACTTGTGGCAGCCATCGAAGTGCTAACTGCCATCACCACTCCTTCCAACTATGTGGTAATGAACATAACAAAAGAATTTCTTTGATTTCATCATCTAAATTGACGCCTACTGAAATCAGTTGAGTTACCAAGGTATTAAATTCGTTGAGATGGTTTGACATAATTCCTCATTCTCTCATTTTTTAAATTATAATTTTTTTCATAATGATTACCTTATTGGATGTCGATGCAATCTCGTCCATGTTCGAGAGTTTATCCCACAACTCTTTTGTAGTCTTCTCCGCTGAAACATTAAATAACACATTGCTAGACAACGAAAGAAAGATTGTTGCCCTTGCTTTCATATCCAATCTCTCCCAATCTTCGTCTGACATTGAAACTTTTTCCCTTGGTTTTTCCAAGCAGTGTGCAAAAGAGATCCTACTTTATCAGCGGCGATTCCATCTGAACCTTCCACAATCCAAAGTTCTGGCCATTGAATTTTTCAATCTTCCATTTGTCTGCGTCGTCCATGGCTCTAGAAATTCTTCACTGATTTCCAATAGACTGCTTCAGCACCGAGCTCAACACCAGGCTCTGATACGAATTGTTGATAAATTTGCAGACAACCAAAGAAAATGAATTGCAAAAAAATAAAACAAAATTATACCAGACAAAGAATCACACATAACACAACAAATTATAGTGGTTTGTCATAAATGACTACATCCACTCTCGAGCAGGGGAAACTCCTTTATTAAATCTTTGTTTTTACACAGTACATATTTTCATAGCAGAAACATTCGAGAAACAACCACACACACATAATGATAATCAAAGATTATTTAGACTCCAATAAGCCTCTGAATTAAATATGAGACAAAGAAACGAAAGACAAGAAGCATCGATTATGCCCAAAGAAATGATTCGGCTTCACCGCACAACAAACCATTACAATTGTTCCATGGCTGAAGTGAAATGTATATGCCGAGGATGGTGTGGTAGTGCATGTGGGTGTGGAGCAAACAAAGTTTATGATAGCTATCTCTTACTTAAACCATCCTCTCTTTGTTGATCTTCTAGTAGGTGTGGTGGAGGTTTTTGGGTTTGAGCAAAAGGGAAGTCTGAGAATACCGTGTATGAAACTTTCATTGTGACGATGGAATTAATTGGCGGGCATTAAATTTCCAATGGATCAAATCACTCTGACTATCTTGCATCCCTTCTCCAGCACTGCACGTCGTTGATTGCCTAAGTCAGCTCAGTTCATTTCATAGAGGAAACGCATTCTGCGTAATAATGTATTATACTCAATATTCAATGTGGAGAATGTATTTTCCACTTTTGTGCATGCAAGTTTTGTTTTATATATTAATGCCCTTTACTTGTGGGTAATCTAGGCACATGATTTTCATGGCATGAGATACATTGGCACTTCTACAATTGAAGACTTTAGAGTGTAAGTGTTATAGCAAAATGGGTAATAAGTAGTAGGTCAAGATTTATTTCTCTACGGTGAAGGTCTATGAGATAAATGTTGCATATACAACATGACATCAAGATGTCTCCCAACAATTTATTCCTGTACATCATTCCCTTCTTGAAGGTAGTTACATATAGGAGTTGCATTGATCTTTGAAGGTAGTTACATATAGGAGTTGTATTGATCTTTGTGTAGCCCTCATTAACTTATGGTGGATGAATGCTTCAATTTTTAGAAAAAGTTAATTGTAGATTCAATAAGTGATGGGACTATCTAATTATGAATGACATATATGTAAATGATAAAGACAATTTATTTCCAATCCCCATCAAGAAGTATTAAGATGATTATTTCAAGTCATAATCATGGTAAGGTGACTACAATAATTAATACTTGTTAATTATTTAATAGTTTATCAACATCTATACTTTCAACCATTCAAAAATCATCCTATTATTGTAGAAAGGCACTCCACCAAAGAATCACTTGGTTGTCAATAACTAATAGTTTAGTCACCATTACAATTCTCATTTATAAAAGTAAACAAATAATCAATATACAAAGATACTCTATTGAGGAATCATTTGGTCATCAATAACCATCCAATTGTTTTGAAAACACAAAAATAAAAGGTAAGTATTTGCCACTACATGACACATTATTTTAGCTACTAAGAAACCATTTAGCATTGAAAGTATGTTGTTTCTACCAACCATACTTGTGAATCCATGCTTCTATTCACAAACATATTCCAAACACAAGTGGATAAGTAATCGTTGTTTCTAGATATGTATAGAAATAAAAATGTAGAGAATAATATCAAAATCTATTAATTTGATGTCTACTTTTGTCTAGTGGTAGCATAGAAAACATAGTTTGGGTCATTTTAGGGTCAAAAGAAATGGCAACTTAAAAAGATACTTTCATCTTTCACAAAATAAAATGGGCAATCAAAACAATCATGTTGATTATCATTTTTGTAGGATCAAACTGATGGTGAATGAGTCAAAAGAATCAAGAAAGTGTACAATGCCAACTTATGCTAACTATGTCAATTTACGTCTTCTCTCATAGCGTTGTCATTTAAATTTTGTAGCTGAAGTTGTGAATTGTCATGGATATCACATATCGACTTTTAAAGAGACGGTTGCCCATAACTCATTACTAAACCTCATATTACACAACTTGTTAGTGCAAGGAAGATAAAGTCGAAAAGAGGGGGATAAATTCTATTGAAGGGGTAACCAATATCACTCTTCCCCACAAACTAATAGTTGTTAAGAGTAAGCATGCGCTGGTTAATAATTAATTAATATTTAATTGATTATTATGTAAATTATTCTCATACACTTAAGCTAAACTTAGGAGTATTTTTCTATTAACTAGAATGAACTTTTATTAGATCATTTTGTCTTATCACATAAGATATTGACACTTATCATGATCTAATCCTTTTATCAATTAGGGTTGCTCTTATAAAGCTCTCTCCCTCATTGTATTATATCTAAAGTCTCTTGAAAACTCTTGAGGTTTATTTTGTAAGTTTTTTTGTTGAGGATATATAGATTATTGTTTGTAACTCTCTTGAGCAGAAGGTGTTTTCGTTCATTGTTTGATCTTGTGTCTTGTGTTATTCACAATTCTAACATGGTATTAGAGTATGGATTGAACAAACTCCTCCATTTTTTAGTTTTCTTTTCAACTAGGGTTATAGGAGCAAATTTGGAATTTTTTTTTTTTTTGTAATTTTTGGAGTTGGGTGAATTTTTGGTGTATTTTGAAATGAAAAGGACTTCATCATTGTGCTTAGGAGGTCAAACAAATAAATTTTGATATAAAATTTTCTTATTTTTGGTGATAAGAACCCAAGAGGCAATTTTTTTTTCTTTAGGACCTATATGACGCACTGTATGGATTTAAAAATCAATAAATAAACAAATAATTATTAAGTTTCTTTTTGCACAACTGCTATATTTAGGGGCATGACCACAAGCTGGTAATCGTTGGGCTTACAAATTGTAGCAACAACAACTCTGTCGCTAGTCGCTAGCGACTGTAGAGGTTGTAGGTGGTGTTGTTGGCCCCCACTACTTGTTTTCCATTGCATTAGTGACAAGCTGGTGGGCTTAATTTTTTAATGCCAACGCGGCCCCAGGTTAATTGGGCGACTAGCGCCTAGCCCCTAAGGGGCTTCCTTTTTTGCCTCTAATGCCTTAAATGGATAAAAAAAATTGGGCACATAATTTTTCACTCGATTATTGAAAATGGAAAAACAAGATATCATCAAAAAACTAGTTTCAAGCATTATCCAATGGTGTTGGTTTTTTCTCATATTTTTCTACTAGTGCATTTTATCACCTATTAAAGTCAAAAGTTTTTTTTTCACTCCCAAGCTCACAACTTTTGACCAGTTTCTTCATTTTTTGTGATTCCAACGACATTGGAAAGGTCTTTTAGAGCTCTTCACAACCATCCATGAATTTTTTCTACATTTTTTTCAAATACATTTTTTTTTGTGTTTTCACATTTTGGTGAATTATTTGGACGTTTAGCTCCTGGAAACATTTTTTTTACGTGGATAAATTATTTTAGGTTATTTTATGTGTATTTCCAGTATTTTGTCCCATTTGGGCATTTTGAGCATCTTTTGCATACAATTATTTTTACAGATGTGTTGAGATAAAGTGCCATTTTGGTTTTTTTTTGGGATTTTTGCACATCCTATTGTGCATGTTGTACTCACACTATGTCAAATTGTGTCATCATGGGTTGTGAGTACCTTTTTTGTGTCATCACACCTTTGTCAAGTGAGTGTTCATTCCACGAAAACATCAAATACCAATGATTCTTGGCTCATGCGTGTATGTCTTGTTTGCACACCTTTTTTAGATGTAAGTACTCTTTTGTGCATGTTCATATGCTCTTTTTTCTCCTTCATGACATAGTTTCAATGGACCTATCTTGGCTCACTCTTTTCCACATTATGAGGGGTTCCTATTGTTGGTGTTAATGCTTCCTTAGTTTTATTTTTTGGACTGATTTATGTATCTAGTTCTTGTTCCTATGTACTAGGCAGAAGCAACGACTGGTTACCCATGAATTTCAGTGAGATGGAGCATTTACCATATGGACACTCTTGTATTCCTATTTCTAGAGGCAACCTATTTTCACTTGATTAGTGTTCTTCATACTATTTGTACCTATTTTGACTTGCGTCTTGCATATTGAGTAATTTTGTTGGGGTTGCAAATTCATGTGCCATTTGAAATATTTGAATTCCAAATGTCTGTCTTTGTTTGCCACATGATTCAAGTAGTGTCGTTGGGGGAACTCATGTAGATTCTTGTCTTCTTGGTACTAATCATCATCTATTTCAGAAGAGGTTCTTCATTTCATCACTATAGCAATCATCATTCAATAGTTGTATACAAATTCTTCATGTTTCAATGATGCTCTTCATGTTCCTATTCTTTTTGGGAAATTGTTTTGAAGACTTCTTAATCCTTTGTTCACCTTTCTCTCTTTTTGGAGAGGAGTTTTTCCCATGAGGTTTTCTCTTTTTCTTCACCTTTTAGGGTTTTTAGCTACTCCCTAAATTCATCTTAAGGGGATTTGTTAGAGTAATCATGCATTAATTAATAATTAACTAATCTTTAATAGATTATTAGGCTAATTTATTCCCGTACATTTAAGCTAAACTTAGGAGTGTTTTTTTTGTTAATTAAAGTGATATTTTATTAGATCATTATGTCTCATCACATGGGATGTTGAAACTTGTCATGATCTAATCTTTTTATAATTTAGGATTTCTCTTATAAAACGCTCACCCTCACTATATTATCTCCTAAATTCTCTTGAAGACTCTTGAGGTTCATTTTGTAAGTTCTTTTTTGTTGAGGACATAACAAATTATTATTTGTAGCTCTCTTGTGTGGAAAGTGTTTTTGTTCATTTTTTTATCTTACCTATTGTGTTATTCACAATTCTAACAATAATGCATCTTGATCCATTGAGAAACATGATCAAACATAGAGTCAATATGCAAAATATATTCATTAGGAAATATGTAACAATAGTTGCATGAGCATGACACATTGTATGACTAATTAGTTGGCAATTAAATGTTCTTTGATATAGTTTTTGGAAACAAACTTAACATTAAAATTTAATAATAATGTCACACATCGTTTAGCATGACTTAGAACATTGGCTTTAAAAAACATGTATTTTAGAGGATCTTTTTTATATGCTATGTCTTGAGATGAATCATATTGTTGAGAAAATATTTCTTAACCTTGCAATTACATAAGGTACTGTTGATACACAAGGTACTATTCAACTGATGACGCCAAGGGAGGGGATCCCCCCATGAGGGGTTTGAGAGGATCATCCCCCCGATTGGGATCCAAGGGCAACGCGCCTAACGAGGCTTGGGGGCAGCGCCCTTGAAAGGAAAATTTTATTTATATTTTATAATTGTAAATTTGGACCATTCATCATTATGTCTCATATCTAACGACCAATATTTTCTTAGTTTGACTTGTCTTAGGAGGCAGCCTTATTTTATGAGGGAATTGTATTACAACTATGTATTGTGATGTATTTTGAGATTCTAATAGCGGTTGTGTTGCACCTGGATCTCTGAGTGGTGATACTCCTGTGAGAAGCTTGCTCTGCAAGTATATTGTAATCTTTGTGATTTCTGAATAATATATTGAGCGGATTTTGGAGTGTGGGGTTTTTCTCTCGAAAGGGTTTTCCCCACGTAAATCATTTTGTTGTGGTATGCATGATATTTGTGTTTATTTGTGTTTAAGTTTTTGTAACTATTAAATATCTATAAAAGTTTGTATTATTCTCCTCTCAAGGTTAGTGTAGGAAGTTGTTCAACTACCTTAACTTCCTTACAAGTGGTAATAGAGCTTGATCACCTTTTGTTTCAGTTGTGGGTTGTTGGGTTTTTTGAACTAATCTATATTTGAGTGGGAGCTTGTGCAGAAGACACTTTGTGATCTTGTCGCAATAATTTTCAGATGACAAGTTCATCAGGGAGAATAGAGGTGGATAAATTTTCTAGAAATATTTTTGAAATGTGGAAGCTAAAGGTGAAGGATCTATTGATAGATCAAGATCTATGGGATGGTTTTGATGAGAATGTTTCAAGGGCTTCAAATCCTACTTAGGCTAATCAATATGATGTTATGGACCATAAAGCTAAGGGTCTAATTAGATTGTTCTTGGCAGACTTTGTTTTAATCGATGTCCATGAATAGAACTCTGCACAAAAACTATGGAAGAAGCTTGGTGAGATGTATCAAGCCAAATCCTTAGTGAAAAATATTTTCTTGAGGAAGAAATATATTCCTTGAGAATGGAAGAGGGTGGACGAATTACAAAACACTTGGAAGCATTCAATATGTTGGTGGCTCAATTGGCATCAATTGGTGTCAAAATGAATGAGGAAGAGAAATATCAGACTTCACTTTGTTATTTGCCTAATTCATGGGATTCTCTTGTTATGGCTATTGGAAGTGTTAGAGTAAAGGTTTTAACTTAATTGTGTTGATTAAGTTACCTTTATTCCCTTTTTAAGATTTCACTTTAGTTTGCATAAAGTGACATTTAATAATTATATTAATTATTAAATGTTTTCCTATTAGGGCTTCTTTTAGGGTTTTTCCTATTAGGGTTTCTTTTAGGGTTAGCATGATCTCCTTTTATAAGGATTGATCCCATTGTATATTTTACACGGAATTTCTTTTTGTTCGGATAAGATAATTTCTCCATTTTTCAGAGCTTCAAACCCTTGTTTGTTTTCTCCATCCATTCTCTTCCTTGTGACAGGTATCCATTTGCATGTAGGTGATCTTGGAGTCTAAAATTGGTTTTGAAAACTTCTACATGGTATCAGAGCTTTTCTGCTACATGCCTGTTCTTGTTTGAAGAATTTGGAGCTATTTGGAGGTACAAGGTTGGATCAGGCATTCACAGTTTTGGGGTTTGCATTTTTTGATCCAGGGAATCACCTGCAATTTCAAAGTATTTTGATTCCAAACGAACCTCGCCATTGCGTCTGCAGTGGTCCAAAACCCCTTAATTGACTGTTCATTCATCCATTTTGGAAAAAGTTGATTTGACGGGCAAATTTTTTTTACCCGTATTGTTGTCTGTCTGCCTAGTAAAATAAATATTTATTTTTCCGCATCATTTTTTCAGAATTATTTTTCGTCAAAAAAATAATTATTTTTTCTGCAAAAAAATCGCAATTTTTTATTGTACATGTTTTAGATTTTTTTTTATTTTTAAAATCAAATAAAAAAAGGAGCAGTTTAAAGGCTTGCTCGAGCCTCATTTGGGTACCCTGTGCAGGCAGGGACGGTATCCAAGGGTACCGTTGCCTGTCATTATGGCCGGCGGTGGCCCCTTGAGCATTGCCCCCTGCTGTGGTTGGTACCGCCCTGCCACCTTGGCAGGCGACGGCCCCCATGCGAACCCCACCCTTGTTTTTTTTAAGACTTTTTTTACAAAAAAATCAAAACTTTTTATGATATTTTTTTTTAAAATCAAACTTTTTTTAGTTTTAAAAACAATTTTTTGTTCAATAAGCCCTATCGCACTTTTGCGATGATGACCGTTTGGCCATTAAATTTAAGCTCGTCTTTTTGTTGCAACGACCGTATGACTGTCAAATTTAATGCAGTACTGGTTTTTTCCCCTTTGGAGCTATTTGTTTCCAGAGGTCATAACTTGGGCATACAATATCATTTTTTGGAAAATGAGATATCGTCGAAAAGCTGGTTCTATCAACTTTCCAGTGGTGTGGGTTTCATCGCTTCATTTTTTTGATGGTACATTCTACAGCCAGTTGAAGTCAAAGGAGCTACTTTCAATCCCAAGCTCATATCTTTTGATCAGTTTCTCCATTTTTTGCGATCTCAGCGGCGTTGGAACCATATTTCAGAGCTCTTTAGTTCCATCCATGCAATTTTTCCAGATTTCACTCTAGGTATATTTTATTCAATTTTTTGTTTTTTCACACTCTGGTGAATTACCTGGACATATTTTCTCTTGGCAACTTCTCATTGGCATGGATGCTTCATTTTTGGCTGTTCTTCATGTATTTCCAAATTTTTTTTCCTTTGTGGGCATTTTGAGCATCATTTGTAAGCAATCTTTTATGTAAATGCATTGAGATAAAGTGCCACACTATTGTACATGTATTTTTGAGAATTTTGCATATAAGGTTGTGCCATATTTTGTACTCGCATTGTTTTATAAAGTGTCATGGGGGGTTGTGTAGTGCCTTTGTTTTTCCATCACACCTTTGTCTGGTGAGTGTCCCTCCACGACGACAGTGGATCCATATGATTCCAACCTCATGCATGTGTGCTTTGTTTTGCACACCACTTTTTCAGTTGCAGGTACTTTCTTGCGCACTTTCAGATGTTTTTTCTTCTCCTTCATGCACTACAAGGTGTTACACACCATTTCAGTGGATCTGTCAGGCTCTCTCAATTCAACATTATGGGGGGGGTGGGGTATTATACTGTTCGTGTTAATTCTTCCTTGGTTTCGCCTTGGAAGTAATCTTCCATTCTCAGTTGATCAGTGTTTTTCAGACTATTGGTACTTGTGCCATTTGTATCTTCATTCGAGGTGTTTGCCTTTGTTTGCCATCTGATTCGAGTAGTGTCGTTTGGGGCACTCATGCAGATTGTTGTCTTCTTGATCCTGATCATCCTATCTTCAGCGGAGGTTCTTCAACACCATAGCAGTCATCTTTCGATAGTTGTTTGCAACTTCTTCTGCTTTAGTGATGTTCTTCATGGCTTTTTGCATCTCTTTTTGGAGTAGAGCTTTTTCCCACGAGGTTTTCTCTATTTCTCCACTTTACAGAGATTTGGTTGTATTTGGGTACCTGATCTAGCCTAGTTGTGGGGACCCATGTTTGCCTTCTTGCATTGTAGTTACCTTTGCTTTCTTGCACATGTTTGTAGCTACACTTTTTCTCATCTTAAGGGGGGGTGTTAGAGTAAAGGTTTTAACTTAATTGTGTTGATTAAGTTACCTTTATTCCCTTCTTAAGATTTCACTTTAGTTTGCATAAAGTGACATTTAATAATTATATTAATTATTAAATATTTTCCTATTAGGGCTTCTTTTAGGGTTTTTCCTATTAGGGTTTCTTTTAGGGTTTGCATGATCTTCTTTTATAAGGATTGATCCCATTGTATATTTTACACAGAATTCTTTTTTGTTCTGATAAGATAATTTCTCCATTTTTCAGAGCTTCAAACCCTTGTTTGTTTTCTCCATCCATTATCTTCCTTGTGACAGGTATCCATTTGCATGCAGGTGATCTTGGAGTCTGAAGCTAGTTTTGACAACTTCTACATGGTATCAGAGCTTTTCTACTACATGCCTGTTCTTGTTTGAAGAATTTGGAGCTATTTGGAGCTACAAGGTTGGATCAGGCATTCATAGTTTTGGGGTTTGCATTTTTTGATCCAGGGAATCACCTGCAATTTCAAAGAATTTTGAGACCAAACAGACCTCACCATTGCGTCCGCAGTAGTCCAAAACCCCTAAATCGACTTTCATTCGTCCATTTTGGAAAAAGTTGATTTGACGGACAATTTTTTTTACTCATACGGCTGTCCGTCTGCCTGGTAAAAAAATATTTATTTTCCTGCATCATTTTTTCAGAATTATTTTTTCTGCAAAAAAATCGCAATTTTTTATTGTACATGTTTTGGATTTTTTTTTTTTTTAAAATCAAATAAAGAAAGGAGCAGTTTAAAGGCTTGCTTAGGCCTCATCCGAGTACCCTGCGCAAGCAAGGACAATACCCAAGGGTATTGTTGCCTGCCATTATGGCTGGCAGTGGCCCCTTGGGCACCACCCCCCTGCTGCGGTTGGTACCGTCCTTCCACCTTGGAAGGCGACGGCCCCCATGCGACCCCACCCTTGTTTTTTTTAAGATTTTTTTTACAAAATAATCAAAACTTTTTATGATTTTTTTTTAAAAAATCAAAATTTTTTTATTGTTTTTTTAATTTTAAAAACAATTTTTTATTAAATAAGCCCTATCGCACTTTTGTGGTGATGAACGTTTGGCCGTCAAAGTTAAGCTTGTTTTTTTGCTGCGACGACTATATGACCATCAAATTTAATGCAGTACTAGTTTTTTCCCCTTTGGAGCTATTTTTTTCGAGAGGTCATAACTTTGGCATACGCTATCGTTTTTTGGCAAACGAGATATCGTCGGACATCTGGTTCTGTCAACTTTCCAGTGGTGTGGGTGTCAACGCTTCATTTTTCTGTTGGTACATTCTACAGCCAGTTGAAGTGAAACGAGCTGCTTTCAGTCCCAAGCTCGTATCTTTTTATCAATTTCTTCGTTTTTTGCGATCTCAGCGGCGTTGGAACCGTATTTCAGAGCTCTTCAGTTCCATCCATGCAATTTTTCCAGATTTCACTCTAGGTATATTTTATTCAGTTTTTTGTTTTTTCACACTCTGGTGAATTACCTAGACATATTTGCTCTTGGGAACTTCTCATTTGCATGGATGCTTCATTTTTGGTTGTTCTTCATGTATTTCTAGTTTTTTTTGTCCTTTGTGGGCATTTTGAGCATCATTTGTAAGCAACCTTTTATGTAAACACATTGAGATAAAGTGCCACACTATTGTACATGTATTTTTGGGGGTTCTGCACAAAGGTTGTGCCATATTTTGTACTCGCACTATTTTATAAAGTGCCATGGGGGGTTGTGTAGTGCCTTTATTTTTCCATCACACCTTTTTTCGGTGAGTGTCCCTCCACGATGAAAGTGGATCCATATGATTCCAACCTCATGCATGTGTGATTTGTTTTGCACACCACTTTTTCAGTTGCAAGTGCTTTCTTGCGCACTTTCAGATGTTGTTTCTTCTCCTTCATGCACTACAGGGTGTTACACACCATTTCAGTGGATCTGTCAGGCTCTCTCAGTTAAACATTATGGGGGGGTATTATACTGTTCGTGTTAATTCTTCTTTGGTTTCGCCTTGGAAGGAATCTTCCATTCTCAATTGATCAATGTTTTTCAGACTATTGGTACTTGTGCCATTTGTATCTTCATTTGAGGTGTTTGCCTTTGTTTTCCATCTGATTCGAGTAGTGTCGTTTGGGGCACTCATGCAGATTGTTGTCTTCTTGATCCTGATCATCCTATCTTCAGCGGAGGTTCTTCAACACCATAGTAGTCATCTTTTGACAATTGTTTGCAGCTTCTTCTGCTTTAGTGATGTTCTTCAAGGCTTTCTGCATCTCTTTTTGGAGTAGAGATTTTTTCCATGAGGTTTTCTCTATTTCTCCACTTTACAGAGATTTGGTTGTATTTGGGTATCTGATCTAGCCTAGTTGTGGGGACCCATGTTTACCTTCTTGCATTGTAGTTATCTTTGCTTTCTTGCACATGTTTGTAGCTGCACTTTTGCTCATCTTAAGGGGGTGTTAGAGTAAAGGTTTTAACTTAATTGTGTTGATTAAGTTACCTTTATTCCCTTCTTAAGATTTCACTTTAGTTTGCATAAAGTGACATTTAATAATTATATTAATTATTAAATGTTTTCCTATTAGGGCTTCTTTTAGGGTTTCTCCTATTAGGGTTTCTTTTAGGGTTTGCATGATCTCCTTTTATAAGGATTGATCCCATTGTATATTTTACACAGAATTCTTTTTTGTTCTGATAAGATAATTTCTCCATTTTTCAGAGCTTCAAACCCTTGTTTGTTTTCTCCATCCATTATCTTCCTTGTGACAGGTATCCATTTGCATGGAGGTGATCTTGGAGTCTGAAGTTGGTTTTGACAACTTCTACAGGAAGTACTTATGTTGTATTGAAGACTAAAGATGTGGTGGATTCTTTTCTTTCTAAAGAGGTGAGGAGGAATGTATCCATCAGTGCTAAGGAGGCCCTAAATGTTCATGGAAGACCTAAGGAAAAAGGCAAGAAGAATAAGAAGCATGACAAATCCAAGTTCAAGGGGAGATCTAGGTTTCTTGGAAATTCCAAAGTTATTTGTTGGAAGTGTGGTAAGCTTGGACATGTTTGTAAGGATAGCAAAGAAGAAAAGACGAAGAAAAAAAAGAAATTCGATTTTGATTTTTGAGTTTGAGAAGGAAGATGGTGACACATGCATTGTAGCTTTGGCAACTCGTGCAAGTAATGATGCATGGTTAATTGACTCAGGTGCATCTTTCCATATGACCTTTAATAGAGATTAGTTTTTTGAATATGAAGAATTTAATGGAGGTAAGGTGTAATTGGGCGATGATTCTTGTTTGGACATTGTTGGTCGTGGTAAAGTTAAAATCAGGTTTCTTGATTGTAGAATAAAAAGGATTAATGGTGTGTTGCATATTCCTTGTTTAGCATGAAATTTATTATCTGTGAGAAAACTAATAGATGCAAGTGTGCGGGTAGTATTTTTTGATGCAAGATGCAAGATGGTCAGAGATGCTATGGTGATTGCTAGAGGTTTCATATATGGCACATTGTATAAACTTGATGCATGCATTGTTGAGTGCAATAGTAATTTTGTGAAAAGCAAGTCTGTGGAAGAAGTGAGGGTTTCACCTTCAACAGATGGTCATGGCTTTTAGGTACCCAAGGGTTTTATTTATTTTGAATCAAAGTTACCTACAAAGAAAACTATGTTATGGCACCAAAGACTTTGCCACATTGGAGAAAAGGGTCTAAGAACCTTGAAAAATAAAAAACCCCGTTGAAGGTTTGTCTGATTGTAATCTTGAATCTGATTTCTATGAGCATTGCATCTATGGAAAATAAAACCATGTTCAATGTTACTCGAGTGCTTATAAATCTTGTGGTGTATTGGATCTTATTCATTCTTATGTGTTTGGTCCTATAGACGTTCCTTCAATTGGTAAATCCACATATTATGTTTCATTTATTGATGATTATAGTAGAAGGACATGGGTATATTTTTTAAAGAGTAAATCTAAAGCTTTTAGTCAATTTAAAGAATTTAAAACAATGGTTGAGTTGTAGACTAGAAAGGAAATAAATTTTTTAAGGACTGATAATGGTGGTGAATTTTTATCTAGTGATTTTGATAGATTCTATAAAGATTGTGGTATTCATAGACAAAAGATAACTCCATATTCTCCACAACAAAATGGAGTTGCAAAAAGAATGAACAAGACATTGATGGAGAAGGCTAGGAGTATGTTGAGTGGTGTTGGTCTAAAACAAAGGTTTTGGGTTGAAGTTGTTTCCAGTGCTTGTTACCTAATTAGCTGGTCTCCTACATCACCCCTTGTTTATAAGACACCTATAGAGGCATGGTCAGGTCGTAAGCCTTCATTAAGAAATCTTAGAGTTTTTGGTTGTGAGGCATACACACATGTGCCAAAGGAGAAGCGAAAAAATCTAGAGAACAAGGCTATGAAGTGTATCTTAATTGGATATGGTTATGGTGTGAAAGGATACAAGCTTTAGGATCTTGTTACACAAAAGGTAATACATAGTAGAAGTGTTATTATTAGAGAAACTAAGCCTTATTTTGTTACATTGCAGCCATAACAAAGTAAACAGGAAGATGTGATTCAATTTCCTTCTACACCTAAGAAAGTTGAATCGAGGCCCAAGGATAGACAAGAAGTTGAGGAGATCTCATCTAGCTCTGAATTTTCAGAAGAAGAGGAAGAACCTCCAACTCAGCTTGTTCATAGGTCTACAAGGCACAAACAACCACCTGAAAGGTATTCACTTGATGATTGGAGATTTATTTTTTCTTTGAATACTAGCATGGATGAACCCAAATCATTAGAAGAGGCATTAGGTATGAATGATGCAGAATCTTGGAAGATTTTTATGGATGAAGAAATGGTAGCTTTGAAAAAGAATGATACATGGGATCTTGTACTATTTCTTGAAGGACGAAAACCTGTTGGTTGCAAATGGGTGTTCAAGAAAAAGATTGGTTCAAATGGAAGTATTGAGAAATACAAAGCAAGGTTGGTTGCAAAAATTTACTCTCAAGTTGAGGGTGTTGATTATGCTGATTTTCTCCTATTGAAAAAATGACATGCATTATATTTTTGCTTTCTATTGCTACTGCTTATGATTTAGAGGTTGAGCAAATGGATGTGAAAACTGCTTTCCTTCATGGTGACTTGGAGAAGGATATTTGTATGACACAACCAGAGCACTACATGGTGAAAGGTAAAAGTAAATTGGTTTGCAAATTGAAGAAATCTTTGTATGGTTTAAAATAGAATCCTAGGATTTTGTACTAGAAATTTGATACATATGTGTTGAGTTTGGGATTTGAGCATTCTAAATCAAATCATTTTGTTTATTATAAAATGGATGGTGATGATTTCCTATTTATTGCATTATATGTTGATGATATGTTATTCATTGGTAAAGGGAAAGGTATGATTTCAAAACTAAAATCTCAACTTACTGCTAAGTTTAAAATGAAAGATCTTGGTGCAACTAAACACATTCTTGGGATGGAAATTAGGAGAGATACAATGAACTAAAATCTATGGCTTGGCCAAAGTAAGTATGCCAATTCAATTTTATAGATGTTTGATATGAAATATTGTAGATCATTGTGTGTTCCTGTTTCAGCTGGAACAAAGTCATCTTTTTCAAATTGTACAACATCCCCATTGGAGATGGAAGACATGAGGATAATTCCTTACTAGAGTGCAATTGGAAGTTTGATGTATGCTATGGTTTGTACTAGACCAGACATTTCCCAAGTAGTGGGAGTTCTTTCCAGATATATGTCTAATCCTAGTAGAGTTCATTGGGATGTAGTTAAAAGACTCTTCAGATATTTACTTGGTACCTCAAATTATTCCTTGCACCATGTTATCATAGTAATATGACTAAAGATGAGTTTTCCCTTGATATTCATGGTTATGTGGATTCGGATTGGGCAAGTGATTTTGATACTAGAAGATCCACCAATGTGTATGTGTTTACTTTATTGGTGGTATGATTAGTTGGATGAGTAAGTGATAGGCTATGGTTGCTTTGTCCACTACTGAACAAAGTATATGGCAGCTACTCATGCTTGTAAAGAAGCAATTTGGCTTAAGAAACTATGTTTAGATATTGGAATAAAACAAGGTGCAATGACAATTTATTGTGACAGTCAAAGTGCAATATCTCTAGCCAAGAACCCAACATTCCATGCATGGACCAAGCACATTGATGTACAATATCATTTTGTTAGAGATATGGTCGAACATGGCAGGGTGAAGTTGGTTAAGTTAGAGACTTTGATGAATGTTGTTGATTCTTTAACTAAGCCTGTGAGCACAAAGAATTTCAAATGGTGTTCAGAGACTATGGTCCTTTCAACACCTAACAATTAAGAGACGATGATGACCCCCTTTCATTGTCCTTGCAAGGTGTTTGATAAGTGGGAGATTTGTTGATAAAATGTGTCTCAACCTTGCAATCACATAAGGTATTTTTGATACACAAGGTATTGTTCAACCGGCGACAACGGGCACCCTCCCGTGAGGGGTTTGAGGGGATCATCCCCTTGGCTGGGGTCCAGGGGCAACATGCCCTGTTGGGAGCTCGAGGGCAATGCCCCCGAAAGGAAAATTTTACTTATCTTTTATTATTGTAAATGTAGACCATTCATCATTATGTCTCATATCTAGCAACCAATATTTTCTTAGCTTGACTTTCCCTCGAAGGCAACCCAATTTTATAAGGGAATTGTATTACGGCTATGTATTGCGATGTATTATGAGATTTTGATAGCGGCTATGTTTCCTTTAGATCTCTGAGTGGTGATAATCCTATGAGAAGCTTGCTTTGCAAGTATATTGTAATCTTTGTGATTTTTGAATAATATATTGAATGGCTTTTGGAGTGTGGGGTTTTTCTCCCAAAAGAGTTTTCCCCCTGTAAATCATTGTGTTGTGGTATGCATGATATTTGTGTTTATTATTGTTTAAGTTTCTATAATTGTTAAAGATCTATAAAAAATTTCATTATTCTCCTCTCAAGGTTAGTGTAGGAAGTTGGTCCACTACCTTAGCTTCCTTACACATATAACCTTTTAGTAAATAGGTGTATACCATGTCTGATAATCTAGGGAGGTGAAACTAATGTAATGGACTACACATTCTTTTTTTATTTTCTCATTTTATACCAAGAGATCTCCAATAATAGAATAGTGGTTGATACATATGGTAGTAAAGGTCTTCCATGAAAAAAAGGAACAAGTATCAATGGATTTAGCAAATATTTTCCATGTCATAAAATACCTTTTGACAATGAGTTATTTTCAAATTTGGTGCAATTATTTAAAATTTTATTGAATGATAATTTGATTTTTAACTATTGGGAATTGTGAGGTAATTTTTCGATTACTGAACACATAAACATATCATTTTCATGCTAGTCACTACACTTGGGATAACCTAGTCACATTGAGTAACAAATAAAGAGAAAATTCAAGGCGTGCAATTTTTAATATGTATGTGTGTGTTTGTGTTTTGAAAATATGTCTTCCATTCAAATTTGTTAACCTTTTTTACAAGTTTAGTGAATGGTGATATGGTTTTAAAATCTTTGAGATTTTTGAGGTAATGTTCAAGGTATTGAAAATAATGACTTGTCATTTGTATGCCAGTCATTGCACGCAATATAAAATATTTAAAGTGAGTCTAATGTGAAGAGAAAAAATTCAAGGCATGCAATTTTCGCTATTATATATATATATATAACACATTTTTTTTGTGTGTCTACCTATATGTATGTGTGTGTATGCATGCATGTGCATATTCATTGTATGCATATATATGACATACACACACATATATTCATGTATGTACATACATACATACATGTGTATTGTGTGGGTATATATATAAAATATATATTTATGTACATATAAAAATACACACACACTATTACACATACACTTACACTTACACTATATACATGCATATTTTCAATTTACTAAAAATTTTGTGAAGATCAAGTATATTGTCACTAAGAGAGCTTACCAAAAATATAGAAAACAAGATCCTATGCTTACAAAAATTGAGGGAGAGATCAATTTTTATGATGTTTTAGTTGAGGGAGAGCTCAATGAAGTATTTGAAACAAAAAATGTCTTAAAGGAAAAGAAAATGATATTCTTTTGGGTCATGAAGTTGTTTGGAGATTGAAAATTGGGGCTATTTGGTTTGAGATCAATGATGAAAATATAATATTTTTCATAATTCTAAGCATGGGAAGAACGTTAACACAATCTAAGGGATGCATAAAATGAATGAATCATTTGATAGATATTTTGAGGATCTTGCTAATACGAGGGTTTCCCATTTCAAGAAATTTTATAAGGAGTTAGAGAGGTTGATATAACAACTATTATGAAATATGCTACCTTTTTTACTTAAATAAATTTGATGTGTTTAGAAAAGGTAACCAAGTAAGAGATGAAAAATGTCCTCACTAATTTGCAAAAGAACAAAAGTCCTAGGCTAGATGGATGGATAGTGGAGTTTTGTTGGTTACTTTTTATTTCACTAGGGAGGATTTTCTATGGGTGTTTGAGGAGACTAAAGACTCAAGGAGAATCACTTAGAACATAAATTATTCTTTTATTTCTTTGTTTCCTAAAAATGATAGCTTAAAATCATTTTATGATTTTAGGCCTATCTCCTATAATTGTTTATATAAAATCATTGCTACAATCATTACAAAAAGGAAAACACTATTTTTGGACCACATGTCATGTGAACAATTTTTTTTTCTAAATTGAAGTTAAATACACAATGTTATAGGTGTGGCTTAAGAAGGATTACATACTATTAAGCATAAGAAACTTTTTATTTTGTGGTACAACTAAATCTATCCAAGGCATATGATAAGGTTGGTTGTATCTTAGACTTATTCTTCTTTAGATCGATTTTAATTTGCAGGTAGTGAATTTGATCTTGCAGTGTATTTCTTCAATTTCTTTTCTTGACATTATCAATGGATTGACTCCAAAATTATTCATGTTTGTTAGGGGATTTAGTATGGTTTTCCTTTCTCTCTTATTATTTTTTCTTTTGGTTGTAGAGGATCTAAGTAGAGCTATCAAGAAAGCTAAGTGGGTTGTAGTTGTCAAGGGAATAAAAGAGGATAGAACTTTATCTTTTATTCATGTTTTATTTGTGAATGAAATTTTACTAAATTTGGTGATGGTTATTTTAGGGAAGCCTCCACTTTGAAGGACACATTGGAGACTTACACTATTTCTATTGGTATGGAGATTAAAATTAAAAAATGACATTGTATTTCCATGCATTAAATGATGATGATGAGAGACATATTATTTACATTCTCCCCTTTACCAAGTCTTTACTTTAGGATGGGTTAAAGTATTTAGGGTATTGGTTGAAGCCAAATGTCTATGTTAAATAGGAAAAGGAAAGGATATCGGTAAAGTTTTCAAATGTATGAATTTGTGGTGCAATAGATATTTATCTATATGAAGATGTTAGTTAAGTTTGATTTAGAAGATATTCATGTGTATTGGCATGGTTTGGCGCATATCCTATGGAGGTTTTGGAGAAGATTAGGAAGAGTTTTTTTTTTTTTTTTGTGGTTTGGTAAAAATGATAAAGATGGTATTGTATTGGCTAGTTGATAATTGACAGCTTAGACTAAAGAAGAAGGGAGATAGGGTCTTAAAATTATACATTTCTTTGCAAGAGCTCTGGTTCCTTAGAGTCTATGGAGACTCATTACGTGTGATTTTGTGGAAAATTCTTATTGTTCAAAAATATATAGTACCTTTGTCTATTGTGTAGTGGATTAGGCTACCTACTAAATATATTATCAATATTCCATTGCATGGAAGGCCATAGTTTAGGTTTTTTCAATTTTTGATGTGTGAAAGGAAATCGTACTACAAATGCACAATTTTAAATAGCTAAATTGATCAACACAACAACCAAAAAAACACTCAATTGTGGCATTAGGAAATCCAATAAAACATAAATTCAAACAACCAATTCCATGTTAGATGTCCTAGTTGCATGAGATGGTTGTGATTTTTGATGATTTTGATTTGTGCTAAAATGACTTGGGTTGGGGTTGGATTTATATATTTTTGATTAGGGAGAATCAATAGTTAGGATTGAATGGGAAAATAAATGGTTATAATGGCATGTGAACTCTCAAGTCATGATATTGTGTCAAGTGGCACAATATGGTGGCTTGAGAGGGAGATTGTACTCATGAGGGTACTTTAAAGTATAGGGAGGATCTTGCCATAAAGGCAAGGTCTTTTCTCACACTCTATAAGGGATGAGTTGAGAGGAATAAAGGAAATAAAAATTATTTTAGGTACTTTGAGGGACAAGACCCATGTGGGGTCTTCTCCCAAAAGATGAAAGCTTTTAAGGCTAAGGTACAAAGAGAGTGAGCAATAAATAGAAAATGGTTATCCCTTTCTAATCATGGGTCATCCCACAATAATGGGTCTTAAATTTGGGACATCTTGATTTTTATATGGGTCATCCATATAAAAGGTTTTAATTGAAGAGGGTTAGATAAGACCCTTTAGATCAAACCCCCTTGAATATAACCCTTCAAGTCTTAAATCATACCCACAATGGAGTCTCCTTCACACCTATCAAAATGCTGACAAAAACCCAATTTTTCTTTATCTTTTGAGGGATCAAATAAATTCATTTATAAATTGTGTTTTGTAAGTATGCAACCATTATTATAAGATTTTCAAAAAGTATAATTTTGAATATTTTTAATTTTATTATTATATTTACATTTTATTTCTTGTGAATGTAGGTTTTTCACCAAGCATCAAGGTATTTGTTTCACACACGCGAAAAAATAGAAAAAATGAGATTTAAAAAAAAGTGGGCACTAGGTATTGATGTCTTTATTTCAGAAAATAATAATAATTTTAATACATACTAAACAAGTTATGCATTACAACCTACACTTATGCCCAAATTATAATTACTCTAACTTCAAAAATTAATTTAAAAAATATGTAACAAAAAATTATTAAAAATATCCATGCACTAGATATTGATGTTACAAACCTATATTTTAGAAAATCACAATTTTATCCTTTCAATAAAAAAGTCATGTGTTACGACATAAACATCACCTTTTAAAAATGTTGTTTATTATAAAAAATAAGTTATTAATAGTTATGTAAAAAAATCACAAATTATTTTTATTTTTTTAAAATATATTTTTGGAATCTACACACTAACCCTCATAAATCAATAGTTCACATCATCTCTACATTATTAATGGTTTAGTTGCTATGGGTTTCATAAAATGAAAATTTTGTGAAAAATGTTGATTTTGATGTCCTATTTTGGCCAAAAAGCGGGACATAGTATTGTGGGTTGACTCTCATAGATTAGGAATGTGCAAGTGTTTAGGAAGAGGATTAGGTGGGTGATTAGGATTAGAATTAGAGAGCAAGTGAGAGATTTAGAGGATGACATGTGAAGGGGAAATTAAATAAATATAAGTTATTTATTTAATTTATGAGAGAATATGATAGATATAGATAAATAATTAATATTAATTATTACTTTAGGCTAGGACTTAGGAAAATAGGGAATACTAATTAAATAAAAATAATTATTTAATTAACATAGATGATGAGGATTTGATAAAAATGTGAATAAATAAGAAATATTAATTGAATAAATAAGACTTGACAAAACAATTTTCCTCAAGTGCAACATAAATGCTCGGCCAAAGCGGATTTTGGACGGATGCCTGGAAGGCTGAGCGTGAGCCCACTACCATCCTGGTCTGGGTTGCATGTTGATTTCTCTATCTGCATGTTTGAGCTTCTTGGTCGATTGTGTTCCTTGTGTGGAGATCTGCGTAGGGGTGGGTCTTATTTGTGTTTTTTTTTTTTTGGGGGGGGGGTGATTTTTGCATATTATCATATTCTTCTTATAACTATTGCTATCGTTGGTTGTTTTTTCTCTGGAGGGTGGAGGATCAGGCTTTGTTGTTCCTGCTACTGGTCCATCGTCATTCTTGGTGAGCGGTCCCTTCCTTGGCCATGTGAGTGTGTGCTTGTTTCTTTGTGTTGGCTCTCCTTTGTCCACACATGTGGTGTTCGGGTGTGTCAGCTATGATTTGTTGGGAGTGACATATGGGTCGCTTTTTGTTTGTTGTCTCCTGTCTTGGGATTTGGTGTGCTTGATACCTAGGGTGGTGTGCCTCAAGCTTAGGGTTTCATGCGATACTTTTAATATGGTTGTCAATGTTGTTTTGAATGAAGTGTCAAGGGATGATGCTATGGTGGAGGTTGGTGATGGGGATCCTTCTTAGTCCTCTCCTGGTGTGGGTTTGACCAAATCTAGAAATTTTAAATTACAAAAGATTAATGGATGCTTGGAGAGGGCCCAGGTTCGCTAGGTGGTGGCAATCCAACCAAAAGAGGTGGTCGAGGACCTTGAATATTACAATAATCATGTCTTGATTTATAATTTTATGGGGATGAGAGTCTCACTTCCTTCCCTCAATCCATGGATCCAAAAGACATGGAACCCGAAGGGTGATTTTGACATTCTATTAGCAGCAAACAACTTTTTTTTGGTTGATTTTTCATGTACTTTAGATCAAAATAAGGCTTTTGAGGGTGGTCTATATTTTTATAATCAAGTTGGGTTTTTTATGAAACCATGGCATGCCAGTTTTAATTCAGCAAAAGAGTTACCGTCTAAGGTCCTGATTTGGGTTTGCCTTCCTCGGTTGCTGCTTGAATGTTGGAGGAGAGATATTCTACAGTCAATTTCCATGTCATTGGGAAAACCAATTGGTCCCTCTCAAAAAAATTTGAAGAAGATGATTTTATCCTATGCTCATGTTTGTGTGGAGATTGATTTGATTCAACCTTTACCTGATTCAATTGATTTGATAGTCTAATCTAATTCTTAGATTCAATAGTTAGATTATGAAACTTTGTCGTTTAGATATCGGTTATGCCATGAGTATGTTCGTCTTCAGAGGAGGTTCCCTCATGCTCCCGGTGTTGGTAGCCCAAGTAGCGGGATGGATCCATAAAATCCAAGAACCAAAAAGGGAAAAGCACCCATGCAGGGGGTGATTCTGGATAAAGATGGGTTTGTGCATGTTAGGCCTCAAAATAAAAGTCGAGGTCAAAAGAGGGATTTAAGGGACCATCAAGAGGAGGAGACATTTAACAGGTTTGATTCGTTGGATGAATTATTTCATGAGGAGGGCATAACTCCTGACATGCATGTTGATGCTTCCCCTTTTACTACACATATTCTTGTTCCTATGGTTGTTTCTTCTTTGGCCCTTGGCACTATGGACACTCCTAGGGTGGTGAAGGATTTTGTTGTTCCTTCCCCTGATGTTGGGCTTGGGGACTCTTGTGATTTGGTTGACACTTCTTTGGTCTCTATTTTTGTTGGTGTATGTCTCGTTGGAGGTTCGAGTTCTGGAGACTCTAGAAAGAATAAAAAAAGAAATTCTTCCCCCATTCTGCATTTGCAACAAAAGCCTCTGAAAAATAGTGCTTCTGATAAGGCCCAAAAGATGGGTAGGAAGAAGGATCAGGAAAAAGTTAAGATGGTTGGTGAGACATTGGTTGAATCTAGGTTGGTGAATACATTGGATACTCATTTCTCCCACCCTTCGAGATTATTGTGCTATCATGGAATTTAAGAGGTATGAAGAGCTTCCTTAGACAAAAGTCTATTCATGATTTGGTTTGTGCTCATTCTTCGAATTTGGTTTTCCTCCAGGAGACGAAGTTATATATGGATAGTATGATGCAGTGTGCATCTAAGATTTGGAATAAAGGTTTATACCAATGGGCGGGTGCACAGGGTAGCTTTGGGGGTCTTTCTTGCTTCTAGGATCCTCGGTGAATTACTCATGTTTGGTGGTTCTCTAGTAGATTCTCCATCTCTCTTGTTGTGCTTAGTTTAAAAACTAGGGAAAGAGTTTTTCTTTCCAATATTTATGCACTGACATACATTTTTGGTAAGTTTTCCTTGTGGTCTCATATTAATTTTATGAGATCATTGGATCCTTTCCTTCCTTGGATTGTGGCAAGAGACTTTAATGCAATTTCCTCTTTAGAGGAGAAAAGGGGGGGGGGGTGCTTCATTTGGAACCCTCCTTTGATCTTCTAAGAGATAATTTGGCTCGACTTCGGGTTGTGGACATCAAACCTTTGAATGGAATGTTCACTTGGACTAATATGAGGCTTGTGATTGATTCCATTAATGAAAGGTTAGAAAAGTTTTTGGTTTCCTCTTTTTGGGTTGGTGCCAAGTGGTTGTCAAGTTCTGAAATTTTAGATTGGTGGGGATCAAACCATTGCTAATAAAATTCTCTGCCCGTCTGGCTAGTGGTTCTAGGAAGTATAATTTTAGATTTAAGCTTATGTGGCTCAAGAAGGAGGTTCTTCTTGACTTGGTTTCTAGATGGTGGACTAAGGGACAACCTTCTTTTGGTACAGCTATGTATTCCTTTGTGAAGAGATTGCAATATGTTAAGTATAAGTTAAAGCATTGGAATAAGTATCAGTTCGGAAATGTGTTTTAAAAGAAAAGGATTGCATAGGAGCGCTTGGATTCCATTACCAGGAAGATTTGGGATCAGGGCCTTGATATGAGTCTGAGCAGGCTTGAGGATAGTGCAGTTAAAGACCTTGAGGAATGGGAACTTCATGAGGAATTTTTTTGGAAACAAAAGGCTCATGTGGATTGGATTCAAGAAGGGGATAGGAATAATTCCTTCTTTCATAACTCGATGAAGGACCAAAGACAGGGTAACATTGTTTCTTCTCTTCCCTCTCCTGAGGGTTTTGTGCTTTCTTCTCTTCAAAGATTTCTAGTGAGGCGGTTCATTTCTTCTTTGCTCTCTTTTCTGAAGATTCCCCGCCTACTAGTGAGGAAGAAGCTTCTATTTTGGAATGTATTCCTCCTCTAGTGACTATGGATATGAATGCTTCTTTACTTAAACCTATTTATTTGAAGGAGTTGGAGGATGTGGTGTTTCAGCTGAAAAAAGGGAAGTCTCCTGGTCCTAATGGGTTTTCAGTGGAGTTCTTTCAGGAATTTTGGGAAGTGATCAACCTTGACCTATTGTCAGTTGTTTAGGAGTCTTTAAGGAATAAGAAAATGTTGCATGCTATGAATGCCACATTTTTTGCTCTTATCCCAAAACGAGAGGGTGCTAATTCAAAGGGATCTTTTTCAACCAATTGCTTTGTACAATGTGGTGTATAGAATTATTACAAATCTAATTGGTGAGTGTTTGAAGCCATGGTTGGACAAGTTGATTTTAGAGGAACAAAGGGGCTTCATTGTGAGTAGACAAATTTTGGATGGAGTGGTCATTGTAGCTAAGACTATTCATTCCATGGCCTCTTCTAGGGAAAATTTTATGTTTATAAAGCTGGATATGGCCAAAGCTTATGATAGAGTTAAATGGGGTTTTTTGTTTAAAGTTCTCATATCCTTTTTATTCAATAGTGAGTGGATTAATTGGGTCATGAGTTGTGTGACGAATCCCTCCTTTTTTTGTTCTCATAAATGGGGAGTCTTTTGATTTGCTTGGTGCTTCTAGAGGTCTTCAGCAGGGGGATCCCTTATCTCCATACTTATTCATCTTGATGGTTGAGGGCTTGGGGAGGTACATTAATTCTTGTGTTATGGATGGACTCATCAAGGGATGGATTTGGAGCAATTATCTGCCCCCTCAAACTCATCTTCAATTTGTTGACGACACAACTCTAATGGGTGTTGCCAAGGTGGCTAAAGCGGTTTCTTTACAATAGACTTTGGATTGTCACTTGGCTACCTCAAGCCAAAGCATTAATGAAAGTAATTCTTACATTTATTTCTTTAATACCCCATGCTTATTCAGTAGTGTATTACCAGGATCTTAATATTTTGGGTGGGGAAGCTTACCTTCATTTATCTTGGTATCCCTTTGGCAGTGTGCCCGCTTCCCAAGTGTTTTTGGCATGATGTGATTGATAAATTTTGTTGGATGGTTGGTCATTGGACTTATAGATGGCTATCTGCAACTGGTAAAGTTATTCTATTGAGGTTAGTGGTACAGTCCCTTCATTTATATAGGTGCTTCATGTTGACTGCTCCCTCAAGCTTCATCGGTGATTTTGAGGGCCTTTGTAGGAAGTTTCTTTGGTCGAGTAATCTCCTTTTGAGGAAGTGGAGTTTGATTAAGTGGGAAAAAATTTGTCGACCAAAGTAGGTTGGTGGTTTGGCATTGTGCAGGGTGGATTGGAATGGGAAAGATTTGGTTGCTAAGTTGTATTGGAGATGGTGCTCACATTAGCATCAGTATTGGGCCAAGATCCTTTCCTTCAAATACCTTAGGGAGGTGGATGGCATCGAGGCTCCTCAATTTAGTCTTGTGGGGAAAGGCTCTATGATCTGGGATACTCTCAAGAGGGGGGCCAAGTTGGTTAAACAAGGCCTGTTTTGGATCTTCAATAGAGGTTTTGATGCTCTCTTTTGTTATGACTCATGGGATGGTTTCCCACCTATCCTCTCTTCACATCCTCACTTGAAGGATTTATGTAGAATGTTTTTTTAGGCTGGTTGAAGTAGAGTGATAGATTTTAAAGTGCCTCAAGCTTTGGTGAAAACTATTATTTACAAGTGGAAGGACATGCAAGAATGGCCCCTGGGTGGCTCTTTGGAGGATAGGAGGGAGTTGTCTTCTATTTTGGCTGATAGAGTCTATTTCTCTCTTCCAGAGCATGATGTGCTGGCTTGGGGTCTGGATCCAAAAGGGAAGTTCATTGTTGCTTTTGGTTATCAAGTTTTGGACAAACAGGCCATGGGAAGAGTTGAGGTTCCTTGGTGGAAAAGTACCTGGAATAAATTCTCCTGCCCTAATTGCAATTTCTTTTCTTGGATGGTGGAGTATGGTAGGTGCCTGAATTGGGATAACCTTTGTAAGCAGGGCTTCCAAGGCTCCTCAATTTTTTTCTTATGTCTAAAGGAGGTTGAGATAGTTTCTCATATTTTCGTCCAGTGCTCATTTGCTAGGTCTATTTGGAATTTTTGGTGGGGGGGCTAAAATTTGCAATGCAAGCACCCTTCTTCTCTTGATGAGTTTTGGTGGCACATTGGACCCATTTTAGTGAAAACTTCTTTTTTGCACATAACTTGGTCTATTAGTCCTAGTATGATTATTTGGCACATTTGGTTGGAGTGCAAACACAAGATCTTTCTAGATAAGAAGTTGTTGGCTGGCCAAGTTTGGTCTCACATTCTTGGGGACCTTTAGGAGAATTTGAATGCTAAATGTGATATGTCTATCCCGTTGGATACTGGTGATACTGGAGTGATTTGTAACCTGGGATTTATGTTGGAGGTACTGGGAGGCCTAAGAATGGGCGGAGGTGCTCTAGAGGAAAGGTATTTAAGGGAGGGAATTGGTTTCCCCCTCCTACCAGAGTCCTAAAAATTAACACTGATGGGTCTACAAGGGGTAACCTTGAGCATGTTGGCATTGGTGGAGTGGGTAGAGATAGTTTTGAGGTGTTTTTGTTCTTGTTTTCATAATATCAAGGGCATCACTCTAATAATATTATGGAGGTTGTGGCTATTCTCTTGGATTTGAAGAGGGCTCTTACCCTTGGATGGAAAAAAGATTATTTGTGTGTCATATTCTCAGGTGGTAATAGACTTGATAAATAGGCGACAGTTTGATGATGTTAGTTGGCAGCTTGCGGTAGTGGCTAAACAAATCACTAGTCTTGGAGAGAATCTTTATTATATCACCTTTTCTCATATCCCTCGGGAATGGAATAAGGTGGTTGATGGGTTGGACAAATGGGCTTCTAAGAAGAATGAGACTTGGTTGGTGGAAGACTGGCATAGTTTACTTGGGGACCTTGCTCAAGATTTGGAGAATTTGATTATAGAGGATATGAGATTATGAGACGTTGCATGAATACTTCTTGATTTCTTTTGTGTTTCTTCTTGACCCTTTTGGGCTTCCTAATAATTTTATTCTTTGTATTCCTCTTTCTAATTAATAAAGCTTTTACCCTCTTTTTTTTTTTTTTTAAATGAATAAATAATACTTTATTTAATTAATATGAGATTATGGATAAATTGATCAAATGTAAGGGTCAATTTTAGGTGTCTACATTTTTTCCTTCTTTGAGATATTATTACACAGTAGCATCATTTCAAAAATAATTAAAATATAGCACTTGGAAGAAGATGGCTAGATTTGGGAAGATGATCTAGTAATTTAAAGGAGTGGCTAGGGAGAAAGATGATGGAAGTGAAGATGAGGATTAGGGATGCCCCCTTGAGAGGACATGCAAGAAAATGAGCATCCACAAAATAATTTAAGGAAAAATATGATGTTTCCCCAAGCAATCTAAAAAGCCAATATTGACTCATGATGAACAAAGTGTTGTTGATGTGGGACTAATATATCCTGAAAAAATATAAGGATTGGGAATGATACATCCTGATGATGATGATTGAATTGGTATCAAGGGTTACAAAAAGGATAGAAAAAAACCAAAGATTTTATTGGATGATTTGGATTGGTTGCATGGATTAGGATTTTCTTATGATTTGGGATTGCTATGAACAATGATATTGATGAAATGGATGGAGATGATGGAGGAAAAAATGCTTAGACTAATAAATCTTATGAGGCTAAAATGAGTTAAGGGATAATAAAATAATTAGGACATGGATGAAAATATTATTAGACTAAAAAATATACACTATCCTAAAATGAATCAGATGAATACAAAAATGATATGATGGATGAAAATATTATTATGATGGTTGCAAGTGATAATGAGAGTATAAAAGAATAAAGATGGACAAGGATGCATTTGAAAATGAAATCAATGATTAAGTGGAGTGAGGAAAATGTTTAGGATAGAAAGATGGAGGGTGAATGGATTAGAAACATGTATGATAAATGGATAGTGGATTTGGATTGTTGAATTAGAGTTGTCTTGTAGTGATAGCTTAATTTGATATAGCATGATATACTATGCTTCAAGGTATGAGGAACCAAGATGAATTTGTACCACATACATAGGACTAACTCAATCAAACAAGAAGGTTATTCCAACATATTACAAAATCACAAAGGAATTTATTGGGCACAATGTTGGAAAACTAAAAATAGAAGGAATGCCCCAATGTAACACAAGGTCCTAATGGGCCTTGGTGGGAAAAACGTAGGACAACCAAGAAGACACAACACACAAAAGACAATACATGCCCCTATTTTCACCAGTCAAATCACACCATGATATGATGGATTGTGTTGACATTGAGTAGGCTACTTGTAAGAAGCTCAAAAGAAAGATAAGCAAAGATTCCAAAAGCATTAAAGTGAAATAAAAATATATATTAAGCACCTTTTATCATAAGGGTGATTGATGGGGTAGATGTGAGAAATGATATATCCTATGAAGACCAAGGATGTATAGGTAAGACCTAGGATTTGCATGACAAGAGATTATCAAGATAATTGAAACGGAAGGGGGCTAATGGATTTTGTGGAAGTACCTTGATTAGAAAACAAACACAAGGATGGAAGGATTATTGAATAGTGGGATGAAGGGATAAAGGGTTTGGTTAGGTTATTAATGGATGGGGGATGCGAATGGGATCTTCAAGGACTATGTTGGAAAGGACTAAGTTTACCTATGGTAGATATACCATATATGATGAGGCACGAGTATGTTTTTAATATTATGGATGATCAGATAAGAGAGATGAAGGTTAGCTGGAAGGATATAAGATATGTTGAATGGGTAAGATGGATGGACTAGAGGGAAGGAAGGATATATTGATAGCGAAAGGAAAATTTTGTAATTTGGGAATTTATTTCAAGAGATGTCCAAAGCATGTATGTACAATTTTCCCTATTGTTATCAAGATCTTAGGGATGATGGAAGGACTCAAATGGCTATGATGGATGGCTAGGGTAGACAGGTGGTTTGAAGGATATGAGAGGTAAGTAGCTAGGAGAAACTTTCCCTAAAGTGTGAAGATAAAATGTACATGAGAGTTTACACATGATGATTTTCTCTAGGATTTTATGATAGTAATTTCCAAAGGCATATGTTTTCCAAGATTTCAACATTAGATGAATTTTTGTTTTTACTATTTTTTTTGGATTTTTTTATTTTGACTTTTTTGGAGTTTTTGAATGTTTATATTGTTGGATAAGTGTATGTATGGACATGGACGATGATAAAAGGATATGGAGGAAAGAATCAAGCATCTAATTCCATACCGAGGTAATAAGAGCCCATTTGGAGAGGTGGCTATTAGATGTTGGTAAATTCCTATTAGAATAGATGGATTGTGCAAGGGAATGAATGAAAGGGATTTGATGTGGGAGATGTATGGGATAAGGGATGGGGTTTTGGAAAGTTTATGGATGGAAGGATTGATGAGGTAAAAATAACCTCATTGATATAAGTGACTAAATACCTTACCCCATGCTTTCCAGCCCCTTTACTCTACCAATTAGTTATCTTTAGGATTAATAAGTGCTTTCTTTTTGAGGAAATTGTAAAAAAAACATTTTCTAGAATTCCTTGGAATAAACTTACCTGCACTAACTTAATAGTTTAGATTTTGCATAAATAAATAGGTTTCTCATGAATAAATGGTCATCATGCCCAGGTGGAAGAATTCAATGTAGAAAATTCAACAGTGAAGACTCAATGCAGACTCCATAAAGTTGAAGATAGGCACCAAAAGTTTAGGCACTAGAATTCTAGGGCATTTGATGTATCAAGATTTTATAGTTGTTTTGTTATTTCATGTGAAAGACTCATGGCTCATTAGGAGCCTGTTTAATGTTTTTATGTATGTACTCAAATTTTGTTAGTTTGCTAAGATTAGTTAAAGAGTTTTTTAATGGTGTTTTCCACCAACTGAAATTTAGGATTCTGGAAAATAGTTTTTGTATAAATATGTAATTTTTAGAAATGAAGAAAACAACTGGAGAATATTGTTATGCTATCATAATGAATCTCTGAGATATGTTACACTCTTAATATGAATAAAGTGAATCTTTTTTACCTTATTTTGTTTTGCTAAATGTTGAGAATGGAATCGTTTTGGATGGAGTAATTCTGGAGTTATCAAGTTTATGTGACCCGATTTAGATCCAAAGGAACCCGTGAGCTAGCCACTCGACGAATTGTAGGAATAGATAGATAAGTATTTTTAATTTCAGAGTTTTGTTAATCCTATTATGTAAATGATAAAGTGTGAAGTCGAGTCTCTTTTAGCTCTTTTAGTTAAAGTTATGGTGCACCTACCTTCCTGTTAAGTTTCAAGTTGATAGGTTATTTTTTGTTAGCTATTAGTTTTGTTAATCCATTTCTAGTTGAATTTTTCACAGTTTCTTTACATGTTTTTCTTCTTCAACAATTTATACACTTGTTAGTTTAATTATTTTGATGCTTTCTAGTTTAATTGTTATCCTTTTTAGACTAATAATTTCATGCTTTCTAGTTTAGTTATTTCAAAGCTTTCTAGTTTAGTGGCCTTTTAGTTTAAGTTTTATTTTGATTGTTTCATTTATTTAGAAAATCTGAAAGGGTTAGTTAAGGGGTCTCCTATTGCATATAGCCTTGAACACTACCCGGTTGATATTTGATGCATTTTTCAAACTAAAGAGATAGGACCTAATGACAACCTATCACTTTTTGGCACCATTATTGGGGACCTTCTTTTTATAAGTGTTAGTAGATGATACATTGAACACCTCTTTTGAGAACAAAAATAGCCCTCAGGCTTCCTTTTTTGCATGGTCAAGAAATGAGGCCCCCATGGAAGATTCATACCAAGAAATCCCCCAAACGACATACCAACCACAAGTGGGGAAGAAGAAATCTCAGCTCAAGAACTTTCTGAAGAATTGATTGACCAGGATCAACTTGAGACCTTCCCGTATACTCCAAAAAGTGAACATATAGTTGTAGAGGAGAATATTCCTCTCCAAACTCCTAAACCTCACCCATGTAAATATTTCGCTCGCTTTCTTTCTAGCCTTCTGAGGTTTGTCTTCTCAAGACCCTAACCAATTTCTCTTCAAGTTTAAGGTCCTATGTTAAACATATGACTACAAGAATGATAACCAGAAACTAAAGCTCTTTCCTTCTACTTTGAAGGCCTCAATAATGTATTGGTTCATGGGCCTAGCCTCAAGATCCATAACCTCGTATGATGACATGGAGTCTACCTTTTTGGATAAATACCAAAGCTACTGTAGAGTTAGCAATAGGAAGGAATAATTATTCAAACTAAGATAGAACGAAGATGAGATCCTACAAGACTACCTAGATAGGTTTGTCTTCCTATCTAAACATTGTGGTGGAGAAGCCATAAGTCTTGATATTTTAAAGACCATATTTCTCAAAGGTCTTGACGATGATTCTCAAAGGAGCCTAGATTTAATGGGAAAAGGGGATGTGTCCCAATAGGGACTTGATCAAATCACTGAACTATGTCAGAACTTCTCTCATACTCAAGGAGGGATTCAGAAGTCTACCCTTTTCAAAGGTTCCAATGAGATAGAAAAACTATGTGAGGAGATAGCTAACCTTAAGACTAACATTCTGGTTCAGTTAAATACCACGTTGGATGGAATACAGGCTAAAAAATGAAATCCAAAGACCTTATCCATCTACTACCCTAGGTGCCGGAATAAATATCTGTCAAGGGAATGTCCTTTGGAATAAGTTGAAAATTTGTTGTTTGCTAGGTTTGTTATAAAGACCATCCCATCGAACAGTGTGAGATTTTGAATGCCATTAAGAACTCCAAGAAAAGAACAACTTCGGTTGAGGAAGAAGTCAACTTTATAAATCAAAGAATTGGGGGGAATTTTTCCTATGGCCAAAATTCAAACCCTACCTGGAGACCACAGAACAACTGTAATAATAATCAATGGGCAGTACCTTGGCCTCAAATTCCACCTCGAGTGCCACCTAATTGGGGAACTTACCCTTGGGGACCACCTTAATGGGAAAATCAGTCATGGGGAAATTCTCAATGGCCCAATCAACCTCAACATCAGTGGTATCCTCAAAATTCTTCGCCTCAATGGAGCCAACCTTAGGATCAGTTTTACACTAGCCCTAGGAGAGGACCTAGTCAATAGAAAAATATCTTTCCACCTCCCCAAAATACTCAACAAAATAAGCAATTTAATCAACCACAACTTCCAGTGCAACCTGTTCCAAACCCAAAGAACAACCGTCAAAATTCCCCAGTGTATTCTACCAAATAGGATAATGTTACTGGACTCAATGCCATATATTGTGGAAACCTACAATTGAGATTTGGAAAAACACTTCAGCCGCTAACTATTGTTGAGATATTGGACGAACCTCTTAAGGAATCTACTGAGCCCACAAAAATAACTCCCATAACTACCAAACCAGCCCTAGAAATTAGTCAAGACAAAATCGTTTTCCCCCCTTCAGTTGGATCTTCCAACCTACCTCAGGAAGGGGAGGGTCAATCTCCAACTGAGACCTTAAACAATTCACCTTCCAAAAACAAAACCCAAGCACCTTTTCCAGAGTGTCTTAAACCAACCATTGCGAAAGGTGCTCTGAAAATGTTCTCGTCCACTGAAACTATGTTGATTCAAGAAATCAAATAGTTGCAAATTGAGGTTCCCTTACTACAAGTCATCAAGGATATTTTGAAGCTAAACCAACTGATCAAACAACTGTGTATCTAGACCCTAGGAAGGAAACCAAATAAAATAAACACTATCCACTTAAATGGTTATTTGGCTGACTTCTTGGTTGGAAAGACTACTGCTCTAAAATATGATGATCCAGGTGGTCCACTAATAACAGTCACAATTAATGAAGTGGAAATACCTAATGCATTAGTAGACTTGGGAGCAGCCATTAACATAATGATTGTTGATGTAATGGAGGAATTAGGGCTTACTAATTTACGCCCTACAACTATAGTCTTACAGATGGTGAATCAAACCATAGCCATTCCCAAGGGTGTCCTTGAGAATGTTCTTATCAAATTTGATGGATGGGAATTCCTATGAACTTTCAAGTCATTCAGTCTCTTACACCAAAAGATAGTTACCCCATAATCCTAGGGAGACCATGGCTGGCAATAGTTGCAACCAAAATTGATTGTAGGGAGGGAGGAATGACTATCTCACATGGTCCAAATAGTAAACATTTATTCTTGTATCCCCCTGCCAAGCTTGTTGAATGTAATAAATTTTGGGTTGATGAACCAAAAGGCCCCAACGGATAGGAAAATTTAGCTTCATTGACCATGGTAGTCATCAAACAACATGGTGAAGAATTGGAAGATGAATTAGAAAAAAACATGGAAAATCTCACAATGGATTCAAGCGATGAGGAGATGTTGGACGTAGAAGAAATCTTAGGACAACCCATCAACATAGGAGAAGTTGAATTCGATAGTACCAGTTTCATGGGACTGTCTTGTCCTCTAGCAAATATCATTCCAAAAATAGAACATTTATTTGAAGATATTGCTAGACTTCATAAGACCATACCTCATAGTTGTCCCCTTAACACATTGACAAGACCTATGTATACCGTCACATCTAACCATCCAAGTGTTAAATCTATTATGTTGTTTCCAAGAAAGACTTTGAACATTAACAATTGGTTGATCGAGCTGGAAGAACATAAACTCTTTGATGTCCTAATAAGTACATCTAAAGCTTTTTCTTGGGACTACACTGATATGAGGGGAATACACCCCAACGTGTGCACTCATCATATCTACACTAAAAATGTTCGGCCTATTTGCCAACCCCAAAGAAGACTCAATCTTGCCTTGAAAGATATTGTTAAAAGTGAGATAGAGAAACTCCTACAAGTGGGGTTTAATTATCCCATTTCTAATAGAAAATGGTTTCATTGTTGGTTGTGGTTCCCAAAAAGAATGGGAAGTGGAGGGTATCCATAGACTATAGGGAACTTAACAAGGCAACCCACATACATTATTTTCCCCTACCATTTGTGGACCAGGTTCTGGATAACTTGTCTGGGAGGAAATATTTCTCATTTTTGGATGGATTTAGTGGGTACAACCAGATATAGGTTGCAGCAGAAGACCAGGATAAAATGACCTTTACATGTCCATGGGGACTTGCATATAGGGTCCTTCCCTTAGGGTTGTGCAATTCTCTTGCAACATTCCAGAGAGCCATCCCGGTTATATTTATTGAGCTGTTAAATGAGTGTGTGGAGGTGTATATGGATGACTTCACTATGTATGATTCAACTTTTATTGAAGCTCTTCAAAGCCTAGACAAAGTGTTGAAGCAATGCCAGGATCATCGTCTATCCCTAAGCCATGAGAAATGCCTGATAATGGTAGAACAGGGAATTGTGCTAGGACATCACATCTCTGTTGATGGAATAAAAGTCGATCCAAAGAAAATCAAAGTAATACAACAACTGGCCACTCCAAAAACCTAGATTGATGTTAGAAGTTTCTTAGGGCATGTTGGATACTACAAAAGATTTATAGAAAACTTCAGCAAAATTGAAGCTCCTATGTTTTCTCTTCTCCAAAAGAATGTGGAGTTTACCTAGACACCTAAGTGTCAGTAATCATTCAAAATTATCAAGGAGAAGCTTATCTCGGCTCCTGTCCTTCGTGAACCTAATTGGAACTTACCATTTCTTATTTATGATAATGCATCTGATGATGCTATTGGAGCGGTCTTAGGACAAGAAGATGAAAACGAAGGAAAGTGTGTTATATACTTCATTAATAAGAATATAACTCCAACCGAAAGGAATTACACATCAATGGAGAATGAATACTTAGTTGTAATTCATGCAATTAAGAAAATTCGACACTACATTACAGGATATAAAGTAACGGTGTATACAGACCATTCGGCCGTAAAATACCTTATGAATAAACCTATACTGAATGGGAGAATAATCAAATGGTTGTTGTTTCTTCAAGAATTCAATGTGACGATTGTTGACAAACCAGGGAAATTCAATGTAGTTGTATATTTTTTAATCCCGAATTAAACAAGATAATGGTGAATATGCTCCGGTACAGGATGAGTTCCCAGATGAAAATTTGTTTGCCATCTCTACCAAAACTCCCTAGTTTGTTGATATTGCCAATTACTTGGCCACCTCAGAAGTACGCCCTGCTTTCACATCTAAACAAAAGAAACACCTTATAAGAGAGAGGACCCATTTCAAATGGATTAATGGGATCCTATTCAGATGCGGGCCTGATATGGTTCTACAAAAATGTGTTGGGGCAAATAAAACCTATAGTATCCTAAGAGCTTGTCACGATGATCCTTCTCGAGGACATTATTTTGCAAAAATAACCTCCCATAAGATCTTAGGTGCAGGGTAGTATTGGCCCTCTATGCATAAGGATGTCAGGAAATATGTCCACCATTATGATGAATTTCAAAGGGTAGGGAGGCCAACAAAATCTAATGAAATGCCCCTTCAACCCCAGGTAGTCCTTGAACCATTTGAAAAATGGGGATTGGACTTTATTGGTACAATAGATCTGACCTCACAAGGAAAATGGTACATCTTGGTTTGCATCAATTATCTAACTAAGTGGATAGAAGTTCAAGCTTTACGAGTTGCTAGGGATGAGAAAGTGGCTGATTTCCTCTGCAATAAATTTTTCCTTAGGTTTGGAGCTCCTAGGATGATTGTTACAGACCAGGGTCCTTAATTTATGTCTAAGGTTTTGTTGGCCTTCACTAACCATTTCTAGGTTAGTCATAAGAAATCATCACCCTATCACCCTCAAGAAAATGGTCAGGTGGAAGTTACTAACAAGGAGCTCGAAAACATCTTAACAAAAATTGTGTCATCAGGAAGAAAAGATTGGGCTAGGAAACTACCTGAAGTTGTTTGGGCTTATAACATGATGTGGAAGTCAACCACTGGGTTTAGTCCATACGAGCTAGTCTGTCGGAAGAAGCCTCTCTTACCTATTGAATACGAACTCTGAACATTGAGAACAACTATGGAATTAGGAATAGACCTTAAACGATCCCAAGTTGAGAAAGTCTTGTAGCTTAGCGAGTTGGATTAGCCTTGTTTGGATGTTGGCCATCAAATTGAACTGGTGCAACAACAACGCAAAGTATGGCATGACAAGAATATTAAGGAGAGAGAGTTCCATAATGGGGATTGGGTCCTATTATTCAACTCCAAATATAAATATCACCAAGGAAAACTCAGAATTCATTGGCTCGACCCATACAAAATTTCTGAGGTATTTTCAAATGGGTCAGTCTAGCTAAAACCCATTGACAACGATACCCAAACCCTCCTAGTCAATGGACATTGATTATGCATCTACCATAAACTAGTCAATAAAGAAGAATTCACAAAAATGGTAGAGATGTAGGGAGAAATATCATGCATCAACTCTATTCTTGTAGGGTAAAAATGATTTTAGTTGTTTTTATTTTTTTTTAAAGGGTGAGAGCATGTGTATAATTTTCCTATTTTTTTAAAGCATTCCTTTCAAAAAAAATCATCTATTGGACTTGGCTAATTTTTATATTTATTTTTGCAGTACTTCATTTTTATTAGAAACAAATTCTGACGCATCGACTGGGATGCTTTGAAACTTTTATTTTGGTTGTTCCAATGCTCTGAAACCTGTTGGCCTTATTGTTTCTATGCTCTGGAACTTCCATAACTCATTGGCGATGTCTCACATTTTGCTCCTGCATTTTGTTCATCTCCCAACGATGCTCTGGAAAGTCAAGATCCAAGTTGTACATTTTCCTTTCTTCTTCCAGCTGCATCTTCTAACGATGCTTTGGAACCTTTTTTTGTTGTTGCTTTGACTGCATTTTTCGATGATGCTCTAAAACCTTTTTTTTGCTGCTCTGGTTGCAACTTTTGATGATGCTCCAAAACCTTTTTTGTTGTTGCTCCAGATACATCTTTCGACAATGCTCCAAAACCTTTTGTTGCTACTTTGACTACATCTTTCAATGATGCTCTGAAACCTTTTGGTTGCTGCTTCAGCTGCATCTTTTGACGATTCTCTGAAAAATTTTAGTTGTCACTCTGGCTGCATCTCTCAACGATGCTCTAGAAATTTCTTTTTCTATATTCTGATAGTGTCCTCTATCGATGCCTCGCAATTTTTTTTACTATGTTTCGAGAGCATCCCCACCTAATGCTCGAAAAATTTTGTTGTTGCGTTCCAATAGCATCTCCCATCGATGCTCCGAAACTTTTTCCACTTCATTTTTCTGACCGCATCTTCCACCAATGCTCCGCAACTTTATAAATTATTTTTGCTCCAATACTTTGATTTTTTCAGTTTCACACATGCTCATTACCCGAATTTTTGTTATTTACCTCAGAATCCATGCCATATATTTCCATTTCACCCGATAAAGTCATACCCTCTCATAATAAATGAAATTAAATTATGACAATATTTTCATCATAATGAATTTTGTCATTAATTTCTATTCCATCCATCTCATAATTAAATTTGTCACTACCCTCACCAATTGTACAACTAACTTTTTATGTCAGCAAAGGTGAGTGAAATTCAAGTTAACAACAGGACATAAGGTAAGTACATTTTCGCTTAAAGTTAGTAATTATTTTTAATAAAGGTTAATTAATTGGCACGAGTCATTTCCTTTCCTAATTTAGTAAAATGCACCATTGAGTGATCGCATGAAGTATGGCTACACTTGCTCATTTTCCCATGTATAACTACCATAATTATACACCAGAACTCAAGAAAGATGAATTAATTATTTCCCTCCATCGGTTGTGTCGAAGACATACTCTCTCTCTTCTACAATTTAGTGGCTTAAACCAAGTATTTTGAAGTATTTTCACAAAAATTGAGAAAATAAATTAAGGAAAGAAAGATGGGGGGAGCTAAGAAGCCTAAGCCAAATTCGGCAAAAAAATTGCTTGCATTGGGCAATATTGCAAGCCTATTTCAGAAAGTAGGGTGGCTCGAATTCATCAAAAAGTTTGAGGGATATTCAAAGCAATTGGTGAAGTAATTTGTAGATAAATTTGCAGATGGGAAAACAAAGGTATGAGGCAAGCGTTTCCAGGTAAGTTCAAATATCATCTCTCGTCTCTCTGGTTTAAAAAATAAGGGTATGAATTTAATTGAGACTACACAAATTTCCTATCAAAAGATGGTAGAATTGTTCCATAGAAAGGGTGAGCCACAACCTTTAGTAACCATAAGAAGTAGGGGAAAAAACAAGGGATTTCAAATAATTTCAATACTAGAACCATGGAGAACTGTCGCAACATGGATAATCAAGTATTTCACTTGTGAAGGGAAAGTAGCTACTATAGTAGGGCCTCCTTTCGGTTGATGATCCATTTGCACCATGGTGCTGAAGACCCTACTCTTAAGGTTAATGTCCCTATGTTTTTTGTGTGATTTAGTTATTAGGATGATGGAAAGGTATAAGGTTGGTACTGGGCCACTTAAGCATCATGGTCTAATTCAATTTATTTGCAAGTACCATTCTGGCAAGAAACCAAAAGAGAAATGGCATAAATTTCTACAAAAAAATGAAAGTGAGGAGTCTGATAAAAATTTTGAAGAAGGAGAGTCATCGAAACAAGTGGTTCAGTTTGCAAGGGAACCCTCCTCTGATGCTCTTGATTCTCCTTAACTTCATCAAGCCTCAATTGCTCTTGGTGACAATGCACTGGAAACCTTGCTTAATATCTCAGAAACTCCAGAACAACTAAATGTAGAAGTTATACATTCTAAAAAAGAAGAACCTCCTCGAAAGAGGAAGAAGTAGACTAAAACTACCTCTCAGATAACCCTTCCTCTAAGGAGAAGCAATTGATTGTCTGTTGAGTCTAGTTAGATTGTGCCCCCTGATGCATTGAATGCCCCTAAAAAGAGAAAATCTAGGACTATAGATCAAACTATGGATATTGACACCCCACCTGGTAATGAGGGAATAAGAGAAAGTGATCAACAACCTGATCAATCTCCTAGGGTGGAAGTGGAGTCTCTTTCATCCCCATAAAATCAAGAAGAGGAAAGGGAACAATCACCCCATGTTGTAGACATTGACGATGAAATTTGTAAGGCAATTTTCCTCCTTTGTTGATAAAATTGTTGAGTCCAACTCATTTGATATGCCCGATTAAGAGAATGTACTATATGATGAAGATAATGTAAATATAGAAAACCTCAATTTTCCTTCTTCTAGTAACACGATAGATGAAGAATCTAAGCAGAGGAAAGTAGAATTAGAAAAATTGAATGCATAAATTGTTGAATTGAAGAGTCAATTGCAAGGAAACAAGGAAGAACTTGAAGCACAAATTGTGAAAGGTGTTATTTTATAAAAGAAATAGCTAAAGATAATGCTCAGTTGAAAAAGGAGTTAGTTTTTCTAAAAGAATCATTTGACAGGGTTTACAGAGCTAAACATGATGCTTGCCAAACCAATGAGTTATTGTTGACTTGTAGAAGACCATCTAGATTATATGCAATGTTTCTTAATGAACAAATTATGAGATGGAAATTGCTCCAAATTTACAATAATCAACCATATAACCCTGATGACAGAATTTGTCAAAATATTTGTTGAATCGACTCCTGAACAACAAGATATATTGTGTGAATTCTTTATCCATAGTTTTCTTGTAGAAGATTGTACATATTTTTATGTTAATATCTTTATTGGGGAAGTACAATTAAGACCATTTCTCTCAATTATGTGCAATTAAATTCAATGGCAGGAAAGATCAAAAGAATATCTATAGGTAGAGAAAATTATTGGATTGCAGATGAGACATCCACATAGGAAACCTTTTGCCTTTAAGACATAATTTCTTGGTTTTAAGCTCCATGACGTTATAAATAATAAGTATAACAACAATCTTCGGTCGTGCTATGATCATTTCCAAGAACAAAGGTCAAATCTTGTAGGGAAAGCATAACATGGTTGCGAGGAAAGGTATACCCCTCATCCCATGTATCTCAGAAAAAGAGAGATAATATCACCCCTTAACATCAGGTCGTCATATAGAAGAGTTGTGGCACTAGTTGATATCCTTTCAAAGTTGAAGACTGATTGGATTGGTATGAGCTATAGACCTCCTTTGATGCTTTCACCACCTCCTGCCCTCCATACTAACACAAATCAGAATGAAGGTAATTTTGAAATATGGAAGGCTAGGGTTAATCTACATCAAGGTTTTCTAAGGGAACCTGAGGACTTTAACAAAGAGGCAAATAGAGTGTATGATCTCAGTGCCAAATATGAAGAAGAAAATAGGAACAGAGGAAATGTAGGTCAAGGGCCACAACAGAGAGCACGAGGACCTGCTCAGGCTTAGGAAGGGGAGGAAGTGATGAGGTAAAAACAAACTCATCAATATAAGTGACTAAATACCTTACCCCATGTTTTCCAGCCCGTTTACTTGGCCAATTAGTTATCTTTAGGATTAATAAGTGTTTTCTTTTTGAGGAAATTGCGTAAACTTTATTTTTTGGAATTTCTTGGAATAAATTAACCCGTGAAAACTTAATAGTTTAGATTTTGTAGAAATAAATAGGTTTCTCATGAATAAACAGTCACCATGCCTAATTGGAAGAATTTAACATAGAAAATTCAACACTGGAGACTCAACACAGACTCCATAAAGTTGAAGACAGATGGTAGAAGTTTAGGCATCAGAATTCTAGGGCATTTGATGTATCGATATTTTATAGTTGTTTTTTAATTTCCCATTAAAGACTCATGGCTCATTAGGAGCCTGTTTAATGTTTTTTATGTATGGACTCAAAGTTTGTTAGTTTGTTAGGATTAGTTAAAGAATTTTTCATTGGTGTTTTCCACAAACTAAAATTTAGGATTTTGGTAAACAATTTTTGTATAAATATGTAATTTTCATAAATGTAAAAAGACAACTGGAGAATATCATTATGTTGTCGTAATGAATCTCTGAGCTATGTTACACTCTTAATATGAATAAAGTGAATCTTGTTTACCTTATTTTGTTTTGCTAAATGTTGAGAATGGAATTGTTCTAGATGGATTAATTCTGGAGTTATCAAGTTTATGTGACCTGAGTTAGATACAAAGGAACCCGCGAGCTGGCCACTCGAGGGATTGTAGGAATAGATAGATAAGTATTTTTAATTTCAGAGTTTTGTTAATCTTGTTCTATAAATGATAAAGTGTGAAGTCAAGTCTCTTTTAGCTCTGTTAATTAAAGTTCAAGTGCACCTACCTTGCTATTAAGTTTCAAGTTGATAGGTTATTTTTTGTTAGCTGTTAGTTTTGTTAATCCATTTCTAGTTAAATGTTTCACAGTTTCTTTACATTTTTTTCTTCTTCAGCAATTTATACACTTGTTAGTTTAAATATTTTGATGCTTTCTAGTTTAATTGTTATGCTTTTTAGACTAATAATTTCATGCTTTCTAGTTTAGTTATTTCAAAGCTTTCTAGTTTAGTGGCCTTCTAGTTTAAGTTTTATTTTGGTTGTTTCATTTATTTAAAAAATCTGAAAGAGTTAGTTAAGGGGTTTCCTATTGCATATAGCCTTGAACACTATCTGGTTGATATTTGATGCATTTTTCAAACTATAGAGATATGACCTAACGACGACCTATCAAGGATGGTAGGTGAGTGTGATGGGGGGATGTTCTCATGAACAACATTATGATGGATGTTGAATGATGGGAGGAGAAATGGATTGAGGATGTGGAGATGGTGGAGGAGTTAGGATAGTGAATTTTGGGACATAGAGACAGAAACTGGATTTAAGAGATGGAGGATGGGGATTCTTAGCTTTTGGATTAGTAACTTTGGATGCCATTATAAATTTTTCATTTGAATTCATTGCATATTTTTCTTTGGGACCCATATGGTTTTTACTTTTACTTTTTATTTGGTGGGCCTTTGTGGTGTTTGGGATTGATTTGTATTTTGGATTGCATTTTTCTTCATTTCACCATATTATTGTTACCAAAATTTCTACCTTCAACTCATTTTGGTAGAGTTGGAATTGTTTTCTATATCTAAGGTGAAAGGTACATTAATTTTATGTTGATAAGTTCATTTCCAATGAAGTGCCTCAAATGGAATTCAATTTATTATGCAAAGGTCACAACATAGAAGATTTATCAAAATTGCATAGTGTTGTATTTTATTCATTTTGAAATGAAGGAACATACAAGATTACATAAACATTGTTGTTTCATGCTTAGAGGGAAAAAGAGTGTTTAAAATTCCCACACAAGTTGTGGGAATGACTCAACCACATTGATAAAACCTAAGAGCTAAGTTATTCAACTAAAGATAAGAAGAATAAAGCATATAACAAAATATTATATCCGCCATTGCCTGTTCAATGTTGTTGATGTTTTATCTTCAACTCTATCATCAACTTCCCTCTTATCTTCGGTTCTTCATTCCCTAGGCTCAAGTGTACCTGAAGGATGCTATGAGATTTGTTAGAGCTCGGGACATAAAGTTTCATCATATGTTATCAATAGTTGAATAACTTAAACCTATGGACTATCAATCTAATTCAGCCATATCAGAGATATATAAGAGAGAATCTAGATCAGATCATCAAAGTGAAAGTGAAATCATCATCAGAAGGAACATTGTTTCACTATTTTTATCTAACATGTTTGTTCATTATGTAGGTATAGGTTCATCTTTCATTTCATGATTCATCTTTTTCAGCATTAAAGTATGTGGAGGAAAATGGGCTCCCACAAGGGTTGAGCCCAACATACTGCATCCTCTCATTTACAAGAGAGGAGTAGAGGGTTTACATTCTTCAATTGTCAAGGAATAAGGGATGCATGCAATGATAGCATACAATTATCAGAGTAGAGCAAGTGTCATCAAGTTGAAAGGTCACCAAGAAGATGATTTCTCAATATGCCATTAACATGTGAAGATTACTTGAAAAAAATCAAATTACAGTTTACAAATAGAGATGTTGACAGAAATGTCAAGCATGGTTCAACAAAGCTCAATTTGAAATGATCAATGGAAACACAATCTTGAGATTAGTGAAATACAACAGTCAATGGGGGGCATTCTTCATAAAATTATGTATTCTTTGTTGTAGACCTACTTAACTTAGAATTGAATATCACTTATTCAAGGATGATCATTGCATATAAGTTTTCAGGAATGTTGTTAAAAGTGTTATCCATCTTAATAAATAGTTGCTCTCTCATAAGCTAGTTTATACAGGAGAATGAGTGAAGAATAGTCCATGAGAAGTTATCCTTTGTGAGAAACCATCAAAGTGGTCATAAAGCTAAGTAAGGAGTAGCCAACAATGTATAGTCAACACAAGGAATATATAAGATGTCTATTGGATGTCATTATAAGCCCTATCATCAAAAGGGCCAAATCATAAAAATCCAAATCCAATACACAAATGCAAGATTCATAAAAGAGATTCTTGATTCTTAACGTAAAACAAATGAACATCTCAGCAAGTGGAATAAATTACAGAGACTCATAAAATATCATTATTAGGGAGCTACTATAAAAATCTAGTAGTGCATCGATTATAAGTGGACAATAATTAAGGAGCAGCCAATCCATTCGCATAAGAAAGCACATTCCAATTCAGGGGTTTGCATCACAGTCCTAGTTAGGGGAAAACACATCAAATGCAATGGTAGTGATCATTGTTGGCTTCTGTAGATGGCAACTAATTATGTTATGAGAATGTGTAAGGTAGCCATAGAAATTTATAGTAAAAAAATTAAAGCAGTGGCATAATGAGTTACATGATGGCAGTAATAGCTTAGTATGCAAAGGTTTAAGTGATGGACAATCCATATGCAAGAAATCAAATGGCATACTTCAATATGCTTATGAGTTGGATCATTTGACAGAGGTAGAGCTAGATTGAAAGGTATCAAGAGGGCAATCATAAATCAAGGACATCAATGAGATAACCACAGGATAATGGACAAATAAATGTACAAACAGTGGTGGCACTATCATGCAAGAGTGGACCATAATTTATATGAGAAGGGTACCCTATTCCATACAGACATATGAGTCACTAAAATTTTCAAGCATAGTTTTGAAAGACACTGGTCAAATTAAGTAGCATGGCAGGGTTCTAAAAGTGTAGTCACAATATCAAGGCAACCCATACCACTCAACATGAGGACTGAGAGGCTAATGTTTGATAGAGAGAGTGCCTCTTCAAAGGGTTTAATGGCAGAAGGGCGGTACTAAAAAGCATTAAAGAACAGTCTAAAATGCAAAGATGATAGTCTTATTCAATCGCTTAAAAGAGGTACAACAAGTTTTTTAAGTAAGATCTCTTTGTAAGCATGATTCATTATTAAGTGAGAGAGATTTTTTATACAATTCCAAGGTCAGCAGTGAGTATCTTGTCAAGTATATGCATCATGTTAAATGGAGGCAGTCAAGTCAAAACCCCGGCCATAACCAGATGCAAGCTCGTGGCTAGTAAGAGCACAAAGGGTCTCTTTAAATGTTTAAAAGAGTGATTTGGGGAGTACAAAACACTACATTTTTTGTAGAAACAAAAGAACCCCATTAATATTTGCACAAAGAAATGTAGAAGTGGTGCAGGAGCACCTCAAGGTCTTTTGGTGTGATCTTGTAAATTTTGGCTTGTAGGTGGTTCTAGCCAACCACCAAGGTAATAAGGACTAATTGATAAATTCCCAAGGTTGAATTGATGTTATGTTGTGGCAAGTTAGGTTAGTTTAGAGCCTTGAGGTTTGGGAAAGCCTTAAAGAGGAGATTAGGCAAATCTTGATAATGTTGTCTTGGAAATTTGTCCTAAAAGTTGGAAAATGGAAATAATTTTGTTCTAAGCCCGACCTAAGGGTCCTAACATGTGGGAATAAGGTATATAAGGTTAGAAAAACCATAATATGGCATGTTGGAAAGCTATTGTATGGATTGAATTTTGGAAAGAAGAGATTATGACTTGGAAAAGAGTAAATTTGTTTGATTTCTGTGACAGAGCCTTTATCCAATTAATTAATGGATTGAAAGGACTGAAATAATGCTTTGATACTTTCATTTGTGATCTATTCCTTCTTTGTGCAACATTGGTTTAGTCATTTAGTTCTACTAGTTAAGTTTTTGCAAGTTCTTTTGGGTTCTTGGTTTCACTGTCCGGTTCAGGGACAGTTTTGTAAATAATGATCCCCACTTGACTTCCCATAGAAAAGCTTCCATGGACACTTGGAATCAGGTAGGGGACTGTGTATATAGTGTAGATATGGCTTTAGGAGTATTTGTTTGCAGGGGAGTTGATATAATCAACAAGCTCTAGGCGAGTGCAGAGGCATTCTAGCTAGTTGCTTGGACAAAACAGCAGCAAGAAGACTTGCTAAATGGATTGGTTTGTGCCAATTTGTGGTGTAGAAGTGTAGGGTTATGTGACCAGGTTATGTGTATGCAGGGAGAAGAGCAGAGGAGGCCATTAGAGCCCTCAATCAAGTTAAAAGAAACCAGACTGTGTACATACCCTAGAAACCCTTAAAAATAGGGGTTTGGTGAAAGTCTTATGTACGGACGCCAAGGAGACCTAAGACCTAGAAAATATTGAAGCCTAGGAGGTCTATAGTGAGAATCCATGAAGATTTTGAGGGTTTTTTAAGGAATTTTAGGAGTTATTTCAAGAACATTGGATTGTGGAGGCCTAATTGGGCAAAAAGGTTACAAGGCCTGAAAACTAAGTTTCTTGAATTCGATAGCCAAATGAAGAAAGAATCCTCTAAAATGGATCAGAATGGAGTGAGATCACTCAAGGAATAGCTAGAAGACCTATTCCAAGTCCCAAGAAAGGTTTGGGAACTTTGTAGAAAAATTGAGCCCATGGGAGCTCATGGTGATTGGAGAGCAAAGGGGAGCATTCGAAATTGGTGGAGAGTTCTATAAGGAGATAGGGGTCTTAGGAGTGACCTCTGAGTAGGGTAGAGAATAATACCCTAGGAAGATGAAAGAATAGGTCTTAGGAAGAGAAAATGTGCTCTTGAGAGATAGCACTCCCCACCAAGAAGTTTCATCATTTTTGCATCTAATGAGCTTGACTTGAGCTTCTTGCAACAAAAAATGAGTGATGAATGCAAAGATTTAGCAATACAGTGCTTATTTATTATTGGCCTAAAGGGAGAAATATACATACAATATGAGGAGGTTGTGGGTTTTAAAACCCTAGCTAATATTTGATTCATGAAGAAATCAACCAGGACACTCTTCTACAAGTTTCGAGCAATCATTTCTTAAGGAGAAATACTCATTATTTTATCGACCGTGAGAAAGGAAGGCACGACCAAGAAAAATAAGAAGAGATCTCATGAATAAAGGAGCTTCAAAAACTACAGATGCATGAAGGAAATGAAAACGAGCTCAAATCGAGCATATTACTGATCAAAATAAAGCAAGATATTCAAAAGGGGAACTTACCATGCAGTTCAAGAATTTTTATGCATGAAAGGCTCCAGATCAAACTCCATATCTCGCAGTAGACTCTGAGAAAGCTTCAGTCCAAACCCTACTTCAACCATGGTGGCATAGCAAGTTTTTCTAAAAAATGCATACGTAAAAATGACCAAAGGTTAGGGTTCGAGTTTACCTTTGCTCGATGCCCTAATCTTTTTGTTGGAGTAGTTTTTGACTTTGTTTTAAAAGAAAATCATTTCATATTTAATCACACTCATGGTCTATGACTTTAAGTCAAATACCTAATGACCATTGAGGAGTCATCAATTACTGATGGAGTTAAGGAGTCATAAGGATAGCGGTATATGCTAATTTTGAAAACCTTAACATATTACATGTATGCTTTGCATGATTTGATGAGAGATTAATTGTATCCTTTGCAGAATATTAGACAAAACCAAACTATGTAATTAAATATTAAAAGTAATATTTTATTACCTTAATATTTTCCATGTAATGTAAAGGAAGACTACCACATATTAAATATTAAAATAATCATTTTCATTATCTTTAATATTTAATCACACAGTATTTTTTTCAAAATCATGCAAGAAGCACAAGTAAAGGAGAACTAAAGTCAATGATAGTTATCTGGAGACCACATCATTCAGAGCCATTATGCATGGAGTTTTTGAGACTTAGCTGCAGTTTTCACATTAGTTTTGGACTTGTTTTGATCATGCACAACATGAGGAGAAGTTTGCAACTTTCAATGTTCAGTTTGCTTCTATTGTGGGCCCATTTTTCAAGGTTTTTCTCTCTTGCTCGTGAATCTTTTGGAGGTGGTGATATTTTAGATTGTAGTGACACTTCAATATTTTTTGTGCACATTGGAGCCATTTTCGAGTTACACTTCAGTTACATATAGTATGAGATGGAGTTTTGAGTTGTTTAAGCTCAGTTTGCAGCATTGGTGGGCCCCATTTTTAGGAAATTTTTATTTTTCTCATGGATAGCTTTGGAGTTCACATATTTTCGACTTCAGTTAGCTTGACATCTCTTTTCTGTCTCATTCTCTTCTATGTTTTGTATATATTGAGAAAAGGACTTATTCTTTTCTCAATTCTTGATATTTTTGCCTTTGCATTTTTGCGAAGAAGAGAGATCTTGTAACTCATATATTTTACAGTTAATATAGAAGCTCTTTATAGGTTATTTTAGCTTTATTATTATCAAATGAATTCCTTTTGATTTTTAGTATTGTTTTAAGTTTTTTCCTTCAAGATTTTAGGCATCATCGTTGTGCTGGATCTGATTAAGAAGATCATTGCGTTTAAATTTTGAAACCTCTAATTTTTTGTCTCTTTCATAAGTGTATGTATGCAGTAATGCTTAAATTCACAAGTTATACATTGTGCATGTGATTAATTTATCATTTCAGTTGTGAAACACTGTTTTCCTTCGAAAGAGATATTCTATCAAAACCTTTGTATGAAATAGTCGGGTGATTAAGTTGTCAGATTTGGTTGTGCAAATAGAAATATTTAGAAGTCATTTGTGAGTCAAGTTGCAGATTAAGTTCCAATCATTAGGTGCATCACCATTCATTGCAAGTTCAGTTTATGCATCCATTTAAAGCCTTCTGCCCTTTTCCATAAAAATTACAGTTAATCATTAGAAAAATCATAAAGGAATCCAACCTATAATCCAAAGGTCTACTTTCAATATAGGGTACCCACAACCTGAAAGTATTCCCATGTTTCACAGGATCACAAAGCATCTTCGCTTTCGCACACGAGTGCAATCCTGTTGATAACAGTTATTTTGAGGGGACATGGTTATATTTAGTTGCATGTGGATGTTTGGCCATATAAATTTTTACTTTGGCATCTAAGTTTCTAAAGAACGAAACTATTTAAATCAAAACATCGACAAAAATTTAAATAATTTCTTTTATATTCATAATAAAGTCAACACTTCATTCATTTAGACATCATAAAATCCAATCAATTCCAAAAAAATGACTTAAAGTCAATAAAATAGATTCAATATACATTTCCAGTTAAAATCATAACCGTGTCATATTACACGACATTGTTAGAAATACAAAGAAGTTGTAATATAAGTTTAAAATTCGAGACTTAGGCATTATGTCGCCTTAAGCTCTACATTACATAACTAAATAATACAATAATACATAAATGAAGATAACATCCTTTGATCTTCAATCCAATAGCATATCTTCAATAATGAAGATGAGAACAAGGATCATACACTTTTTCTACCCAACCTCGAAGCTTATGCTTCCCCGAAATTCTTTAGTCATTCAAAGAATACCTGACCTTGCACGAATCGCTTAGCAAAAAGTAGTCGACAAGCAAGATGGAATCTAGTGCGTGCCTAGTATAACTAGTAAAACCACAAGCATTTTCATTTTTCTAATTCATTTAAGAAACAAGCAAGTTCGATACTAGGATATGGTAGAGATTTCATTCATTCCATCTATTTCAATGGTCCTTAAGTTACCTGGCCAAGTAAAATGTCATGCACGACAAATAAAAGCAGTTTTGGAAAAGAAAAACTACACTCTCTAATAACCCATATTCGGCACCCGTCCTGGAAGGTAACTTTCCAAACACATGACATGCACATTCACTTATCAAGCATGCATGGTTCCAATCAAATAAATACAATCTTTCACAAACAATTTAACGGAAATCTTGTTTCAAGAAAAAACAGTTTAAATGTTGTATTTTCATCGTTTTAAACCATAAATAACATTAAATTAATATTTAAATCGAATAAATTAATAACCAAAAAGAAGGTGTATCTCAAGTATGTAAATTAAATACATATTTAAACATGCATAAATGAGCACACGTTATTTCGTTCTATTTACTCATTTAATTTGTTTCCACTTGAAATAATCCTAATTCGTTTTGTTTTCAAGTAAATCATATTTTTAATTTAATTGATTTATTTTCTTTTTTTCATACTTTCATAAAATAAATAATTACTTTTTCAAAAACAGAATTAAAATAAATCATTTTCATTTTTGTTTCATAATAATTTAAGTTTTATTCACAAAAATCATTGATTTTAACTTCTATTTTGCAAACACGTTTAATATTCAAAAGGTATTTTATCATAATCTTTTTTGTTTCATTCTTTGGAGAATTAAATCTATCTGTCTGGATTTTCTAAAGTTCTTCCAAATCAGAACGAAATAAACGTTTTTTGTTTTGAATCTTTTCCTAAATTGATAAATCAATTGTTTTTCATTGTTTTCTAATCAAATATTTTTCCTTCAATTTTTTGTTTCTAATTTCAATGGTTTCTAGAAAAATCACAATTTGATTGTTTTTTTTTTCTTTGATTCTAAAAGAACAGTGAGGATTTTTTTTATAGATTTAAAAATCAGATTAAGAGAAAACAATTCCAAATAAATTCATTGTAATCATGAATTTGTTAAATAAAATTTCAATAGATTCCATCTGGTAATCTGGAAACGATTAATTGCTTCCTTTGTCAGATCTTTTCCTGTTGCTATTCCTTTGTTCTTCTATTCTCTTCCTCTCCCTGGTTCCTCTCTGTCTTTTGTTGCTTGGGTGAGATAGAGACAGATTTATGTTCTCCCACTGCCTTATTCTTCTTTCCCTGTCCACCCTTCCAACCTGTGCACTTCTCTTTTATTTTACTTTTCTCTATTTATCTGGTGCCTCTTCCTTCTTCATGCGTACCCCTTCTTCACTATATGTGGGGTGGATGGAGAGTATTTTTGTCTGCAGACAACAACCTCCTCTCTTCTTGTGCACCTAAGCCTCTCCTTTGTTGGTTGTGTGTGGTGAGTGGGGGAGAAAAGAGTTTAATCTGCAATGGAGATTTCCATTTTATTACTCCTACGCACCTTGCTCCCTGGTCTTCCTTTACACTCGTGGGTGAGATGGAGAGCCTTTGGTAGCTGCGTGGGAGAGTAGAGAGGGGGAGGGTAACCCAACACTAAACCAAATTTGTACTCTCCTTCCAACCGCGCATAATGGAAAATGAAGAGAGTTTTAATAATTTTATCAACAATAAACAAAAGAATGATTCTCCCTTCAGTCTGTCTCTCCAAAAATCCAAAGAATTCCCTAAAATAGATCAATAATATAGTGTATTTCTTTGTGCAATGCTCAAAAATGGATTTTTTATTCTCCTTCCAATTTCGAATTTCCTGCCAGACTCCCTTTTTTTCATGCAATTGGTGGAGTTATTCACAAAGGTTCAATTTATCAAACTCCAAGTTTTTGAATTTGATTGCCTTCCAATTTGATTGAAGATATTTTCTTCAATTTGTTCAACTGTTGTTTGAATTCAATTTCAATTTGCACATATACTTGTTTTCCAATTTGATTTCACTAACTTATTTTTAGATATTTGTTTATTTCTTCAATAAATCTTTTCTCTTTCATATTTTCAAATGAGAAAAATAAAAACAAATAAATTTATAACACAATTTTTATTACATTTTAATAAATTTTTGCAATTAAAAGTCTACTCTATTAATTTCAAATAAGAGCTACATTATTTTTAAGTAATGGAAAAATATTGACATAAGGGATCCAATTTATTTAAATAAAAAACAATTTCCTCAAAAATTAATCAAATCGACATTTAAATCAACATATTCTTTTCACATATAGGATAAATCAATTAAACTTAATTTAAAATTTGCAAGCACAATAATCACAAAAATACATTAAAATATAACTAAGTGTGTGTGTGAGATTCCATCATCCTCATAAACGTCTAATGGCTAAAATGACTCTACCTGATCGATGTTCTTGCCTTCACTCATGTTCACCTATTCCTACGTTCACTTGCACTTGAATTTTCATCAACAATGACAAACCCCAAATTTAATAAAAAATGCATTTCAAATCATTTGCATTTGCATTTCAATTATAATTTCACTTTCAATTTCAGTTCAATTTAAATAATCATTTAACATAATAATTAACAATCTCATGATTAATAATTGCATTTAAATAATCGACAAAAATTAATACATGACATCCTTCCCCTCTTGGAAGAGACATCATCTCAATGTCTTAGTAATCATTCAATAAGCATAACATCTCAATCAACAAAACATACTATCTCAATAGGTAAACATAGTATCTCGATCATAATGAAATAGTAACTAATAGCATAGTTCTCAAAAACATAAGCATAAACAAACCATAGTAGCATCCACGTTACCAAAGTTCACAACATGTGAATAAAAAACCAGAGTATCAAGTATCTCCGCATAAAGAAAATAGTAATCTATGAAAGCAAATGAGGAAAATGATGGTCAATCATTTCAGAATCCTCCCATATAGCACTATCCTCAGTATACTGGTCCCACTGGACCTTGTACTGAGTACTGTCTCTGTTATGTAGCTTAATGCTACTCCTATCTAGGATTCGGATGGGCTCCACTAGCACCACCCCTGGATCCTGTACCTGTAATGAACGCCAATCAAGAATATGAGATGCATCACGATGGTATGGTTTCAACAAAGAAACATGGAATACATTATGGAGTTGAGCTAGAGAAAGTGGTAATGCTAGTCTAAGCAACTGGATTAATAACTTCCAGTACATCAAAGGGTCCCACAAATCTTAGAGCCAATTTTGATGATTTCCCAAATGAGATAGAGCTCTTATGAGGCTTAACCCTCAAAAAGACTTTATCTCCCGCAGAAAACTGCTTGAAAGTCTTGTTCCTATCAGCATAGCTCTTCTATCTATCGGTTGCTTCCTTCAACCTACCCTTGATCAACTTCATTTGCTCATCCATTTCCTTGAGCATATCCAGACCAATGATGATCCTATCTTCCATCTTGTCCCAAATGATGGGTGTGTGACATTTTCGTCCATAAAGTGCCTCAAAAGGTGCCATACCCAACGATGCATGAAATGAGTTGTTGTAGGCAAACTCAACCAATGGAAAATATTCCTCCCACTTGTACTATTGATCCATGCAGTACATCCTCAGTAAATCCTCAACAACCTGATTGACCCTTTCAGTTTGGCCATTAGTTTGTGGGTGATAAGTAGAACTAAAATTTAATTTAGTTCCCAAAGCTGCATTCAGTGTATTCTAGAACCTAGATGTCATCCTGGTATCCCTATCAAAAATAATGATCTCTGGTACACCATGCAATTGAAATATCTCTTGAACAAATTTCTTCATAAGAGTCAATGATCCATCCTTCAGATTTCCAAGTATGAAATGTGAAACCTTCGTTAGCTTATCAACAACTACTAAGATGGTATCATGCCTATTCCTTCTCAAAGGTAATCCTTGGATAAAATCCATACTGATTACTTGCCACTTATACTCAGGTATATCGTGGGGATACAAAATTCCTACTAGATACACATGCTTAGCCTTGACCCGTCGGCATTCCAAACATCCAGCCACATACTCCATAACATATTTCTTAAGCTTAGGCCAAAAATACAAAGCCTTCAACTCAGCTACCATCTTCGTAACTCTTGGATGCCTTGAATAAGGTGCATCATGAACTTCCTCAAGAATCAACTTCCTCAAGTCTCCACCCTCAGGGATATACATCCTTCCTTGATATCTCACAATACCATCATACTCCATCACATATCCATCAAATCTATGATCTGAAGGATCTGCCTCTAAGGCTAGCTTGACCCTGTCATAATGCTCATCTCCTAGAAGATACTACAACACTTATTGTCTCAAATTTGACCTTGTGGTCAACATAGCAGAGAAATGTCTTCTACTGCTAAGAGCATTTGCAACTTTGTTTTCCTTACCCTTGATATACTCAATACCAAAATCATACTCACTTACGAACTCAAGCCACCTCCTTTATCTCGCATTGATGTTCAGTTGTGTGAAGATGTACTTAATTCCTAAATGATCTGTCTTAAGCTCAAATGGCTTCCCTAGGAGATAATGTCTCCACATATGCAATGCATGAACAATAGCTACAAGTTCAAGATCAAGTGGCGCATAATTCAATTCATACTATTTCAGTTTCCTAGACTCATATGCAACCACTTTCCCTTCTTGCATCAACATAGCTCCTACACCTTCACCTAAAGCATTTGTAATCAGAATGAAGTGCCCATTAGGATCTGGTATAGTCAACATTGGTGCCGATGTCAAATTTTGTTTGAGAATTTTAAATGCTTCCTCCCACTTCTCAGTCCACTCATATTTCCTTCCCTTCTTCTGAAGAGAAGTTATAGGTGTTGTTATCCTGGAAAATCCTTCCACATAATTCTTGTAATATCCTGCAAGTCCCATAAAACTACGAACTTCAGTAACACTCTGCGATGTTGGCCAATCTACAATGGCTTCTATCTTCATAGGATCAACTGAGATTCCCTCAGTAGATATGACATGTCCCAAGTAGTGAACCTTGTTCTGAAAGAAAGTACACTTCAAAAACTTTTCAAAAAGCTTTCAATCTCTTAGTCATTACAAGACTATTCTCAAGTGCTTCTCATGCTCCTCTTTTGTCTTAAAGTAAATCAGAATATCATCAATGAATATAAGCATGAAATCATCTAAACAATCTCTAAAGATGTTGTTCATAAGATTCATGAATGTCACTAGAGCATTCGTTAGACCAAAAGGTACCACTATGAACTCATAGTGTCCATACCGAGTTTCTGAAAGTTGTCTTTGGAATATCCTCATCCTTAATCCTTAACTGGTGGTAACCTAATCTAAGATCAATCTTAGAAAACACTGTAGCCCCTTTCATCTGATCAAACAACTCATCTATCCTAGGTAAAGGATACTTGTTCTTAATGGTAACCTTGTTTGGAATCCTGTAATCAATACATAGTCTCAAGGTTCCATCCTTCTTCTTAACGAACATTACCGATGCACCCCATGGGGATACACTCGATCTAATAAATCCCTGCTTTAGTAACTCCTGAAATTGAACCTTCAATTCATATAACTCAGTATTAGTCATTCTATATGGAGCCTTGGATTGAGACTCCGTTCCAGGTAAAAGTCCAATCGAGAAATTAAATTCTCTCTTTGGTGGTAATTCAGTAAGTTCTTCAAGAAAGATATCCAAGAACTCCCTGAGAACTGGATAGCCCTCTGGACTTTGCTGGACATTATCCAAGTCACTAACCAATATAGCATATATGGGAAATCCTTTCTGATGTGCTTTCTTTAGCTGCATGGCTGAGATATGTCTCAACTCTAGAGGCTCTCGAGATCCTAAAATCTCAACTGGATGTCTAAAATCATCCAAACAACTCACAACCTTATCCTCACAGTTCACTATGGCTTTATGCTCAGTTAACCAATTGATCCTTAAGATCACATCATAAGAACCCAATGGTGCTACATATAGGTTAACTTGGGTTTGGAAATTAGGGAGCTCTAAATCGTTGCATGATAGACATGAATCTACCCTCTTCTCTGCTCGATTTCCATACTGAACCATCCATGCATGTGACATATAACCAAGTCTAATAGGTAATTTAGCAACTACTTTAGGATCAATAAAGCATTTAGTAGCTCCTGTATCTATCAAAATAGAAACTGATTGACCAAAAATCTTACCCAACATCTGAATAGGTGAAGCCTAAAAGTCTGCTTGACGGTTGTCAACCGTTGCATGAATCTGGTGTTGCGGTGCTCACCGATCATTACCACCTCACTGACCTCCTGTACGCTGAGTGCAATTGGAGGCATAGTGACCTCCACAATTTTAGCATCCACCTCGTGGCCCTGGGTGACCACCTGTCCTGTTCCTAGTATTGGAGAAGTTGGTGTTATTATTATTCACTTTCTTGTTTCCACCATAGCTTCCTTCTCCTTTATCCTGAGTGTTTGTTCCTCTCTTCAGGTTCCTTATCTGTTGATTGTTGCTACCTTTCTAGTTATTGCTGTTATTATTCTGGAACTTCCTGTTTCCAAATCCAGATTTAGCATTCACACTCTTTCTGTAGTTTGCCACCTGCTGTAACTTCTATTCCTATTTTATGGCCTTCTCAAAGACCTCATCCATAGTCAATGGATTATGAATATTTACGTCAACTCCAATCCGTGGCCTCAATCCTAGGATGAATTTACGAATACGGAACCGCTCATCCATTTGATATTGTGGTACATACTTCAGGAGATTAGTGAACCTCTCCCAGTACTGAGTAACTGTCAAACCACCTTGTGTCAGATTCTGGAACTTTGTCATCTTCCTGTCAAAGAACAGTTGTGGAAGCCACCTCTTCCTGAAAAGTTGCAAGAACACTTACCATGTAGTCCCACCTGGCAGTAACTTCTTCTCAGTTTTCTCATTATCCCACCAAGTAGAAGCTTCTCCAGTAAGCTAATATGCAGCCCAAACTGCCTTGGTCTCATTGGACATATTTCTGAGCTCAAAGTAATTTTCCATTTCAATAACCCAGGCTTTAGCTCCATCACCTATGGTCTTACCATCAAACTTGGGTGGTGCTACCCTTTCCAAATCTTTTGCCAACCCCCCTTCAAGCCTAGCATGAGGAAATGGTGGTTCTTCAACCCTTCGATTATCATTACTGGGTTGCTCCTCATTTTAGGGAATTTTGACCTGAAGGTTTTGTCCTTCCCTGACACCTCAAACTTCTTGTTCTAGATTATCCATTCTGGAACCTTGCTAATTCAAAAGACTGAGAATTTGATCCAACCTGTCATTCTCATTACTTGCATCAACTCCTTTTCCTCTTGTACCCATTATGTATCTAGAATTCCTGCATCAAGGAATGTTTCTTTAGCGTAATGGAAAAAGGACCCTAACGCTCAAACCTAGGGCTCTGATACCAAATGTAAAGAGCGAAACTCTTTAAATCAAAACATCGACAAAAATTTAAATAATTTCTTTTATATTCAAAATAAATTCGACACTTCATAAATTTAGACATCATAAAATCCAATCAATTCCAAAACAACGACTTAAAGTCGATAAAATAGATTCAATATACATTTCCAATTAAAATCATACACGTGTCATATTACACGACATTGTTAAAAATACAAAGAAGTTGTAATATAAGTTTACAAGTCGAGACTTAGGCATTATGTCGCCTTAAGCTCTACATTACATAATTAAAGAATGCAATAATACATAAATGAATATAACATCCTTTGATCTTCAATCCAATAGCATATCTTCAATAATGAAGACGAGAACAAGGATCAGGTGCTTTTTCCGCCCAACCTTGAAGCTTACGCTTCCCCATAATTATTTAGTCATTCAAAGAATACGCGACCCTGCACGAATCGCTTAGAAAAAAAGCAGTCAACAAGCAAGATGGAATCTAGTGCGTGCCTAGTCTAACTAGTAAAACCACAAGCATTTTCATTTTTCTAATTCATTTAAGAAACAAGCGAGTTCGATAATAGAATATGGTAGAGATTTCATTCATTCCATCTATTTCAATGGTCCTTAAGTTACTTGGCCAAGTAAAATGTCATGCACGACAAATAAAAGCAGTTTTGGAAAAGAAAAACTACACTCTCTAATAACCCATATTCGGCACCCGTCCCGGAAGGTAACTTTCCAAACACATGACATGCACATTCATTTATCAAGCATGCATGGTTCCAATCAAATAAATACAATCTTTCACAAACAATTTAACGGAAATCTTATTTCAAGCAAAAATAGTTTAAATGTTGTATTTTCATCGTTTTAAACCATAAATAACATTAAATTAATATTGAAATCGAATAAATTAAATAACCAAAAAGAAGGTGTATCTCAAGTATGTAAATTAAATACATATTTAAACATGCATAAATGAGCACACATTCTTTCGTTCTATTTACTCATTTAATTTGTTTCCACTTGAAATAATCCTAATCCGTTTTGTTTTCAAGTAAATTATATTTCTAATTTAATTGATTTATTTTCTATTTTTCATACTTTCAGAAAATAAATAATTACTTTTTCAAAAACAGAATTAAAATAAATCATTTTCATTTTTGTTTCGTAATAATTTAAGTTTTATTCACAAAAATCATTGATTTTAACTTCTACTTTGCAAAAATGTTTAATATTCAAAAGGTATTTTATCATAATCTTTTATGTTTCATTCTTTGGAGAATTAAATCTATTTGTCTGGATTTTCTAAAGTTCTTCCAAATCAGAACGAAATAAATGTTTTTTTGTTTTGAATCTTTTCCTAAATCTGAATTTTTCCTAAATTGATAAATCAACTATTTTTCATTGTTTTCTAATAAAATCTTTTTCCTTCAATTTTCTATTTCTAATTTTAATGGTTTCTGGAAAAATCACAGTTTGATTGTTTATTATTTCTTTGATTCTAAAAGAGCAGTGAGAATTTTTTTATAGATTTAAAAATCAGATTAAGAGAAAACGATTCCAAATGAACTCACTGTAATCATGAATTTGTTAAATAAAATTTCAATAGGTTCTACCTGGTAATTTGGAAATGATTAATTGCTTCCTCTCTCAGATCTTTTCCTGTTGCTATTCCTTTGTTCTTCTATTCTCTTCCTCTCCCTGGTGCCTCTTTGTCTTTTGTTGCTTGGGTGAGATAGAGATAGATTTATGTTCTCTCACTGCCTTATTCTTCTTTCCCTGTCCACCCTTCCAACCTATGCACTTCTCTTTCATTTTAATGTTCTCTATTTATCTAGTGCCTCTTCCTTCTTCATGTGCACTCCTTCTTCACTATACGTGGGGTGGATGGAGAGTATTTTATTACTCCTGCGCACCTTTTCTTCCTGGCCGCACCTTGCTCCTTGGTCTTCCTTTACACTCGTGGGTGAGATGGAGAGCCTTTGGTAGCTGCGTGGGAGAGTAGAGAGGGGGAGGGTAAACCAACACTAAACCAAATTTGTACTCTCCTTCCAACCGCGCATAATGGAAAATGAAGAGAGTTTTAACTATTTTATCAGAAATAAACAAAAGAATGATTCTCCCTTCGGTCTATCTCTCCAAAAATCCAAAGAATTCCCTAAAATAAATCAATAATCCAGTGTATTTCTTTGTGCAATGCTCAAAAACGGATTTTTTATTCTCCTTCCAATTTCGAATTTCTTGCTAGACTCCCTTTTTTTCATGCAATTGGTGGAGTTATTCACAAAGCAAGATCCACAATTTCAGTTTGATCTCCAGTTCAATTTATAAAACTCCAAGTTTTTGAATTTTATTGCCTTCCAATTTGATTAAAGATATTTTCTTCAATTTGTTCAATTGTTGTTTGAATTCAATTTCAATTTGCACGTATGCTTGTTTTCCAATTTGATTTCACTAACTTAGTTTTAGATATTTGTTTATTTCTTCAATAAATATTTTCTCTTTCATATTTTCAAATGAGAAAAATAAAAACAAATAAATTTATAACACAATTTTTATTACATTTTAATAAATTTTCGCAATTAAAAGTATACTCTATTAATTTCAAATAAGAGCTACATTATTTTTAAATAATGGAAAAATATTGACATAAGGAATCCAATTTATTTAAATAAAAAACAATTTCCTCAAAAATTAATCAAATCGATATTTAAATCAACATATTATTTTCACATATAGGATAAATCAATTAAACTTAATTTAAAATTTGCAAGCACAATAATCACAAAATACATTAAAATATAACTAAGAGTGTGTGTGAGATTTCATCATCCTCGTAAACATCTAATGGCTAAAACAACTCTACCTGATCGATGTTCTCGCCTTCACTCACGTTCACCTGTTCCTGCGTTCACTTGCACTCGAATTTTCATCAATTCAATTTAAATAATCATTTAACATAATAATTAACAATCTCATAATTAATAATTATATTTAAATAATCGACAAAATCAATACGTGACAAAGTTGCTTTCAATAGAAATAGTATGGGTGTGAGGAGATTAATGATGTTGAGGAAATATGAATGGATTAATGAAGGTATGATTTGGGAGAGGGTGCATTGAGGGAGGATATTTGATGAAGTTCATATAGTGTGTCTTTGTTGATACTAATTAGAGATGATGGGAGTGGGATGTTTATGTTGGGTCATAGGGATAAGGGATTGGTGGTTGAGTGGATGAGTAGGATTAGGTGGAGGAGGATGGGTGGTGGATATGATTTGTTCTTTTTTCTACAAGAGAACCACCATGGGTGAATGTAAGAGGACCAAGAGAATATGAACATGGCGTTGGGATAGTTTGGGTAGAAGGTGATAAAGGATCATGAGATCGATTAGATGGGATGGTAGGGTCTTGATTTGGATGAGGGGATCATGAGGGATCATGAGAGGGATTACAAGGGATTATTTGATCTTGATTTATAAGGGGATCATGGGATGGAGTGGAGGAGGTAGTTTGATCTTGAGATGGAAAGGGATCATCTTATATGTCTTCATCAAAAATAAAATCATTACTAAAGATCATATTATCATAGATATCATGATCAAACATAGGATTAGTATAGACATCAAATATTTTGAATGTAGTGGATGGTGGTGTTTGATCTTGATGTGTATGCAAATCTGTGTTATCATGCTTTGATTCAATGGATCAATACATAAGTCATTTGATGTGGATGGTTGGATGGAGGAGGTATGTTGATATTAAGATGGAAGGGTATCATTACATGTAATGGAAGGGGTGATATTATCTTGCGAGGTGAGATGATCATTGGATGGGATTGAAGGACGGTACATTGATCTTGAGCTGGAAGGGGATCATGACATGGAGTGGAAGGGATTCCTTGATCTTGAGAGGGGATAGTGTAGTACGCCTCCGCTTTTTAGCCCTTCTTGACATGTAAGTAAGTTGTTTGTTTGTGATTTGTGAAGTCCCGTTGATTTTTGTCATTCGTTATAAGCGTTAATTTTAATATGTTAATTGCTTGATTTAGATGTGTATCGTTATTGTTAATTAGTTAAATTAATACAATGAAGGTTAGTATTATGATTGAAATTAAACATTAAACGTAATTATTAATTTGTGTTGTAAATATTTAATTAAATGTTAAATTATTTTTAAAATTTAAAATTACGTTTGTAAAATTAAAAGAGTAATATCTTAATTGCAGCTTTTTAAATTTTTAATTGGCAATTAAATAACATTATTTATTTAATTAAATAATATTATTTATTTATTTGTTATTAAGAGTTTATTTTTAAAAAATAAAAAATTATTAGTAACAGTATTTGGTAAATTTTCATATATATATATATACACACACACATTTATTTAAAAGAATTCTCCATTAATTTTATAAAGGGTAATATGTTTCCCCGATAAAATGTTAAATGGGGCTAGATTTCAGTAAATGCAATTTAATTTTTATTTTTTTTGATGAATAAGCAGATATCTATATTAATATAAAGATATAATTATAAATTCACAAAAAAGGGGCAGGTGGTGAAAAGGCACACCTCGAATGTCACATGGGCAGAGCCTAAAAAAGCCAAAATATCACATGGGCCTAGCCCAGAAGTTTAATAACAGAAAAATAAAATTAAGCGGCCAAGGCAGTGCCAGTAGATCCCGGGGGATCCCTGTCATCCAAATTTTTTCCCCATACATCAGCAGGGTTAGGAGTGACGTCAGGAGGAGCACCCCAACCATCATCATCTTTATCTTTATCTTTTTCTTTATCCTCGCGCCGAGGCAAGATTGCAAGAGCCAGTCGTGGAAGACTTTTGCCACTAGTAGGCCAGCCAGAGCCAGAAGCAGGCGGAGCATTAGAGGGCCACCCATAACTGCCACCACCATTCTCCGTAGCACCACTAGAGTGTTAGCCCTGACTAGGATGCGGCGGAAGAGAACGAGCCCATTTGGGAGGCCAAGAATCCTGTCGAGCAGGAGGCTGAGACCGGGAACACGCGGAGTCACTCCGCTTCCGGCCCTGAGAGGGCGACCGACCGCAGGAGGAGGAGGGCAAATCAGGGATCTGAGCCACAGTACAAGGGGCATTGCCCCAGTGGTCCAGGAGAACCTGCAGGTGAGCCACTTCCAGTGCAACCTTGTTAGATTGCACTTGAATCTGTAAGAGAACATTATAACAAATAATTGCTTTAGCATAAAGAGACACATTAACATCTAAATGAGAATAAGCAAATATACAATCATTTTTGTCTTTCCAGATATTGAAGAGGATTTCCACCCTGAAAGTGTGCCAAAGCTGGGTAAACTTAGCTGGGGTTCCAGGCGGGTCCCCCAGCAAAACCATATGCCAAGAAAATGGTTCTAGCCGAAAAGGCCGAAAGAAATCATGAATCCAAGTCCAAAGCTGCTGAGCTCTGGGACAAAACCAAAAAATATGCTTAAAACTTTCAGACTACCCACAAAAAGGGCAGCGAGGGTCAGGTACCCCAAATGAACAAGTCGAGAACCCATAGGCAAGCCTTGGAAAAGAATACACCAAGCAAAGTGGGCCAGCTTTGGATTAACAATTGTAGACCAAGTGGCATCAAACCTCTTACGCCAAGTATGGGCAGAGGAATTAAGAAGCCACCTCTGGTTCAAGGAACTGATCATAGGAAAATGGGGTGAAAGCCACCTGTAACCAAGCCATGACTTGTAGCTCCTGAGAGGAGTGTCTAGAAACCATTTCCAGTCTTTCCACCAAGGTTTGTGCCCACAAATGCCAACTTTGTGAAGCATTTCCACCAGAATGGCACTCACCAACTCGTCGAAAGTAGGACGGTCTTGGTTTTGAAGACTGAACTGGGCTTTAAAAGCATCCCATTGCAAGAGACGCATGGTAGGCCGGTGAAAGAGTTGATGCAATGTTTGAATGCCCTTTTTATGAAACCTGAGGGCCTTGAGCCAAGGAGACTTGGCCAGGGGTTGACCATTCTAAGACAGAAGGGGAGACCACCATAAGTTATGCTCGTTGATGGAAAGCCCATCACAAAAACCAACCCCGGCCCAACAGAGCCAAGGTTTAACAGTTTCCCAAGAGCGATAGATGCTCTTGGCCACAAAGGAGCCAACAATTTGAACCGGCTCCCTCATAACCAGGAGGGTTTGGAGACCGATACCTTTCCAAGCGGGCCTGTGAACAGGAAAACTAGACTGAATACAATGTCTGAGGAGAATCTTCCAAGCTTCATCCCTGGTGAGAGCTCAGATAATCCATTTGACACAGAGAGCAGTTCCTTGTCATTGAGTGGAGAGCAAACCAAGCCCTCCAGAGTCCTTGGGGAGACAACATAATTCCCAAGCGACCTGATGAAAGCCCTTGTGGGTTTCAGAAGAGGCCCATAAAAAATTGCGAAGCAACTTTTCAAGCTTATTGTAGGCAGCTTTAGAAAAATCCCAACAAGAAGAATAGTAGATGTGAGTGGCAGCTAAATTTTAGAGCACACTTGGAATTTTTTTGACCAGTGAAAGAGGCTTAGTAATCCAATAAGCCAGATTCTACTCAACCCTGGAAAGCACGACTTGCCAGAGTTCCCGAGGGGAAGCCTGAAAGGCGAAGGGGATGCCCAGAAACCGAAAGATTTCTCCCTGCCCAATCAAGTTCCAGTTATAAGTTTGGATCCACGCAGGAGTGGGGAGCACCGATTGTCTGTAGCACAAGGGCTTGTGCCATTGAATAGCAGAACTAAAGGCAAGACAAAAGGTATTAAGGCAATCAAGAGCAGTAGTGATAGAACCTTCATCCTCCAAGAGAGTGAGAAAAGAGTCATCTGCAAAGTGGCCATTGACAAGTTGTTCCTAAGAGTCTGAGAGAGAGATCTCTTTAACACGTTGTTGGGAAACAACATGGACCGGGAGATAGCTAAAGTCTTCAGTGGCTAGAACATACAAAACAGGAGCAAGAGGGCATCCCTGGCGAATGGAACGAAAAAGACCAAAAGCAAAAGACTGGCGGCCATTAATGGAAATGCAAGCTGAGGCATCTGAAAAAAGCATATGGACAAAATGAATGAAGTTGGGCCCAAAACCCAAGGCTTGCAACATCGTCAAAATGAAAGTTCATTCAATGTGATCATAAGCTTTGGCAAAATCAATTTTAATGAACACAACTTTCTAGTTCGACCGCCGGGCCCATTCCATGCCTTCCCAAACAACAATAATGTTATCTAGAATAAACCTGGATTTGATGAAACCAGTCTGCTCAGGATGCACAACTTGAGGCAATAGGTGACGAATTTTTAGAGCCAGGGCTTTAGCAATGATTTTGTAACAAACATTAAGAAGTGTGATGGGCCGCCAGTTGCAAATATCCTCTGGATCCCCAGGCTTAGGTATGAATTTAATATTGCCTTTATTAATTAAATTTCCAAGAGAATTGGTTTGAGAGGCTTCAAGATAAACATGATGCAAATCACTCCCAACACATTCCCAAAGAGCTTTGTAAAATTCACAAAGAAAGCCATCAATCCTAGGAGCCTTATTATCGGCCATGGAGGAAACGGCTTCCTTGAGATCATCAATTGTTAACAATTGATCACAAAAATTGATCTGGGCTGAAGATAGCATATGTGGCACAACAACAAAAGCAGTCCTGAAGGGCTTGTTGGCGCACAGGTGGGGGGTCCTTAGCAGTGAAAACCTACTCATAGTGACGCACAAAAGCCTGGAGAATGTCAAGTAGCTCAGAGAGCACCTGGTTACCATCTTTGATTGCTTTGATGCCTGAGAATGAGTGTCTGGCACGAAAAGCTAAAAAAAACTCTTTGGAGGCACAATCACCAATTTTGAGCCAGTGGAGCCTAGCTTTGATTTGAGCACCTCTGGTAGTATAATTATTTGACACTTGCTTTTGTTGTCTTAAATCCATCACCTAGACTTGATATGACGGGGAGAAAGGACTGGCCGCCAAAGCCTCCATAGCCGCACGTAAGTCGGTAGTGGTGGCCTCATAAGAATGCCTACAAAAGATAGCAAGATGGCGCCCATAAATGCGCAAGAAACACACAGTACGAATGATGGCATCATTCCACCAAGCAATCTAGCCCGTACGGCTAGACGACCTGCACTCTAAATTCCACACCCAGTGAATGTGGGCCAGGGTGGGCTTGTGACAGAGCAAAGACGTGTTCAACAAGAACTGAGTCTTACACGTGCGGGGTTGACAAGACACCCATTCAATGCAAAATTGAATAGGGAAATGATCAGAAAGAGTCACATCCACTAATGGCTTCACCGGCAAGGCAGAGCTCATAAAAGAAAAAAAAGATTGAGCCAAGATCATGGCATGATCAAGGCATTTAAAGACTCTGTCAGAACCAACCTTGTAATTGCACCAAGTGTGCCAGAGAGAATGAGAATGGCGGCAGCCCATATTGGGATCAAAAAGCCCCAATTTATTGCACATGTAAAACCATGTCTCCCTTTCACCCGCTACCCAACGAAAAGGTAAGGTTCCATTCTTTTCATACGCCATCTCAACCATGTTGAAATCCCCGTAGAGCAACCAGGTGGCAACTGGCAAGGAATCAACAATGCAGTGCCAAAGCAAGCAGCGCTCCACGATATCATTAGAGGCATAAACATTAATAATCCTAAAAGAATGATTCTCAATATTGAGAAGAACCCAGAGAACTTGCTAGGAAGGGTCAACCCCATCATCTACCACACAAGAATGCAAACGTGGGGCCAAAAGAGTGGCACCTCCACCACAACCGGCCTCATGCAAAGTGCAAAACATAGTACTAGCTGACCAGATAGAGTGACAAGCCGAAGCGAGCAAAAAACCTAAAATTTTAACTTCCTGGAGACAAAGCACTTCAATCCCTGGATAATTCTTCAAAGTATTCCTAACAGTATACTTTCGTGAGAGGTTTGTTAGACCTCGAACATTCCATGAGATAAAATTCATTGATGAAAATCTTCCATACTTGCAGAATCTAGGTCCTCTTCACCTAGGGAAGAGAAACTATTCTTCAAAAACTCTTGTGGAACAAAACCAATCTAAATGGAAGGAGAGAAGCTTCGTTTTTTAGACACATATTCTCCTTCCTCCAGAGGAGGAGATGGGCTGCGAGACCGCCGCTGAGTCCCCGTTTCGGAGGGAAAAGTCGGTTGAGCACACATGACAGCCGTAGGCTGAGGCGTAGCCTTTGACCTGGGCTGAACAATAGCAAAAGTAGCTCCTAAGGGAGCAACTATCCCCTTCTTTGAAGGGTTTGAAACCTGTTCAGCTAGTTCAGGGGCCTTGGGAGCCGACCCAGAACCAAATGACTTATTTTATCAGTTTGAAACAGTAGTCCACTTTGTTTCAACATTGGCAGAAGGCTCTGTTGGATGAGGCTTTTCAACATCATGTGTCTAAGAAGATATACGGGGAACTGTCGAAGGGAAGTCCTTGATCTTGTGGTTGGCTGACTGGCACCGATAGCATGTCTTGGGCAGATTGAAATATGTGACTTTCTGGGTGTGTCTAAGAGCACCGATTTGAATGTCTACAGACTCTTTCAAAACCTTGGATAAATCAACTTCCACACAAACCCTCTTCTGAGAACGGGCCTGAAAGAACCTATCAGGTTCAATGCAAACAACCCTCCCCAAAGAGGAAGCAATATGGTTCAAGAAGGGAACACATGGCAGAGGTAGCCTGAGAAACTCAATCCAGACCAGGACATGCATTTTGGAGTCCTCAGAGACAACAAAATTTTGGGTCCAAGCCTAGAAAACTAAAAAGGAAGACCTAACATACCAAGGGCCATGACCCAAAATAGCTTGGACATGACTAACTTCCGCAAAGCGAAACAAAAAAAATCCTTTGGTCAGATTTTGGACCATATCAAGGTGGACCCCATGAGGGATGCAGGCCTTGCTAACCCAATCATTCAGCACACTTTCGAGGGAAGTCCTCCCAATAAAATAACCCACAAGGGTGTGTTGTTCAAGCCATTGACATGCAGAATCAAAATCAGGTAAAGGTAAAACTACATTAGCAGGGGCATCAGAATGCTTACCTCGTGAAAGACTTTCAGAACAAATTTCTGAGGGCATTTGTTCGGTGGGGGAGCCATTAAACTACGTCGACAAATCGCTAACACCAGCATGAATTGTTGGGTTAGTGCTGGTTGAAGGCATAATAAAACCCTAAAACCATAGTAAATACGACCGTGCTCAATGGTGGAAACAATTTCTTGCGCAGGAAGTGCAGTATAACGCTTGGGGGGGCACGAATGACCTAAGAAAGCACAAAACCCTAACAGAACACATTCAACCAAAAAACCTCAAAGTAAGATCACCTAAGAAAGTTCTTCTTAATGTAATTTAATTTAATGTAATAATGTTTTTGGTGGCGAGTAAAACATTAATTAAGGATGAATATTTTTTTTCAGTAACGACAATCATCTATTAGTGGGTGGAGATTTCTAAATTCTTTAAAAAGGAAGAACTTTCCTCCAAGTGTTAAAATGGGGTAAAATGTATGTGTCGGTGTTAAATTGAAAATTGTGATTATGCCACCTATTTCCTTTTTTTATCGAGGAACGAAAGAATTCTGCCTTAATTTTTTTGTGAATTCGGTAAAATGGACATGGGAATTTTGGGGTAGATCGAAAGTGGCCTTTTTAACTTCATCGAGGGTGAAGGAGGCCATCAAAATTGCATTGTCTTCAGCCTTTACTAAGTTTGGTATGCACTGAAGAATATCACTATCATTGAGTAAGTTAGAAGCGTCGCTGAGGTTTAACAGGGATGAGAAGTTAACAACAGTGCTTTCAATTTCCTTTGACTTTCTCCAGATTATCGTTTTCTGCATATTTTATGTTGTTTATTCTGTTAAAGGTTCTCTTTGCTTTGACTGAGTTGTGGAAGAATTTTGAATTCCTGTCCCCAGCTTCCAACCAAGACTCCTGAGCTTTTTCTTTCCAATACTCTTCTTCCTTGGCGAGAATCTCTGCATGTTCAACCAAGAGGGTTTTCTCTCTTTCAAAGTCCTCTAGAAACATACCGGACTATATCACTTTTTTGTTTGGAGTAGCAAGATCATCCTCGATCCTAGCTTTATCCTTGAAGATATTTTTGAAGGTAACCTTGTTCCACTCCAATATACACTGCTTTATCATGGAGACTTTTTTGCAGAATTTTTTTCAGGTGCCTCTTTCCTTTGGGTCTTCCTTCCACCACCTTTCAAGGAGGGCCACAAGATTGGGATCATGGAACCACATTATTTCGAATTTGAATTGACTCTTCTTAGGCTTGGGGGCAACACTGAATGAGATGGAGACTAGAAAATGATTTGAGAGGGAGATAAGGAGAATGGAAGAGTCAACCCCAAGTTGAAGATTTGTCCAACTCTCCAAGATGAGAAATCTATCGAGGCATTTTGCAATGTGTGAAAAGCGAATACGTCTGTTGGTCCATGTGAAGCAACCTTCCTTTGGGCGCACATCAACCAACAAGTTGGAGTCTACAAAGTGTCAAAAGTCTTTCATTGCCTCATTTTCTCTCCTCAAACCACCACTTTTTTCCTCCAATAGGTAGATGGCATTGAAATCACCAACGAGGATGACATTTTCCTTCTTAAGTGTTGATAGAATGGATGTAAGAACATTCCAAAGGTTTATCTTGTCCTCTGAACGGGCCGACCCGTACACATTTATTAGAAAAAAGGTGATGTTTGAGGCATGGAGTGTGGCGCGACAAAGCATCCAATTGTGATTGCATGCAAAGTCACATATAGAGATTGTTGTTTGCTTCCAAAGAATGCCCAGGCTACTAGAGCTACCAATTGGATGTACAAAGGCCCCAAACCACTTGTGACAATGCTTCAAGAAAAGATCAGCCTCTTGAGGGTCCAGTTTGGTTTCCTGGAAAAGAACAATGTTTGAAGGAAAATTTTCTAGATGGCATTTTGCCATACATTGTTTGTTAGGGGCGTTGAGGCCCCTGACGTCTCACATGGTGATTAACATTGCCCTCCAAGGGAGGGGTTTTCTCCCTTGGAACGCAACATATATTCCTTGATTTTTGGTAGACTTTTCTTGATCTCTTCTTCCGCCCTCTTCTGGTTGTTTGGTTTTTTGCCTCTATGTTTCTTGCTTTCTAGCTTCCACGACATAGCGTTAATCAGGGATTCACTAATATGCCTTGGTTCTTTGATGCCAATTTATTCTTTCTCCCCACCCTCATTTTCTATCCAAATGTTTTCTACAGAACATAGACTGGAGGTTGTTGAATCATTCACCTTGTCGCCAATTGCAGTTGAGTTTTCGAGACCCGCACCCTCGGGCCCCATGAGGGGATCTACACTTGCATCCTCTCTTTGCACTATACAATCTAGAGGTGGTTTTGGGATCACCTCTGGAAACATAGGGAAAGTTGTTGCCATGCAGGGAAGAGGTTCCATCGAGGCTAATTGTTCTGTAGCTGGTTTTGGGTTGTCATAATTTGGCCTATATAGAACCACAACAAGCGGATTGGTAGTATCTTGAGGGGGCAACATCTGTGATGTTTTTGATGTAGAATTTGTGCCCTTTGGTTTCCATTGTGTGCAAGGGGGGAGGGGACATTTTCTAACATTGTGAGTGCGCCTTCCACACCAGAGACAAAAAAGTTTTTGATCTTCAATTTCTAATTCTTGTATACACTCCTTGTTCGACGATTTTAGACAAATTGATGAGGGTAGTTGTCTTATCGCAATCATCAAAATTCTTGCATAAAAAAATCCATTACCTTCGACCATGTCCAGATCAAGAGCATTGCTTAGATTGTCACCAATTTTGTAGAGACAATCACCCGACCAGTATTCGAAGGGTAGGTTGTAAAGGCCTATCCAAAATGGGGAATCCATTCTCCATGAAGACTTGTGGTTAAAGTTGTGGCACCTTTTTTGTACATAGACATAGTCTTCACCAATTTTCCAAAACGCCTTGTTTAGAACTTCATTCCTGAAATTTTCTTCTTTGAAATCCGCAATGAAGAATTGTTGTGGTAGGAAGTGGACCATTGTGCTTCCCTCCTAGGATTTTGCCCATTGCCTTAGGGTAGAGATTGCTCGGTTTTTTCTAACTATTTTGCCTATTATGGTTGTTTTCTTGAGCGCCTCAACATCCGTCAAGATTTCCTTAGAGACGTCTATCTCAAGGGAAGGCGAGGGGGTGTTAATGGAGTTTTTCTTCTTATTCTGATGGTTTGCTTCAATTTTATTTTTCCCTCTAGCTGATCTGGCTCTTCGCCTTCGTGATCTGGTACGCTTGCCCTTCGATTTTTGCCTCGATTGTTTCTTCACTTGCCTATGGATATCTTCCATGTTAGGGTGTTGCGGCCTATCGCCCTCCTGCCTTGCCCCGTCGTCCGACCATTCATGGGAGCCATTGGTGGCCACAAAGGCATAGGACGAAGCCATGTCGCTACCACGCCCTAAGTACTGGCCTGGTTCTTTGAAGTCCATTTTTTGCGTTCTGGTCGCCTAGAGTCATCCGATTGCCATTGTCTCCCACACCCCCATTGTTGTCGAGCAGACCAGAGAGTAGTGTAATCTAGAGCATATTTGTCTACCCATCTGCCCCGTTCGAAGACCCATTGTGGGACATGATTCCCCTTCCTAGCTGCCCAATCCTCAACTCTGCCCACCTTGGGATATTTTGCTTCCTCCAATTCTCCCCATTTTCACCCTGTTAAGTCCTTCATGTTTCCCAGGGTTTCACACCCTGCACCTTCCACCCTTGCACTCACCTCAGCTCTGCTCCAGCTCGCATACACCATGTTTTTTGTTTTTTTTTAATATTTTTTATAATAATTGATTATTTTTCCAATTTATATTTCATATATAATCTCATCTTTTATCTTTGGTTAAATTATTATTCTTTTAAGTTGTATATTTTCCTTTATATCTTCCTTCAGTTCTGTTAATAATTACGGTAATTGTTCCTCAATCATTTTGTTATATAATTCTCTTAGAGTTATTTATTCATTGTTTGAGCATTTAACCTTTAACCTTTAACCTTTTTGATCCATTTATTTGTGTTATATCATATTACTATATTATTCATTCTTTTGTTATGTTTTCATCATCTTTTTTTTTTGCCTATTTTCACTATTACTTTGTTTTCCAATATCCTCCCTTCCTACCCTCTCCCACCACTTAACTCTTCTTAAGGTCATTTTTACAATCATATTCTTCATTATCGTCTTCTTATGATGAATCATTGAGTGTGGTTCGAAATGTCGATTCCAAATATTATATAAAGTTTAATCTAGAAGTGTTTACTCTATCATTCACGGACTTTGGAAAAATCATACCATCTATAATCATTAGCTCGCTAATATCTAATAATTATTGATTTGAATGAAGAGATTTAGTTGCACTTGTGTCTAATATGAATCAAACCTAATAATTTAATATAATATATTTTATTTTTTAATATATATATATATATATATATATATATATATATATATATATATTAAATTAAAAATAAACAAATTGTAATAATTAATCATTTTAATATATAACAATTTAATATTAATAATAAGAGAAGAAACATTGCCAACATGTAATATCTAGCTTTTAATTATTTTTAGTATATATTATATTTATTTTATTTATTAAATTTATTTAATATATAATAATTCATAATATAATATTTATTAAATATATTAATTATTTTAAAGTTAGTGATTAAAATTAGGTTTATAGTTATGGATAGTGTTACGATCATAGTTGGGGTTAGAGATAGGTCTAGGATTAGGATAATGGTTTAGAATTTAGTGTTAGGGTTAGAGCTAGGGTTAGGGTTAGGGATAGAATTAGAGTTAGGGTGTGAGTTAGGGTTGGGGTTAGGCCATGCAAATAACTAATTAACAATACTAAAACACTATAATTAACAAAATTTATATTTATTTTTATTCATATTAATAAAACTTACATTTAATTTTTATCAATCTAAAAAACAATAATTACAATATTATAAAGGCAAGTACTAGCCACTATGTGGCACTTGTTTAAGTTATATTTTTTTCTAATGAGACAAATGATAAACATATAGCTTATTATATAAACCATAGCTTACTTTTATTACAAATCATTTGAAATTATTTATTTTATAGTATTGTTTTATTTGAATATTATCTCTCTAAAATCAATGTAATTATATATTTTTAAATTATTAATAAATATATTATGGTCATTATATCTACTTTGTATTTAAATTACTATCCAACTTGATAATATTGCTAAAAAAATTATTTCTCTTTCTAATGTATAAATCTTAATATAGAAAATCCATGGAATCCCATTCAAGAACATGTGTCAAATCAAGAAATAAAATCCTTACTTAAAAATGCTAGACTTTTTTGGAGATCAAATCTTTACATACTCTTACATTCCTTTTAGACTTTATAATTACAAGAAACAAAGGATAAAAATCTAGCTTTTTGTATAAATCATAGTTTTACTTTTATTGGAAAGAATTTGAAATTCTTTATTTTGTAGTATTGTTTCATTTGTTCAATTTTTAAGAATTTTTTCTATAATTAATGTAATCGTATATAAATATATTATGGGTATTATACTGGAGCCAGCTAACTACTAGATAAAATTCACCTATGTACATACAAAAACACATGAAAAACATACATAACAACATACATAACATGGTGAGACGTTGTAGTGCGGGGCCCACCAGATCGATGATCAGCGCGAAAAGCGGCAGGTAGGATGAGACATCCGACGTTGGTTTTGTAGGAGTTAATGGCATTGTCAGTTGGTTTTTCCGCCTGTTGCTGAGGGAAAAAGGCAAGGGGAAAAGCTTTCTCAACAAGTTTTTTTGTCTGGTGCGGGAAAATTGGAGAACGGCATGGGAGGTTTATGTTTCGAGAGAGAAAGGTGAAAATACTATTTGTTTACAATTTGCACGTTGAAAGCGAAAGTTGAAGGTCTGAGTGCGTGTGGATGACTTGGAGGAGAATATCGACCAAATCAAGGTTGTAAGCTAAAGTGTGGAGTGCAAGTGGAGGAGTTGGAGGAGAATACCGACCAAATCGAGGTGAGGGTTAATTCGGTTGCAAGCAGAGGGTTTTACAAGATATTTTAATTTGAAATTTGGGAAACACAATATGGAGTATTTCAGCTTCTTGAATGTCTTCAAAATCACACATTCTATTGTTGTGTTTAAATTTTAGTTGACTGAAAAGAAAAGTGCACAAAATAATTGTGAATGTGAAACACAGTGTTGAGTTTCAGTTATTTGAATGTCCTTGTTTAAATGTAAAGGGTTGTCTCATAGTGGGTTGCTTGCTTCTTAACATTCGTGGTTTTGCAACATGAAATGTTATAAAACAGTATGAATGTCTTCCAAATCACACATTCCATTGTCGTGTTTGAATTTCAGTTGATTGAAAAAACAATGCACAAAATAATTGTGAATGGAAAACAGAGTGTTGGGTTTCAGTTATTTGAATCTCCTTGTTTAAATGTAAAAGGTTGTCTCGTGGTGGGTTGCTTGCTTCTTAACATCCACAGTTTTGCAACATGGAATGTTACAAAATAGTATGAATGTCTTCCAAATCACACATTCCATTGTTGTGTATAAATTTCAGTCGATTGAAAAAAAAAACTGCACAAAATAATTGTGAATGAGAAACACAGTGCTGGGTTTTAGTTATTTGAATCTCCTTGTTTAAATGTAAAGGGTTGTCTCATGGTGGGTTGCTTGCTTCTTAACACCCATGGTATTGCAGCAATGGATGCACTTTTTTTTATTTTCTTTTGCATACAAGGATGTCATCAAAGGTTTTGCTTGTCATTTTTTGTTGTCGTTCTCTATGTGTTGAGATGGACTGTCTGATTTCTAGCCTACGTTTGTGTTATATTTTATGCATAGCTTGATTGAATCTATCACCTTTAATTTTCCTTGGTTGAAGTCGGAACCTCCTATTGGTTTCATGTGGTTGAGAGCAATGCAAACACATTTTATCTATGTTTAATGAATGACTTCTTTCTTTTTCTTCACACAATCCACACTAATTTTAAATATTCGTCCAATTCTATCATTTCCTAGAATGGGGAGAGCTTTGAAATGGAAGAAGCAAGACGAATTGCAGGTGCAAGATGTACAAAATAGAGGCTCTCCTTTTTTGCCATTCCAATTTGGAATGGGCTGCTATTTCCGTCAACAAGGATAAGGTCCCTGACCTTGTTGCAACAATACCTTTTATGAGACTTGATCATTTCATTCACGGTGAAATGTCCGTTGAAAGTGTAGAAACCAAATTTGTGGACTAGAAAATAAGAGAACCTACCACTTTGTGTCCAGTATATGACAAAACTTATAGCAAAACAATTTTGTATCAAAGGTTTGTATATTTCGACATTCATTTCTATGGTCAAATGATATTTGACTCTCTCTTGGTTCAACATGATGAGATGATGCCTTGCTCACAGCTACTGGTGTTAATACGGTCCTCAAGACAGGAGATACCAGCCTCCACCAGAGAAGAAACCACATAAGACATTTATACAAATGCAGGTTGTCAATACCACTTCATAGTAAATATTATGGAAGGCAAACCCGATGTCGCTTATATTATCTACAAAGAAATGTTTCACATTGATAAAAATGGTGAATTTTTCCTTGGCATTCATGACACAAGTGGAGAGAAGCATTCTATGTTTGTCGCTAATCTATCCACAGAGCGCAAAAGCTATATTGAAAGCCTTTTTCTCATGGATGTCAGTTTTGATGCAATAATGGATATACACATTGGTGATCCTGTGTTATGTGGCATGGTGTCCAAGAGAGATCAATCCCTTACAAGAAAGGATGTAATGAATGTCTGGAAAAAGGTGTGTTCTACTCATGCATAGATACACAAAGTTGATTCAACAAGTATCCTACTGTGGAGTGGACATGACTTTGACAACTTCTTCTACTTTCAACGACCTGATGAGAACAATGCACCTTTTTTTATTGGGGTTTAGACTCTATGGATGCTAGATAGGATGGTTAGTTGCCTGTACAATTCAGTCATCACGATGGATTCCACGTTTTCAACTGACAAATATGAGGTGAGGCCTTACAAACATTGAAAAATAGTTCTTTGTGTTTTTATTGATCTTTCTAGCTGTAAACTTCACAATGCTCATGTTGAGTTGTTTTGTCTACAGTATCAATTGTATACTCTCCTCGTTTTCGACGAGAAAAAGAGTGGTGTGTCGATTGCGTGGGTAGTCTCCTCATGAAACAAGATTGAGGACATCTTTGCATGGCTACGCATATTGCTCGACTGTGGAAGAAGAGCCAAGCTCGATTGGAAAATCAATGCATTTTTGATTGATGATGCGATTGTAGAAATTGAAGCCATACAGTATGTGCATCCCTTTCTTCATTTGTGTACCTTTTTCATTTTCTATTCATTTTCAATGCCACTTTCTCATGCAGTCAAGCGGTAAACAATATCATTTGTATTGTCTATTAGGGTTTTCTTTCAATGTTGTGTGCTTCTATGCCTTTGACATGTCAAAAGGGCTTGGCTAAAGAATGTATATAAGTATGCAGCCAAGGAAAGGGCAATGGACATCTTCCATAATCTTGGCGTGATCATGATGGCAATCAGGGACATCGAAGATTGCATCACTCAGCTATTGAAATCTTTCCTTCAGGATTTCAATGATCAACCCTGATTCTTAGAGTACTTTAACAAGACTTGGTGCGAAGGAGAAGGTTGAATTGGTGAGTTGACAATTTTTGTTACCTCACATGATTCACACCATTCAAATTCTTTGATGTCACCTCTAATACGTTGTGGCTTACTTGATTATTGGATTTATTTTTTCGCAGCCATGTGGGTGAAAAATTGCAAACTATTCCCACATGCCAACCAAGATACGAATATAGCCATTGAGTCGTACCATTTCGCACTAAAAACTTGGTACTTGTGTGATTGTTCAAAAAAATGCAACAGTAAAATGAACTATTTGTATTACACACTTGTGTATAAAATGGAACCATTCTATAGGAAAAATGAAAAGTTGCAATGTTATGGTTTTTTGACGAACAAAAAGTGTTTAAAGTGGTTTTTTGTTCATCAAAAAACCATAATGTTGCAACTTTTTCTTTTGCCTATAGAATGGTTCCATTTTATACACAAGTGTGTAATACAAATAGTCCATTCTCCTATTGCATTTTTTTGAACAATCACACAAGTACCGAGTTTTTAGTGTGCAATGGTACGACTCAATGGCTGCATTCATGTCCTGGCTGGCATGTGGGAATAGTCTGCAATTTTTTGCCCACATGGCCACGAAAAACAAAATCCAATAGTCAAGTAAGACACAACGTATTAGAGGTGACATCAACGAATCTGAATGGTGTGAATCCTACGAGGTGACAAAAATTGTCAACTCACCAATTCGACCTTCTCCTTCGCACCAGGTCTTGTTGAAGTACTCTAAGAATCGAGGCTTATCATTGAACTCTTGAAATAAAGAGTTCATTTTCTGAGTGATGCAATCTTCAGTGTCCCCAATTGCCATCATGATCACGCCAAGACTACGGAAGATGTCCATTGCCCTTTGTTTGGCTACATATTTATACACATTCTTTAGCCAAGCCCTTTTGACATGCCAACGACATAGAAGCACACAAAATTTAAATATGACCCTAATAGACAATACAAACGATATTGTTTACCGCTCGATTGCATGAGAAAGATACACAAATGAAGAAAGGGATGCACAAACTGTATGGCTTTGATTTTTGTAGTCGCATCATCGGTAAAAAATGCATTGATTGTCTAGCCGGGCTTGGCTCTTCTTCCACGGTCGAGCAATATGTGTAGCCACACCGAGATGTCTTCAATCTTGTTTCATGACGAGACTACCCACACAATGGACACACCACTCTTTTCCTCGTCAAAAATGAGGAGAGTATACAATGGATACTGTAGACAGAACAACTCAGCATGAGCATTGTGAAGTTTATAGCTAGGAAGATCATTGAAAACACGAAGAACTATTTGTCAATGTTTGTAAGGCCTCACCTCATATTTGTTAGTTGAAAACATGGAATCCATCGAGATGACTGAATTATACGAGTAGCTAACCATCCTATCCAACATCCATGGAGTCTCAACCCCGATAACAAAAGGTGTATTGTTCCCATCGGGCCGTTGAAAGTAGAAGTTGTCAAAGTCATGTCCACTCCATAGTAGGATACTTGTTGAATTGACTTTATGTATCTGTGCGTGAGTAGAACGCACCTTTCGCCAGACATTCATTACATCCTTTCTTGTAAGGAATTGATCTCTCTTAGACATCATGCCACATAACATAGGATCGCTAATGTGTCTCCATTATTGCATTGACACTGACGTCCATGAGCAAAATACTTTCAATATAGCTTTTGCGCTTTGCGGATAGATTAGCGGCAAACATAGAACGCTTCTCTCCACTTGTGTCATGAATGCCAAGACAAAATTCACCGTTTTTATCAATGTGAAACATTTCTTTGTAGATAATATAGACAACATCGGGTTTGCCTTCCATAATCTTTACCATGAAGTGGTACTGACAACCTCACATTTGTATAAACGTCTTATGTGGTTTCTTCTCTGGTGGAGGCTAGTCTTTCTTGTCTTGAGGACCATATTAGCACTAGTAGCTATGAGCAAGGCATCATCTCATCATGTTGAACCAAGAGAGTAAAATATCATTCAACCATAGAAATGAATGTCGAAATATACAAACCTCTGATACAAAATTCTTTTGCTATAATTTTTGTCATATACGAGACACAAGGTGGTAGGTTCTCTTGTTTTCTAGTCCACAAATTTGGTTTCTACACCTTCAACAAACATTTCACTATGAATGAAATGATCAAGTCACATAAGAGGAATTGTTGGAACAAGGTCAGGGCCCTTATCCTTGTTGACGAAAATAGCAATCCATTCCTAATCGAAAGACGAAAAAGGAGAGCCTCCATTTTGCACATCTTGCATCTGCAATTTGTATTGCTTCTTACATTTCAAACCTCTCCCCATTCTAGGAAATGATAGAATTGGATGAATATTTAAAATTAGTGTGGATTGTGTGAAGAAAAAGAAAGAAGTCATTCATTAAACATAGATAAAATGTGCTTGCATTTCTCTCAACCACGTGAAACCAATAGGAGGTTTCGGCTTCAACCGAGGAAAGTTAAAGGTGATAGATTCAATCAAGCTACCCATAAAATATAACACAAATGCAGGCTGGAAATCAGACAATCCATCTCAATGTACAAGTGCACATAGAGAACGACAACAAAAAATGACAAGAAAAACCTTTGATGACATCCTTGTATGCAAAAGAAAATTAAAAAAAATTGCATACATTGCTACGAGCAATGCCAAAATGATAACATGTTTCTTGCATCTATTCAAAAAATGATGAATCAATAATGGACAAAATTAGGAAAGGTATAAAGGTGTAAAATTTTCTGTCAACCATGTTGTAAGTGAATGCATGTAGATGAGCCTCCATGTTGACATAAAGACTGCAACCCCACATGTAAATATAAGAAAGATTTGAGAGAATATGGGGTGTACAAACCTCTTTTACTTGGGGAGGCATGTTGTGATATTCAACCTTCCATTTCGTGCGACTTAACATGAGGAGCAAAATAACATCTAGCAATTAATGAAATAAACAAGTGAAGGTTGAACCACACGATCAGTGGTTCAACCTAGAACTTCGTATGTGGTGTAGGAGTGTAACATGCATCACAGTATGTAATTACTTATACAATAGCAAGAACAAATGTATTATAATTGGAAGATACATTGGTTTTGTTGCGTGTGTAAGTGTTAAAGGAGAGGAAGGGTTAGAGGGCAAGCAAAACCTTTGATGACAACCTTGTATGTAAAAAGAATAAGTGCATCCATTGTTGCAAGCAACACCAAATGATAACATGTTTCTTGCATTTGTTGAGAAAAAGATGCATCAGTAATGGAGAGTATGAGGAAAGGTACAAAAGTATAAAATTTTCTATCAACCATGATGTAAGCGGATGCAGGTTGGAAAACACATGTAGATGGACCTCTACGTTGACATAAAGACCGCAACCTTGCATGTAAATATAACAAAAACTTTAGAGAATATGGGGTGTAGAAACCTCTCTTACCCGAGGAGGCATGTTGTGATATTCAACCTTCCATTTAGAGTGACTTAACATGTGCAACAAAGGCGCATCTAGAAATTCATGAAAAAAGGAAGTGAAGGTTGAACCACACGATGAGTGGTTCAACCTGCAACTTTGTATGTGGTGTATGAGTGTAATGTGCATAACACTATGTAATTAATTCTCCAATTGCAAGAATGGATGTAATGTGCATAACACTATGTAAATTTTCCTATCAACCATGATGTCCACCAATGCATGTTGGAAAACATAGTGTCTACTGGAACCTCGAAGCAAACATAAAGACCACATGTAAAATCTCAACCTCACGTGAAAGAAGAATAAGACATCATAGTATATGGGGTGTACAAACCTGTTTTACCTGAGCAAGTATGTTGTGATATCGACCCTTCCATTTGGGGTGATTTAACATGATCAAAAAAAGTGTATATGATAATTCATGAACTAAAAAAGCGTATATGACAATTCAAACATTCAGGTGCAATCTGTTTTATAACAATGGCATTATTTTAGCAACCAAGAAACCATTTAACATTAGAAGTGTCTTTTTTCTACCAACCATACTTGTCAATCCATGCTTCTATTCACAAACATACTACAAATACAAGTGGATAAGTGGGTTGTTTCTAGATATGTATAAAAATAGAAAAGTAGTGAGAATAATATCAAAATCTATTAATTTGATGCCTAATTTTATCTTATTGTAGCATAGAAAATAGAGTTTGGGTCATTTTAGGGCCAAAAGCAATGGCGACTTAAAAGACTTTCATCTTTTGCAAAATAAAATGGGCAATCAAAACTATCATGTTGATTGTCATTTTTTGAGATCGCATTAATGTGAATGATTCAAAGGAATCAAGAAATTGTAATGCCAACTTATGCTACTATTTCAATTCACATTTTTTCTCATATCATTTCCAATTAATTATATAGCTAAAGTTGTGAATTGTCATGGATATCATATATTTGAATTTTAAAGAGATGGTTGCACACAACTCAATACTAATATGTCATATTCTACAACTTGTTAGTTCAAGGAAGATAAAGTTGAAAAGAGGGATCAATTCTATTGAGGGAGGTAACATATCTCACTTCCCCATGAATTAATAATTTTTAAGAGTAATCATGCATTGGTTAATACTTAATTAATTTTTAATTGATTATTAGGTTAATTTTTTCTCATGCACTTAAGCTACACTTAGGAGTGTTTTCTTGATAGCCAGAGTGAGTTTTTATTATATCATTTTCTCTCATCACATAGGATATTGATACTTATCATGATCTAATCCCTTTACCAATTAGGGTTTCTCTTGTAAGGCGCTCTCCCTCATTGTATTATCTTTGAAGTCTTTTGAAGACTTTTGAAGTTCATTCTATAAATTTTTCCTTGTTGAGGATATAAAGATTACTGTTTGCAATTCTCTTGTGTGGAAGGTGTTTTCGTTCATTGTTTGATCTTGTGTTTTGTGTTATTCACAATTATAACATGGTATTAAAGCATGGATTAAAGGAAGCCCTTTTCCATTTTTGAGTTTTTTTTTTCTTAATTAGGGTTATAGGAGCAAAACTAGAATTTTCATTATCTTTTTTGCAATTTTTGGAGGGACAATTTTTTGGTGCATTTTGGTGTGAAAAGAACTTCGCCATTGCACTCAAGAGGTTGAACAAACAAATTTATTAAAAAAAAAATGTTAAGTGTGCTTTTTTCACAATCGCTATATTTAGGGGCACAACCATAAGGCACTAACCATTGGGCTTACAAAGTGCAGCGACAATGGCTTTGTCAATAGTTGCTAGTGATTGTAGAGGTCACAGGTGGAACTATTGGCCCCCACCACCCATCCTCCACTTCATCAATGGTGGGCTAGTGGGTTTAATTTTTTAACTTTAATGTGGCTCCACGTTACATGGGTAACTAGCACCTAGCCCCTAAGGGGCTTCCTTTTTTGCCTTTAATGCCTTAATTGGGCATCTTTTTTTCGGGCAAATAAATTTTTGCTTGATTATCGAAATTGGGCATACAATATATCATTAGAAAGCTGGTTTTGAACACTATCCAATGGTCCTTTTTTTTTCTCAGATTTTGCTACTCGTACATTTTATCACCTATCAAAGTTAGAAGTGTTGTTTTCACTCTTGGGTTCACAACTCTTGACCAATTTCTCTATTTTTCACTATTCCAATGGCATTGGAAATGTCTTTTAGAGCTCTTCACAACCATCTATGATTTTTTTTAAGATTTTTCTTGAGGTACATTTTTTTTGTTTTCATATTTTGGTGAATTACTTGGACATTTTATCTCCCGAAATTTTTTTGTTTACATGGATGACTTGTTTTAGGTTGTTTTATACATTTAAATATTTTGTCCTATTTGAAAATTTTGAGCATCTTTTGCATGCAATTTATTTTTTGTAGATGTGCTAACATAAATGGTCATTCTGATGTATTTTTTGGGGATTTTCACATATCCTATTGTGCCTATTTACTCACACTATGTCATAAAGTGTCATGGGTGGGTTGTGAGTACCTTTTTTTTGTCATCACACCTTTGTGAAGTGATTGATTCTTCCATGACAACATCGAATCTCAATGATTCTTGGCTCATATGTGTACCTTGTTTGCACACCCTTTTTCAATTGTAGGTACTCTTTTGTGAACTTCCAAATGTTTTTGGTTCTCTTTCATATACTTTTTGGTGACACGGTTTCAATGGACTCATTTTGGCTCTCCCTTTTTCATATTATGTGGATGTTTATACCTTTGGTGCTAATGCTTCCTTGGTTTAATTTTTTTGGAGTGATCTATGTATCTAGTTCTTGTTCCTATTTACTAGGCAAAAACAACAATTGGTTACCTATGCATTTCAATGAGATGAAACATTTACCATATGAAAATTCTTGCATTCTTGTTTCTAGAGGCAACCTTCTATTTTCACTTAATCAATGTTCTTTTGACTATTGGTACCTACATTTTTTACTTGCATCTTGCATATTGAGTAGTGTCATTGTGGTTGCAAATCCATGTGCCATTTATATCTCTTTGACTTCTAGATGATTTTTTTTTTCATTTGATTCAAGAAGTGTTGTCGAGGGAAGTCATGCATATTCTTGTCTTCTTGGTCTTGACCATCATTTGTTTCAGAGGAGGTTCTTCATTTCAGCACTATAGCAGTCATCATTCGATAGTTGTCCACAATTTCTTCATTCTTTAGTGATGCTCTTCATGTTCCTATTTTTTTAATATTGTTTTGGAGGCTTCTTGAAAGAGTTCCCATCTCTTCTTGAAAGCTTGGAGGAAGAGTTCCCAAGTGATCTCAGCAGGCTGAATATTTCATTCTAACTTCTCATTATCCCACCAAGTCGCTACTTCACTTGAGAGATGATATGTAGCCCATGTTGTCTTGGTCTGTTCAAAAAGGTTACAGAGCCCAAAGTATTTTTCCATCTCTATAATCCAAGCCTCAGCTCCTACTCTGATAGCCTTACCATCAAACTTGGGTGGTGCTACTCTTTTGATGTCTTTCCCAAGTTCTTCCTCAATTCACACTCGTGGACCTGCCCCTAGACCACCATCTCCTTGATTTCCTTCTACATTCATATGGTCTCGGTCCTCACATGCCACCTGAACTTCTTGCTCTATATGATCCATGCGAGACTTTTGCCAATTCAGAAGCTATAGAATTTTCTCTAGTCTCTCATTTGGTCCGTTATCAGAACCACTACCACTCCTGTCTTACCTAGTGGTCACCATGTTGTCCCACACTTATCTTGCAACACAGTCATGTTTATCACATCTCAACACAAGGTTCCACAAATAAACGTTCTTATGCTAAATCTCATATTTTTCATATGCATACATACCTCAATATAAAAGACATACACATTCATGCATCATACACAAATTTTAGAGTATCTCCTTGAACACACCAAAAACATATTATTTGATTTTATTTATATTTAAGGTGATTCAATAGACCCTTATTTACAATAGGCTTCTTGTTACATCATTTTGATTTCTCGGTATCAGATAGATGACATTCCTTTGGGTCATCATCTGAGTTTACTTCAAACTTTACAAAAGAGGATGGTTGAGCGTGCATAATCTCCTTTTCCTCTTTATTCAACAAGGGTGCATTGGGTCCACACCCTAGAGGCCAGTCCCAGATTGCAGAAAGATTTTTGATCTTAGGTGTTCGCTTCTCCTCAATCTTCAAGCCCCTCTCTAGCTTGAGTTGTGTAAGAGCCTGAGCTAGAGTTTTGTCATTGATAATTTCTAATGGAACCTTCGTCTTGGCATTTCCTTCCTTTACGTCATTCTTACGTGATGTTTTAACAATTTTACCTTTCCTTTGTCCCGCCTTTGACTTTCCCATTCCTGCATTCAATTTAGGCTGGGTCAATTCTCAGGAAATTCAAATTTTGGGTCAAGGGTCAGCTATCCCTAGTCAACTATGGTAGACTAAGTTGAACCCTAAGCTCTAATACCAAATGTAATAACCCATTCAAAATTATTACTTAATTAATATTATTGTAAATGACACATGAATATACTCTGAATTAAAAAGATAACTAGTGACTAAAGTCAATCATAGCTACACATGTCCATTTAAAATGAGTCAAATATTCTTATATTCACTTCAAAAGTCAAATTACAATATCATGTTTGACTTGGCTCTTAAGGTCTCAATTCATTACATTGTACATTTTCCATCAAGTACATGAATGTATTACATCAAATTACATGATAGACTATAACAGTCTTGAGAACAACTAAGGTTCTTCTTTGACAATCTCCTCCATTGGTGGACACAAACATGGTTGAAGAGCTTTACCGCCCAACCACGAAGCTTACGCTTCCCCAATATTCTTCTGACTTGAAGAATGCTCGACCCTGCATGGAAATTTTACCAAGAGAACAATTTGCAAGGTGGAATTTGGTGTGTGCCCATACATCAACATACAATTTCTATCTACAAGTTAAAAAAGAAAGTGCAAGATCTATGCTAGGAATGGCAAAGAGTGAAATCACAGAGTTCATAATACATACATAATTAACTATATTGCTTGGGCAAGAATAATAAATGTGTTGCAACAAAAACAAACAATAGGTTTTGGTAAAGAAAACCTATACTCTCTAAAATCAATTTCGACACCCGTCCCAGAAGGTAACTTTCTACTATATATCTCATAACAATTATCTACCCTCTAGCAGCAACTACCCATAGGTGCTCTGTCAACTAAGGTATCACTATTTTTTTCTAGTATTTAAAATATTCTTTCACAAATATCTTCAAAAGAAGAATTAGAATACTAATTTACTCTCTAATATAAATCAGATTTATGATTCACATACAAATTCAACATGCATTCATATCATTCTTATGACTATTTTCTACTTTTCATCATAGCAGTTTCCTTTAAAAAATGTACTAAAAATAAAAGAAGGTATTCCGCAAGTATGTGTATGTACATAGATAAATTCTATGTACATACACATATATGTGCCTACTTATATTTAAAATTTGTGCATACATTCTGAAATAATTATAAAATTCATATTGCACTATTAAAGTAGTATTCCATTTGACGTTTCTTGTCAAAAATAAAGAATCATAACAAGTCTATACTAACAGTTTCACACATTGTTATTGAATTCTCATAACTGTGATACTCTAACATTGTTGTTTACATAAGAACATTCATTGTTTAAACATGTAACAAGTATTGTTTCCTACTAAACAATCATAAAACAAGTTGTTTACATATGAACATTCATGGTTTAAGTAGAACAAGTATTGTTTCCTACTAAACAATCATAAAACAAGTTGTTTACATATGAACATTCATTGTCTAATCAAAACAAGGATTGCTTTCCTACTAAACAGTTATGAAACATGTTTTTTACTACACAGTTTATTGTGTAAGTTTATTTTCAACTATAAAGATATTTTTTTAACAATACAGAGTTGTTTGCAAAAGAATAACCATTGTTTACATTGACATAATACTATTTCAAACTAAACAGTTACATTTAAAGACAGATATTGTCATTTACTATGTTTGTTGATCTCAATTTGCTTACATGTTAATGATCACTTTACAAGTAAATGTTCACTGTTTTAAAATAGAACAGGTTTCCATAGTGTACTGAAAATAAATAGATCAAATAGCTCAGTTTCATACACAAGGACAAAATGTCTATTATTCAGATCTTGAACATTTTCATATCTGGAAATTCGATGAGCAACTTTAATAATATAAAGGAAACCAAGTTCAACATGTTTGTTGATGAAATTCTTGAGCAAATATTTCAATCAAGAAGGCATAAAAGTCTCAGGTTTCAACAATACTTTTTCCTATTAAGGCTGCAACAGTCAACCAAGGTTGCTCTAGATTTGACCCATTTCAATGGTTGGGTGGTTCCTTTCTTAACCTCAAAATTTATATTCAAAATTTCCCTTATGGGTATCCTGGCTTATCCCATAATGCATACAACAATATATGTCATGTAGACTCAAATCAAAATGTTATTCAAAGAAAATTAATCCTATTGATCATGAGGATTGATTCCTTACAAGGCTACAATGAAGCCCAAACTTATAGATTCCATTGGTTCTTTAAATCAAGGGCAGTCCTCTTTATGAAATTTGGTTTCCACATTTCTCTATAAGGAACATTTTTTCCCCTTACCATTATTGACCTAGCTGATAATGGAAGGTAGTACGTTTAAAATAAAACACAGTCGATACATTTAAAGGTAACATAGAGGATTATATCCTCTTTCATAGGTTCGGTATGCGAACCTCTACATAATCAGACACCAAAAGGTACACATTTGATCAAAATAAGATTTTCGATAGCCATGATATGGCTTACATTATCATGCAAACTTACATACAGTCACATCTTAAGGGTTTGATGGCTCGGTCTAGCATAGAAGGCTAGCCGACAAGGCTCCATTCTAAGTACTAAGCAAAATTAGGTCGTAGGCCATGCAATCCTCAGAGGGTGGTCGTTAAGACTTTACCTTCGGCTCAAGCTGAGACGCATAGATAAAGACTATGTATGTTACTGTGCTATCAATTTTTTATCAAATACAGTGACAATCACTAGCTAAACATGAAAATAAAGAGATTATGAAATCAATATTGTTTCAAGAAATCAAATTACCTCAATAGTCAATCTTTTTGGACAAATCTTTCCTTAGATTTTTCCTACCACTACGTACTCTTCTCTGCCTTTTTGTTGCTTGCCAATTCTTTCCCAAATCACTCCCTTCTTTTCTTCCACCACTATCCATTCCAAAATGGTAGCCACATTTTCTTGCATGTGGCTGGGTGCTACCATTATGGATTTTCTTGCCATAGCCGTCAACCTCTAATTTTGAATATTGTCTTTATGATTTCGGTAGGCCACGCCCACCATGGATTTGCCTTATGTTTTTTCATTGATTTCCACAGTCTAATTCATAATATATCGGTTATCAACTTTGAATTCAATATGAATTTGAATATATATATGTATGTATGTATGTATATGTATATATATTTATATATCTATATGTATTGAAATGATTTCTTTTAGATTTACCTTGTATTCGCATAATGTATTTACATATATTTATATATATGTATTCATATTTATTTTGCATATATATATATATATATATATATATATATATATATATATATATATATATATGCATTCATGTATAAGCTATTTTTTTGGAATGGCTTATAAATTCCATACACTATCATTTAAAACAAGGAACTTGAATTTTTCATTTCAAGTATCGATATATATATATATATATACTAACAAAGGAATTTTCTTTACAATAATCGCTTTCATTTCCTTCAAAAACATAGAGTTTGAGTAGAAAATTTAATCTACAAGCTATTCATTTTCAAACACCGAAACAATTCAACTCAGTAAATTGTGTTAGATCTTATATATGCAAATTAGTTCAAATGCAAGTCATCATTCCATTTGTGGTGTGTGCACCCAAATTCCAACTAGCTTACCGTTTGATCCGGCTAAACAATCCTATTTCAACCATGTTCATTTCCTTCAACCTGTCACCCTACAACTGCACACATTTGCACTTGCAAATTGATCAGTAACGTTCAATTCTTGGTAACATATAAAATAATTTCCAAAAGTTCACAAAGTCAACATCAGTCAATCTCTTTCATTGAATTTTTGAAAATTCTAAAATTTTCCATTTAATATTTATTGAATTTCTTCAATAATTTGATTTATTATATTATAGTAAATATGCAATAAAATTTGGGTTATGACAAACATAAATTGGGATTCATCATTTTCATGATCACTTGACTGCGAATGATCATTGGAATTTTCCCCTTCCTCTCCATTAGGAACTTCTTGTTCTTGCCTTTTCATTCCTCTTACCTCTTTCTTGAGGTGACCAATTCTTTCTCTAGTCTCAGTCATCATGGCCGAAATATGATCCAATTTAGCCTCACTTTTTTTTGCACCTTGGCATACCTCTTGGCTATCCCTAAGGTTAGTTCTTGTTCTAACCATTTTCTCAAGTAATGTCCCCCCTGGAGGTTTCATTTTAATTAGATCCAAGGAAGGCTTACTTAGAATTCTATAAACATTTCAAAAAATAAACTTTCATACACCAAGAAGTTGAAAGAAAAGTTCTTGCAAAATTTTTTCCAAACATATTTTTATTAAGATCAAAGGATTTCAAATATCCTTACATTTACATGGAGTGGCTAGTCAGACGGTTTAGGGGAGAATATCCCTTGGATTCACTTTTTGATATATAGCTAAGTGGAACATATCCCTCTGATTGCTATTCAAATACATTTTCAAAGGGTGCATAACCTTTAGACTCACTCTTAGATACATAATTTTGAGGGGCATATCCATGTGATTCACCACTAGATGTCATTACAATAACTTTTGACATTGGAAGAACACAAGGGTCCCTAAAGATCATGGTAGGACTAACACCACTCCAAGGGAATATCCCTAGAAAGTGGTACAAAAATTGACCTTGCAGGAGAGACATGAGGTACAAAGTTAATAGCCTCACACATCATCTTCCTTTCTTGTTTGACATAGGATAAGGCATGGCTAATAGATTCAATGTCACTAAGCCAGATTGTGTTGTCATAATTGGTGCCCTCAATGGTTGTAACTATGAATTCCCTTTCCTTCTTGGCCTTGAGGTAGCACTCATTACCAATCACTGACTTCTTGGCAATTTTCTTGAGATGCACCATCTTGGCACAAGAATTCCAAACAGTAGATTTACATAATGTTGGATGAAAGCATAGCAAACACATAGGTTCCAAAGCTGAACTTGGTAGTTCTGATACCATGTGTAACAAGCCCAATGTTTAACCCAATGAATTTACCTATGTGTTTAACCCACATGTGAATAGTATATGTTTACACTATAGCAATACAAATTTTCTTTTTTATTTCAATAACAAGATGCACATTTGAAATAATCCCATTTCAAACTCCCATTGCATTTACAAAGAAACTTTACAAAATTCCAAGTAACAATTTCATATTACATAATCCCATGTAATGATAACATTTTCCAATTACAATTTCTCAATAAAGATAGAGCTACATGAATACATACATAGCTTCTAAGAGCTTAATGAAAAAGAGATAAAAATGGTCTAGATGTCCTTGCTGGCATACATCCTCAAATTTTGGTCGCTAACTGTATGAGGGAAAGCATCACTCAAGCACTTTTCTACCAACCATGGACTTATTGCAGTCCCTCGCACATCTACCTAATTGGTAAGATGGCCCTACCCTTCGACGAAGAGATTGGTCTAGTAACCTTAAAATACTAGCCTCCCTGAGCATAGTGTCATGTCCTACATAACTAGAGCTACCATACATTGGCTACAACCTACATGTATGACGTTCCCTACCTAGTTATGCAAACCTAGCTCACAGTAAATCAACAAGTGTAAACAATGGCTACTTACACTATTTTGGACAAAGTTTGATGTAATCATTCACTCGGAAGCAGTCGTATGTTCACCCACCCCTTAGATTGATTTGGTATTTGACCATTCATACTCTTTTCAATCATAACACACACTCAACCAAAAAGGTGATGACATAACTAAGTGACCAACTAGGTTACTCCCATCCACAAATAACCTCAGGAACAACCAAGTTAACCACCCATGTTCAAAACTAACATCTTCAACAAAGTACTTCAAGATAATATTATTTCTCAAATTTTATAGTCTATGTAAGCATACATATGGTTTATGACAACCTAGGTATTTATACTTAATATGCTAAGATTATCTAGTTTAACAAACACAACCACATCATTCTAACATATATATATTATATGTTGTATTTTCTTAATACAATATATATATACTTGAATACAATATATATGTTGTATTTTATTAATACAACATTATATATACTTAAAAAAATATATATATAATTCTTCTATACATACATATATATGTATTTATCTCACATATATACATATATATATATATATATATATATATATATATATATATTATTTGCATATATAATTAACAATTATCTTTATATTTTGAAAATGACTTCACATCGAAGTAACAAGGTCATTTAATCGATTTACCTTGATCACATATAACTATAAACATTTTAATTCTTCTATTCAAAAAGATTTTACAAAATTTGAATCGATTAGGTCATACCTAACCTATCAACTCAGTTAATAACTCAAATTATCTTAATAATAAAAAATTGACTCAACGAGGTTCAAAATAAAACTACATGAGTGTGTGGAAACTCAGATAACAAAACCTGATTTTTCATAGTCTATTCTCCTCTCTTGGGTGATACTCTCCCTCTCTCTAGAGAGCAAGAAATTATCCTACATTTCACCTAGAGAAACATTCACATAGTTAGCCATTAAAATCACAATGTAATCATAACCTTGTTTTAAATAACATATAATCAATAAAATACGAAATCATCTCATGGCATATAATTTCATCAAAACATTAATATCATAATGGCATCATCATGCATTAAAACTATATTTTAACATAAAGTTAAAAGCAATTTGGTAAATAAAAAATGGGGTGTAACAGAAAAAAATTCACAACTATTTCAATAGTTCATGAACTTGTAAGTTTTTTGCATACACCTTGTGTTCACATTCCAAAGATATGCACACATGCAAAAAATCCCATATGTTTCTCACTAGATAAAGGAAGAGGAACAATTTATGTCGTTATCACATGCAGTCCCTTGAAATGCTCAAATAAAATCACAAGAACTCCAAGTTTGTTCCATAATTATTATTTTTAACTTGTACATCATTAATACAAAATTTGGTTTTACATTTTCAATATATGCAAAAGAATTATGTTTATTCAATTTTATCTACACTCTTTTTTAAAACATCTTTTTTTTTATATCCACTTCCCATTACTCCTCACTTTGCTCAATCCTTACAAAAAAACAAATATGTATTCTCAAGTATTAACAAATAACCTATACTTCTAGGATTTTATATATATCAAAACATCTATGCTTATACAAAATATTCATATATACCAAATAAATTGATGTTGGCTTTCCTTTTCAATTTTTGTTTTCCAAATTCGGCTCTTGAAAAAAGTGACCAAATCTATATATTTTGCAAATTAAACTGATGTAAAATGAGACAAAACACATTCTCAAATTATTTCTTTTACGCCTTGTTTTTCATTTCCAATTGAATTATACAATTGTGCAACACTTTCTTTCTTTGATATACATATTTCATGTATTCAATCTTCATTCAAGATGTATCATTTGTAATTTTACAAGAATTTTACAAAACTTTTTTCTTTGATATACATATTTCATGTTTTCAATTTCATTCAAGATGATTCATTTGCAAAAAGAAAACAAATATTCAACTAACAATTGCACCTTGGTGTGCAATGGGTACATTGAAGAGGTGGAGAATGCCAATTAGGGAAAATTTAAGCCTATTTTTTGCAAAAAATTGTTTATTACATGAGTTCAATTGGTTGGCCATTCAGAAAATGATATTGTTTGTCGAACAAATGTCTCTAATAATGAGTGAAAGAAAACCTTTGAATAAAGAAACTACAATGAAGGTCTAGGAAGAGGGAGGTGGAGATATAGGGAAAGAGATGGATGGGTAGAGAGAGCAAGACATTTCTAGAGATGGAGGGGGATAGAGGAATATAGAGGTAGAGATGAATATAGAGTGGGAGAGGAAGAGTGAGACAAATAGATATAGATAGAGATGAATATAGAATGAGAGAGGAAGAGGGAGGCAAACGAATAAAGATATACAAAGATATGGAGGGAGATATAAAGATAAAGAGAGATAGGGAGATAAAGGGGGATAGATAGAGAGGGATAGATAAAGAGGAAGAGATAAAGAGATAAAGAGGAAGAGGGAGAGATAAAGAGATATGCATGGTGAGATAAAGTGATATAAGGAGAGGAGGAGAGAGAGAGAGATAAAAAGATAAAAATAGATAGAAGTAGAGAAAGACAAATAGAGATGGGAGGGAGATATAAATAGGGGGAGATAGAGAGAAAAAGAGGGAGAGATAGATAAATGGGAAGAGAAAGAGATATATGGGAAGATAAAGGGAGAGAGATATGTAGAGGAGGGAGAGAGAGAAGATGGGGAAGATGGAGATATATGTATATAGGGAAAGAAGAAGAGGGGGGATGGAGGGAGAGAGAGAGGGAGAGGGAGATATATAGATAGAGGGTGATATAGAGAGATAGCGAGGGATATGGAAAGAGATAAAGAGATACAAAGATATTTGTAGAGACAAATATGGATAGAAAGAGATAGTGAGATAAGTGAGATAGAGATTGAGTAAGAAATAAAGATAAAGATATCAAGTAGAAGAGTTGGAGGGAGATATGGAGTGAATAAGATAGAGAGAGAAGAAGGGGGGCAAAGGGAAATGATATAAATGTATAGGGAAATAGATAAGGAGATAAATGTAGAGAGATATAGATAGAGAAAGATAGAGAGAGGAGTGAGAGAGAGAAAGAGATAGATGTGGACATAATGAGATATAAATAGAAAGGGGGATGGAGAGATAGGGAGATGACTATAGAGGGGGCAAGAGTGATAGAGAAAAAAGGTGATAAAGATAAGTAATAGAGGTATAAATAGGAAAAAATATAGAGAGATAGAGATAGAGGTAGGAAAGGAGAAAGAGGGAGTGTGTGTATATGAGTGAGAGAGATATGTAGAGATATAAAGAGGGAGATATATATTTAGAAATAGATAGAGAGGGAGGGAGAGGGATAAATAGGGATAGAAAGAGGGAGACAATGAGAGAGGGGGAGATGGAGAGATAGAAAGATAAAGATATAGGAAGTGATATAGAGAGTGAGGTAGAGAAAGGAATATATAGAGGGGGCAAGAGAGAGATAAAAGAGGTGATAGAGAAAAGTAGTAGATAGGGGGTCGAGGTAGAGAGATAGAGATAGGGTGGGAGGAAAAGAGAGTGTATGTATATAATATTTATATTTAATAATATACATCATATTTCATATAATATGTAATAATAAATATAAATTGAGTATATTTTTCAATAAATATAATATATATTTTAAAAAGGAAAAAAAAATAAATATATATTATTTTTTTTGATACGTAAGATTTAATATTATATAGATTAAGAAAGAAATTACAAGCATATGGTATTGGAGGAAAATAACCAGATTATATTCCAAACATCCTACTACAACACCGGCCATGAAGAGGCCATCCAAAAAACAAAATAATGGGGATCCAATCCATCAACCCAACACCCGACTATAACTACCACCACTACCAACCATCCATTCACCATTACTATCATACACAAAAAAAACTTTCCATAAAATATTACTAACCAGCTACAACCACTGACTACACAACCACAACCAAACTATACCCGAACGCAGATAATGCAAAAGAAAAACCCTACACCAACCCATACTCACAAAAAGCCATTAGCCCTTGCAAAGGCCTCAAAATCCACAATCTATTCAATATCTTTCACGGGTATGAGACCAAAAAATTTCTTCATATACTCCACAACCATCGTGACAATCATTTTGTGCCTCATGAGGGTCGGGCCCTTTAAATCTAACAGAAAAGGAAATAACTTCACCACATCATCCGTTGACCACAACAACTCCATGTCACCTAGATGGGGAATGCCCTTCCCCACAATAGCCGCTTTCAACACCTCTTCGACACCCAACAATAATTTCTTCTTGAAGATCTTTTCCAACAACCCCCTAGCCTTTGCCTTCGACACCCGATTATCTAGAAGAGATGCCAAAAATCAGGAGGTGAGGTAGGTATTGTCCCTCCCATACTCATTTCTGGCCAAATGGCCATCTCCCAGCATCATCTTAACCACCACGACCAATAGAGAATCGTTATTAAGCATATTTCTCTTGAGACATTGGTCCATTATTTCCTTGAAGGTCGTTTGACACATCTTGGTTCTCAGAGAAATTGGTGTATCAGTGTTGAATCACACTAAACCCTCGGCCGAGACTTTAATTATGAAACACAAGCACCAGAACCATTGTTGCAACCAAACCCTCACCCAACTAATCATTCACTACCAGAATCACAAGAAAATTACAACGCCTCGCCAAGAGCCAAGAAAATAATGACTTTTACAAACACCACCAATTCAATTAAACTAGAGAAAACTAGAATGCCATCATTAAACTAACCACAGTTGGGAAGGAATAAATGTAATGACGCCTCACACGAAGGAGGCCAACCACTTCCTCGAGAACCTCCATACAAATTTGTAGACTATCTAATCAATACAAGGACTCATGCTCAACAACCGCCACCCAAACACCATGCCATGTCTAGTAATAAGTGCCTAAAATGGGCACCACCTTGTCAAGTCCTCCACTGAAGCTCTGCTGCCAAGATTTAACCTAAGTGGCAACTAAGGCCACCACCCCGATACAATAAAGAATTGCCACCAAGGCCACAAACGTCCAGTCCACAACCTTATCAGCCTCCACGTGCCCTCCGCCACACATGGAGAGTCGCCCGCTCATCCACCTACTGAAATTAAAAGATATTAAGGTTTGGGCCTTGGTTGTTGGCACTACAAGAAAGAAGCCCCACCACTTCACCAAGGAGCCTTCCCTTAACACCAAGGTAAGCAAACTCCATTGTTGATGTGATAGAGGGTGACCCTGCGAGGTTTGAACCTTGGTTGTTGGCTCTATAGGCAAGAAACCCCACCATTTCACCAAAGGCTCACCCCCTCATAAATTAATATTAAGGTTTGGGCCTTGGTTGTTGGCACTAAAGGCAAGAAGCCCACTAGTTCACCAAGGAGCCTCTCCTTAATACGAGGGTAAACAACAAACTCCATTGTTGACACAATAGAGAGTGACCCCGTGAGGTTTGAACCTTGGTTGTTGGCTCTATAGACAAGAAGCCCCACCATTTCACCAAAGGGTTGCCCCCAAGAAATATAAATAAATATTGAACTTCTAATATATTTAACATTTTAATTATTTTTAATAAATATATTATATATTTAAAAAATAAATATAGATAAATATTAAACTTATAATATATTTAATTAGTAATATATGTAAAAAGTTAAATTATATTTATATTTAATAATGTATAGTGTATATAAATATTAAATATATAATATCTAAATATTATAATATTATTTTAAAAATAATTAAATTTATAAAATATAATTTTACTTCATAATATTAAATTAAGAATATTTAAAAAAACTATATTTTATAATCTAAAATAAAAAATAATTATCATAATTTTTAGTTTTTTGAAAAATAATAGAAATTATTAATTAAAAACTAAATATATATAAATATTAAACTTATATTTATATTTTAATTAGTAATTTATGTAAAAATTTATATGATATTTATATTTAATAACTTATTGTATATATAAATATCAAATATATAATGCCTAAATATTATAATATTATATTAAAAATATTTAAATATATAATATAATATAATTTTATTTTATAATATTAAATTAAGAATATTTAAAATATATATTTTATAATATTAAATTAAAAAATACCAAAAATAAAATAAAACAAATAGAAAATATAAATTATAACAATTTATATTATATATAATAATAAATATATATTACATTATATATGTTAAATATAATTGAATAATTAATTTATATAAATATTAAGTATATAATGTTTAAATATACAATATTTCAATAATATGGACACCCCTTCTTTTTGCTGAGTATAGCTTTATATTATAAATCATTTATACCATATCTTAAAACTCCAAAAATAAAAATCGGATCAAAAGGGATCGTGGGATCATTTGAAATTGAGGGAGTTTTTCCATGTGTTTGCTTTCCATCGTTGATCACACTAGTAATAAAGTATGCCACTAGTAACTAGCACTTGTACCTAAAAAAGGTTAAAGGATTACACCAATAGAAAATTATATGTATATTAATATATTAAAATGTAATATTTGTGTAATCAATATATGTATAATAATAATTAAATATATGAAAATAATTAGCTATCTTTTAAGTTGAAACGCCATAGTCAAGAGGTTGATAAAAGCAAGATTAATTCGTTGTCCTCAAAGAAGACTGACAATTTGCCGAAGAAAGACTTGGCTACATCCTGATGCAATATCCTAGATGGATTGACTATCCGCATCACCAAAAAATAATTTGACTTCAATTTTGCATTTGTGAATGAGTTTGATTTCCAAGTTCAAATCATTAGGGCTCTTTGACATACATTATAATGAAATTAACTTTTATATCCCACCTCGAAGAGTTTTAAAAGAACACAAAAAAGACAAAATGGAAATGAAGGAAGATAGATAGACTAAAAGAATCCAAGTAGCCTATTGACCTTACGAGATGAAATGAATGCCAAAGAAAAAATTTTAAAAAATGAAAAGACGGAATACCAAAGGAACATTGCACCTTATGTAAATTTTTTTTGTTTTGATGGAGGTTATCCACAATTTTTTTTTATACGAGAAGAGGAGCCTTCTTGAACTGAACCTCTTCGACCAAGAACATTGGGGTATCCAAATAGACCAAGGACATTGCAACTTTTGTAAATTGAAATAAGCCACTTGAAAATGCAGCAAAGGGGTAAAAGAAAAGTGCGCGAGACATCGACAAAGAAAAGTGAATAGGCACGTATAGAGGGAGAAGAGACACAGGGCGCCACATTCGATGCAAAGGAGGCTGCGTAGAAGCGGCCAACACATAGGAGAATGGAGAAGGAGCTGGTTGCGTTTCACTCCAGGGATATTAATCTATTGCCAGGCGAGAGTGAAGTGATAGAGGCAGCGATGAAAAGCTGAGAGGGGTCAAACAACAATATGAGAGAATGAGCAGAAAAGAAGAGATTAAGAGAATGCTGAGATCATGTCTTGTAAGAGGCAGTAAAGATTAAAATAAATACGGATAACAAAAGGAATTCATGAGCAAAACATGCCTGGTAGAAAGGCACAAAAATTTGACAAAAACAAATCAACTGCAAGAGACAGAGGAAGTTGCAAGATGGTCAATTGAAAAGCCATCGATGAGAGGGAAAGTCGTGCCACATCTAGTGATGAAGAATTTGGGACTTGAGAAGAAGATTTAAATCAATTCTGCATTTTTGCAAATAGTATCTTGTCTGTAAACAGTGAAGCAATTATATTATGTTAATGAGATTGGAATTGCTGAGATTTTGCAAATTTGGGTTGAATTTCGGAGAGTTGTTTCTTGTCTGTATCACATCCGAAGTCACCACCAAAAGAAATCGTTGCCAGTGAACAGAGTTATTGAAGCTCTGCCCGCCACTGTGTGGATAACAATTAAGGAAGTTGCTAATTGGAGGTTTTTTTTAGCCGCAATAAATTAGGGAGAATGGAGGGTTCGTGAAATCAAGGCAGAGATAAGGAGTCCGCAGAAATCGAAAGTGCGTCACAGTAAAAAAAAGAAAAAAGAAGGGGTGTAGAAATCAAGTGAGTTCAAAAGTATGCATGAACCCATCGACGCAAAATGCAACAAATGGAAAACGGTTAGAGTTTAACGAACAAGATAGTTTGAATTGTCTTGCATCCCCTCTCGAACTGCCTGAGTCGTGGATAGCCAAAATCAGCTCGCCCATTTCAAATAGGTAAAAGCTCCACCATAATTATATGTTAACAAAATTTTCAAACTTTATACTGTGTACTTAAAAATAAAAAATAAAAAAATGTATGCAACTAATATATTACAAATTTCCTACATTGATCCCTTTGGGGTACCCATCGTACACCGAGATGGGATTTCTAGTATAATACATATGAACCATCGCGTAGTGCTCTGACTTCAAGCGACCATCAGATAGGTTCAAAGCCCGATGCTCTACCGAGTTATACACCCAGGCCTCTCTCTCTTTGCAGTCTCTACTCGGATTGATTGGTTGGGATGACTTTCGTAATGTGCATATGCCATACATTGCTAAAATCTTCCATTTCATGATACCTATTTAATGCGATGAGAGATATGCCCTGAAACAGCTTTGTGCCACGTCTGCTAAGTGACTCTTCCATTTATTCTACGCGTCACCCTATTTCGGGCAACCTATTTTTAACGACCAATGGATGGAACACCGTTCAACTGGGTGAGACTTAAGGCAACCAGTACTGCATCTCTTGTGTCCGTAGCCTCATAGTTAACTCCAGTACTGTGCTGGGGTCTGTCGTTTCTATAAATAAAAAGATCAGTTCATATCCATAAAAATCGTACCAGCTGTAGCCTGCGAACTGCATTACTTTTACCTCGACTTTCGGGGTTTTGCATGCGAGTTAAAATAGCTCGTGTCTGTGTGTATTCACTATTTGCCAATTTCCATTGCTTTTTCAAGCAGCCTTCTTTTGAATGAAATGGCAATGGCGGTTATGACAGGAGGAGAGCAAGGAAACATCAGAAGGGTGAAGGTAATTTCTACTTTTATGCTTCATGCGCTATTTTAATAGAAACCTTTTTTATTATTACTCAATGGCTGCTAACCCTTTATTGCTTTTACCAGTGGCGATGGGTTATTTCTTTTAACTTAGAAGGGGTGAACCTTCAAGCAATTAGTTCTACCAGTTTCAAGCTGCTTCACCGCGCGGTACCTATTGCAATGCAAACCCTTTCATTTTAAGGCAATGGCTGTTAACCCTCCATTCCTTTTACCACTGGTGTTGAAGAAATTTTGCAGTTGAAATGAATGTCGCTTTCCAGGGTATTTTCTTACAGGCCCACTATTTGTAATTTTCTTTTGGAAGTAAAATGTATGTTGCAGTGACGTTAAATTTTTTTGTCAAGCCATTGTTTCTTCTTTTCTGATTTTGTGAATTTTTCTCCTTAAAAAGAAAACTAAATTTGTGTATAATTTTTATCTTATTTTATTATTTTTTTTAAATTTTAACAGAAACCGTCATAGAAAGGGCCACAACTGCAACATTTTTCGGTGTTGTTAACGGTGATACTGTAAAGGGCAGAAACTCTGATAAAGCATGACTGACACATCGTACATGAGTGACAGGTAAGGATTTTTATGAATCCTTGCTTAGGCTATGAAGCTTGTCAGTGTCTAAACAAATTCATCTACTATTCCATTCTTCATTCATGCTGTGCGTGTATCATAATATATATTCTCAATACATCTCATCACTGAAATGAGGATTGCATTCTATGTATGCATTTGATTTCAGAAGAATTTAAACCGCATTAATGCCTGAGTAAATAATATTTCTTGTAGTTAGCGGGAATTCTAAAATCCAGTCAATTTAAATTAAAATACCCCTGTAAATTTAGGCATCCCCAGCCTTCTCCCTGGCTGCTTCGTCAGTCAGTATGCCTACGGTTTGATTGATAAGGTCCCAACCCTTACAACTAAGTAGGGATACTGCTTTTTATGCGATATTTTTCCAGTTGGGATACCGTTGGACTTACAATACTGTTACTTGTGTTCCTACAGCCTGTATGCCTACAACCTGTATCCCTACAGTTTGATTGATAAGGAAGAGGTATTTATCAGGTTTCAACTGTGTAGTTTTTCGAGTCAAACTTATTGGCCCATGTTTCATGAGTAGTGAGTAGTGGTTCACAGGAATTCATCCCTCAGCACTCATTGTACGTAAATTTGATGCAAATGAAGAGATGCTAGCTCTCTTTGTCTGTGGGAAAATGATCTCTCAAATGTAGCACCCCTGATTTTTTGAAGTAACAGACACGTGGTTTCAGAAAAGAATATACCCTCTTTGTCTGTGGGAAAATGATCTCTCAAACGTAGCACCCCTGATTTTTTGAAGTAACAGACACGCAGTTTCAGAAAAGAATATAATGATATCAAAAGTATATTGGTATCGAATTTGACCACTCAGTCCTAACCAAGTAACCAAACCAAGCTGTTTGTCACGTATTCAACACGATCTTGTAAAATTTTAGTCATTTGTGTCACACCAATCCCTTGCCTTGTGACATCTGGTCTTTAAAATACAAGAGCCAGTATAATGGCACAAAACTGTGAAGAAACATGTACTGTACAATGTATAAGCTTTGCAAACAAGAATGTATTAAGTTTAATTTATGAAGATGATCTGATCTTTACTGTTCACTCTATATGAAAATAGCTCTGGCAACCATTTCATTTACAGCTTCAGCAGTAGCTGCTATACATTCAATACTAAATAATTCTGTCAGGAAAATTGTCACAAAAATAACCTCGAGCAAGGAAAACCTTCAGCAAGTGGGCCTTCCTGGGAGGTCACCCATCCCAGTACTACTCCAGTTCAAGCGCGCTTAACCACAGAGTTTCCTCCAAAGTTAAGTGCACTTAGCTTGCAACCCCATTTGCAAAACCTTCAGCAAGTGTCACTTAGTGTTGAAGCCTCAACACTTGCTGAAGGTTTTGCAAATGGGGTTGCAAGCTAAGTGCATTTAACCTTGGAGGATACTCTGTGGTTAAGCATGCTTGAGCTGGAGTAGTCCTGGGATGGGTGACGTCCCAGGAAGGCCCAGTGCTTCAACTCTTTAAGCATCACCTAGATGCAATGAGTGCTAAGTGGACCATTCATTATCATGAGAGATGGGTTCTTGTGAACCACTACTCATGAAACACGGGTCAATGAGTTTGACTTTTAAAACTACACAGTTGAATCCTGATAGCAATATCACAATTTGACACATTGTGGAAAATACCTCCTACTTATCAATTGATGAGCTAAAGCACAACACTTGCTGAAGGTTTTGCAAATGGGGTTGCAAGTTAAGTGGGCTTAACCTTGGAGGAAACTCTATGGTTAAACGCACTTGAGCTGGAGTAGTACTGGGATGGGTGACCTCCCTGGAAGGCCCAATACTTCACCTCTGTGAGCATCGCCTAGATGCAATGAGTGTTAAGTAGATCATTCATTATCATGAGAGATGGGTTCTTGTGAACCACTACTCATGAAACATGGATCAATGAGTTTGACTCATAAAACTACATGGTTGAATCCTGATAGCAATATCACAATTTGACACACTATGGAAAATACCTCCTACCGATCAATATTAGCTTGTATAAAAGATTTGTTTTTTCAGTATAATGTAGCTGTTTATACAAACCTAGCAAGATTAAATAGTGTTGTGACTTTATCCCATGGTAACTCAAGTGAAACACCAGCTTCTTCTAGTCGATGGATGAATTCCATATCCTTAAAGTGCACAAGAAAAACTGCAGAATTGGCACTGGGGCTTTTATTTATGAATTCAACCCAAATGCCATTTCCTAATGCCTCCATAAAAGTTTGTTGAGCCAACTCTAGTTCATCACGCTCAAAATGAAGAACCCCAATGCTGTTTAACAATTGAATGGGTACTTCTTCTCTGCTCTTCTTCAGAAGAGACTTTGCTGTCTTAAGAGAATCTAAGGCTGCACTGGGGTTTGACGATATTAATAACTCACCCATCTTGATAAATGCATGGGCATCACGTGGATCTATGCAAGTTGCCTTTCTTAAAATTTCCAAAGCCTTCTCTGCCTGCCCTTGCTGAGCATATATATGGCCTACAACTTTTAAGCTCTCACACTTGTATGCATATATGATCTTCATTCTTCACTTGTATGTATGTATGCATGTATATGTATGCATGTGCATGCATGCATGCATATGTATACATATATATGCATGTGTATGTATGCATGTATATGTATATGCATGTGTATTCATGCATGTATATGTATGCATATACATGCATGCATATGCATAGTATGCATGGATATGTATGCATGCATGTAAGCATGGATATGTATGCATGTATATACATATGCGTAGAATAGGGTAAAATCATGGGAAGAGGCTTGAATCAATAGTATCAACCACCAAATACATAAAACTCAAGCCCTAATGACTCTAATCCCACAATGAAGCATAAAAGAACATAGAAACATAAAATAACAAATCAATATTACCATCAATTCCTATGCCATGGTTGAATCACCTTCATTGCTCTTCTCCATTTTGCTTTATATGCTTGCTTGCCCTCATATTTGAAGTATGCAATAATAAGCCTAGTGATAGTGATAGCAAAATATCAAAGATAGTAGTAGTGGTTGTAGGGTCAAAGTGAAAGGGATAGGTCTCTTTTATAGAAAACCAAATTTGAATGAAGGGCCAAGATTGAATGATGAAGATCAAGGGATGAGATTGCTTTGACAAGCAATGAAATAGGGTTAGGACAAAAATAGGGTTTAGTTAAGGATGGACAGTGGAGATTAAAGGGTAATGAAACCCTATCAAGGGTGGAGATTAATTGAGACAAGAGATAAGATTTGGCACATAAAAAAAGATAGCTGGAGTAATTTAGGAGGGAAAGTGAATAATAATTTAATTATAGAAGAAAGGAAAAAGGTTGACTTTTAATTAAAATAACAATTTAATTAAAAGTGGAGGAAAAGGACAAAATATTAAATAATTAAAATAATTACTTAATAGTGGAGGGAAAGGTGCAAAATAATTAAATAAATTGGAATTTATTTAATTATAGGGGAAAAAGGATTAATTAGTGATGTAATTAAATAAATATTTAATTAATCAAGGAGGAATAACGAGAAAATGAATTAATTAAATAATTAAGAATTATTTAATCAATAGGAGAATATGACCTTAGGGGATAATCAAATAATTAGGATTATTCAATTATGTAGGGACGAAAGGGGGAATCAATGTGAAAAATGGCGTTCACAAGCTTAGGACAATTTTCAGTGTCTACAATATGCATGTATATACATACACATACATATCATGCATGCATGCATGCATGTATATGTATGTATGTATTTACATATACATATATATGTATATATGCTAAGCTATCGAGTTTTTCTAGTTTGCCCCTTGTACCCGTGTGGGTACAATTTGGTCTTGGTCCTTTGTTGGTTCTTCCCTAGGTTCTCTGAGGGTCCTTCCTTGACACCTCGAGAAGGACCTTAGGAGAACCTGGGCTGAACCCAAGGGGACCCAATTTCCCCCCCCCTCCCCCAAAAAAAAGTAATTTTTTATGTAAGCTAACAAGAAATAGGTAGGTAATTGGTGAAGTAACAAGAAATGCTAGCTTTTTGGAGACATTGGGTATGGTTTGTTGTTAAATGTATATGCATATGCATGTATTTATGCATGTATGTGTATGTATATATGTTATACGTGTATGTATATATACATACATCATACATACATACATAAATAGGTAGGTAATTGGTGCAATAATAGGAAATGCTAGCTTTTTAGAGACATTGGGTATGGTTTGCTATTAAATGTATATGCATATGTATGTATTCATGTATGTATACACACATATGTACACACACACACACACACACACACACACACACACATATATATATATATATGTGTACATATGTACAAATGTATCCATACCAATTCCCATTTAATTTTGGGCCATTTGGATAGAATATCTTAAATCAAAACAATTAAATATCAATGAGTGGCACACTTTGATCTTAAATTTGGCTTGTGACCTAATATCTACATCATTTCTCTTGATTTAATTTAGCTTATGATATTGCTATCAGGATTCAATTGTGTAGCTTTTTGAGTCAAACTCATTGACTCGTGTTTCATGAGTAGTGGCTCTCAAGAACCCATCTGTCATGATAATGGATGGTCCACTTAGCACTCATTGCATCTAGGTGATGCTCACAAAGGTGAAGCATTGGGCCTTCTCGGGAGGTCACCCCTCCAAGTATTGGTACAACTCAGGCACACTTAACTAAATTAAAACAATTGATATACTTAATCAAGGGAAAAATAATGGTATATAGATAAATACAATTTATTTTATATATATGAAAATATTTGGATTATGTATTTTTATTTTTGTATGTTAGATAAAATATTATGAGGGATTATATATCTAAATTAGAAGTCATCGTTTGGTTAAACTATCACAAGTGAATGATCTAATCCATCAAAATATTAAGGGTCAAATAAAGCTCAATCATACCAAACTTCGATAAATGATATAATAAAAAAAGATCATCATTCTTACTATTTAAATACAACTAATTTTCTAAAACCTTTGCATATTTCAAATATATTTGAACTATATTGCAAACAAATTTAAACAAAAAAATAATTAAGACAAGGCAAGCACAAGAAGAAAAATAAACCGGGCCCACTTGAAAAGATTACTCCAACTCCCAACCATATAAAAGTGGAGTGAAGATACTTTTTCAAAGGGTCTCTTTATGATAAAAGATAGAAAATTTCGTGATTACATACAAATAGGGTTTATTGGCCTTTCAAAGATCATTGAGTGCCACTTTATCTCTTCCATTTCTATCTATCCCTCTCCCCTCTCTCTTTATCTCTTCCTCTCCTCCATATCTTTCCTTCTCCTTCTCCATCTCCATCTCCATCTCCATCTCCTTACCCCTCTCTCTTTCTCTCTCTCTTACCCCCTTTGTTTCTCCCTCTTTCTATCCATATCTCACCTTCTCTCTCCCTCTCCCTATTTGCAAACATAATATGAGCTTGTTAGTAATGGGGCCTGATTATCTTCTTGATTCATATGTTTTGTTTAAGTTGTGTTTGGATCCTTGTAAGTGGATGAATAGTTGATTTGAAGCTATCACTTCTCCATTGACCTTTGTTGCACATATAACATCATTTGCTAAATAGTCTATTAATTGACCTCATGTATTGCACAAATGTATCAAAAAATAGATCAATTTTTTTCCTAATCGACCCTCCACACCTCTTCGGCGTACCCATTGCACAAGAAGGTGCGATTGCTAGTATATATTTATTTAGTTAACCTAGATTTATGTAAAAGCGATTTTATTCATGTATATATATACATGTACATATACATACATGTACATATACGTACATATACATGCACATGTATGTATATTTACATACTTGTATATATACATGTATATGTATGTGTATATATAAATGTATGTATGTGTATGTATACATGTATGTATGTATATGTACATAAATTATATATACATGTATATGTACATATACATGCATGTACATACACTTACATGTGCATGTATGTATATGTACATGTATGTATACGTACGAAATGCACATGTATGTATACGTACGTATATGTACATGTATATATGTATATATGTATGTGTATATATATACATATTTACATGGCGTTTCAATTCACACCTCTGGAGTGCGTATTGGAAACAGACAGCTATGCACAGATGAACTGCTCTTCAAATTAGGAGGGGAAGCTCCCTCGTTTGCTGTTTTGTGTAAAAAGTAAAGTAATCTAAATTCCTATCTTTTTCACTCAGCTGGTAGAGGCACAAGGTTATAAAACCGAATACATTGCAGCTAAGGTTTTCTCTGGTTTCTGCAGATCTTAACTACAACTAGGCTAAAGCTATAACTATCCTATCTCCTCAAGTAAAATTTGAGCTAAAGGAGTTAGGAGCAATTGGGAATGGTTGACGATAAACTCTATCTCAAGATTCCCAAGGAGGCAAAGTGCTCTATCCAAGGTGTAGGCTGAAATAAAGGTTATTGGAAACAAATATGAAATGGCAAGCTAGCTCTTAGGATTCCCAAGGAGGTGAAACACTCTATCCGAGGTGTAGGCTGAAAAGAAGATTATTGGAAACAACATGAAACGGCAAGCTAGATCTCAGGATTCCCAAGGAGGTGAAACACTCTATCCGAGGTGTAAGCTGAAATATAGATTACTAGAAACAACATTAAATGATAATCCTCATCTCTAAATTCCCAAGGAGGTGGAACACTCTATCCAAGGTGTAAGTCAAAACAAAGATCACGAAACAACAAACATGAAAGACTTTGAGAATTTTGGATCAAAGGCACATTGCTCTCTTGACTTTATTATCTCAACTTCAATCAAAGATTACACTAACTTTCGCTTGTGATAACAAATTGCTGTGCCACCTTGCCTGCAATATTACTATTCAGTATTGGTTCACATTGTGTAAACACAAGGCATGTATATGTATATATATACATATGTATATGTACATATACACGTATATATACATGTATGTATTTTGGATCAAAGGCACATTGCTCTCCTGACTTTATTATCTCAACTTCAATCAAAGATTACACTAACTTTCGCTTGTGATAACAAATTGCTGTGCCACCTTGCCTGCAATATTACTATTCAGTATTGGTTCACATTGTGTAAACACAAGGCATGTATATGTATATATATACATATGTACATGTACATATACATACATATACATGTACATATATGTACATGTATACGTACAGAACATACATGTATGTATACGTACAAAACGTACATGTATGTATACGCACGTATATGTACATGTATGCATATTTACATGTATATATATACATGTATATGCACAGGCAGGGAGGATGCTGGTAAAGGTTGGCGAGTCTGGTTTTACACTTGCTAGTTGCATTTGCTTAAAAGTTTCTGAGGCCTTTTCAACAAATCCATTTTGAACATATCCTGCAATGATGGCATTCCATGAGACCACATTATTTCTTTGAGGCATTTTGCCAAATGGTTTATGTGCCTTGTCTATGCTTCCACATTTTGCATGCATGTCTATCAGGGAACTTGCATCCTTTATGCTTTTGATGGATGCCCATGCCCTGTTCCAAAGCTCCCATTTTGGCACAGGCAGGGAGGATGCTGGGAAAGGTTGTGGAATTCGGCTTTACACCTGCCAATTGCATTTGCTTGAAAGTTTCTAAAGCCTTATCAACGAATGTATCCCATGCATATTGTGCAATTATCACATTCCATGAGATGACATCTCTTTTGAGGCATTCTGTCAAACAGTTCACGTGCCTTGTCTATGCTTACCCATTCTGCATACATGTCTACCAAGGCAGTTGCAACTATAACATCTGAGAAAAGTTGTCTAGAAGGTGTCAATGCACTCCAAGCTATCTATAATGAATTTACATCTTATATTGGCTGGTAATTGGTGCAACACGTGTATATGTGTGCATATATATCTATACATATACCCCAAGTTGTCTAGTATGAATTGACATCTTATATTGCCTGGTAATTGGTGCAATACAGGTGTATATGTGTGCATATATATATATCTATACATATACACATATGTATATATAAAGAGAGAATTTGTGGGTATATACACATACACATACACACATGTAACTACAAATTCTCTCTCTATATATATAGAGAAAAAGGGCGGGAGAGAGTTATGAAAGAAGAAGCAGCATTAAAGACTAAATACATATTTATTTTCGCCGAAGGTGTATCCTATTTGAGATGTATTGATCTGCTTTCCACGATCAATGGTTCAAACTGCTCCTTAAAGGATGCAAGGTGATCAAAATCATTTTGTCCATTCATTTCCCTTTGGTTCTTTGCGTGCCACGTGGTCTAAATGCATGTCTTCTAGTCTCTTTTACCACCATCCACTGTTCATGGAATTAATGCCATTGCTGCTCTGGAGAGTACATATCCATAAATGGTTTTTAATTCCTGCCAAGTCTGCCCATTTTTTATAGTCTGCATCCTGGACAGCATGACACATTAAATAAAACATTCAAGGAGAGAAATGTAAATGCAGGTGCAATTCGCTCTAAATCAGAATAGACTAGACCCCTATTTCCCTCCTAACTTAGCACTCAGAGTCTGTGGTCTGTCCTCCCGCTTCTGAACTGGTAAGATTAAAAATAACCAGCGTATTATAGAATGGAAGAATGAGAGGGAGCATTCACTTGGTTTTACCATCACAAAAATCGCTTGGAAATTCGTGTAAACTGTCATCAGTCATGTCCCTGAAATTTTAACACCAAATATGAAAATTGAAACAAAAATAAATAAACCAAATATCAAAATAATAACTATGTCTCAAATAAATAAATAACAAAAAATATATATATATATATATATATTAGCTTTTTTATTATAATTATAATTATCAATATAATATTATAATTATAAATATAAATATTGATAATATAAAATGAATATTAAATATCATAAAAAAAAGAGATAAAATAATAATAAATATATTTTAACGAAAAATATAAAATATAAAATATACACCACAGCAATAAAAACAATGCAGCGATGGTAATTAAAGGGAATAACTATAAGACAATCTTTAAAAGGACTGAAGGCAGCAATGGAAATTATAAAGGCAATGAACCCTATTCAAAGGGATATACGGTAGCAATGCAGATAAATAAAAGCATTTAAAAAAAACAGTAAGTATAAGGGAATTGTAAACAAAGGGCGACGTCTCTTTAAAGAGTTACCTCTATTCAAAAAGGTGCCTCTTTTCATGGAGGCACAAAGATATAAAAAGTAGAACAATTCAAATGAGTAAGGGGATCATGAGATAGAAAAGGAATTCAAGGAATGTTTTCAGAATATAAGGAAGTTTAGCATATATATATATATATCTATATATTCCAGAACAGCAGATTCAAGTGCTCTTGGGATCCATGATCATCATAGCAGAAATATGAAGGAAGGGAATAGAATAAGAAAGAAGAGACATGGCTGGCTGGAAATAAAGAGGTTCTACAGAACGGTAGCTTGGAGAGATAGGGATATCTGCAGAATTGACCAGCAATAAGGAGATAAGTATTTTGTGAATTTAAATAATAAGTTAGATAAATGTTTGTACATTTGAATAATGATATTGATAAATGCATCATGGATTTAAATAATAGTGTAATTAATAATAATTCATATATGATGCTATTTATTTAATGTTGTCTATTTTTTTATTGATGACATTGGGAATAATAAATCATGCATGCTACTAGTTATCTTATAACATTGCTGATATGTTTTACTCTATTGACATTATTGTATGTAATTACATATATATATATTTATATGAAATATATATAAATATATAATACGATTATACAATAAAGATGCTTGCAGCAATTATTGAGTCTTATAAGTAATTGTGATTATTTGATAGAAAATGGAATAGATTTATGAATGTCTTTATCCTATGATCGATCAGGAAAAGGGAGAAAAAAGTATATAGTCTGAACACTAAACCATCACAAAAGGATATCTTCGGAAAATCAGGGCAAGAATTATGGTTATCCCAAAAGGGGACATTACATAAACACTTAGAGATCTTTGAAAAAGAAGAAAAACTGCAAACCCTTAAAGAAAACTCTTACAGGACTGGAATTAGCTCACTGCTAATCGGTAATTCCTCCAATTAAATCATATTTTCTGTGTTCTTTGTTTTTATGGTTTTCTAAATACTTTCTTTTAAATTTGCAAACCCTAGATTCATATAGTATTGTGCATTAGGGTTTGAAGCTGTGTAGAAATGGTAGAAGCTACAAATGGGGGCTCAAAACCCCCAAAATCTTCTGGCAGCAACTGCGAAATAAACATAGAAAGCTTCACTAAAAGATTGCAAATTTTGTACGGCCACTGGAAAGAGCATAGGTAGAGCTTCTGGGGCGCTTACGAGGCGATAACAGTTTTTGCCCCTCTGCCATCTGAAGATTTGTGTTATTTGAAGTCATCGGCATTGAATATATGGCTTTTAAGGGACGAGTTTCCCGAGACTGTAGTGTTGTTCATGGGCAACCAGATACACTTTCTAGTTTCTATGCAGCCAGAAAAGGCTACTTTGCTTGAAATCTAAGCGACCTGTTCGGATACGGGTACGGGTATGGCGATACAACATTTTTTTCCCTTGGGTATGCGTATGGGAATGTATATATATATATCATATGTATGTATGTAGGTATGTGTGTATACATACACATATAACATATATACATACATAAATATATACATATGCATATGCATTTAACAACAAACCATACCCACTGTCTCCAAAAAGCTGGCATTTCTTGTTACTGCACCAATTACCTACCTGTTTATGTATGTATGTATCATGTATATATATACACTTACACATATAACATGTATACATACACATATACATACATATATACATACATATGCATATACATTTAACAGCAAACCATACCCAATGTCTCCAAAAAGCTGGCCTTTCCTGTTACTGCACCACTTATCTACCTGTTTCTTGTTAACTTATATAAAAAATGCTTTAAAAAATTACTTTTTTTTTTTCTGGGGAACCCTTCGGTCCCCCTGGGTTTGGCTGGGTTCGGCCCAGGTTCTCCCAGGAGGCACCCCGCATTTCCTGTGGGTCCTTCTGTAGATCAATTTTTTCCATAATCAACCTTCCACACCTCTTCGGCATACCCATTGCACACCAAGGTGCGATTGCTAGTTATAATCTTTTAAAATCTATAGTATGCTGAAAATTCTCTCTTCATTTGATATAGCTTTTAAAAAATTAAGTTTGTTTTAAAAAATAATACACAGCCATATGCTTCTCAAATTTAAGCCCATGCATAGCTGGTGCACAGGAGTGTACATGCATGTTGGTGTGATTTTGTCTACATGCACGTGTGTCCTATGCGTCACACATGAATGCATGTGCATGGATACACATGCCAAGTATTCTTGTATATAGATATGTTGGCTAAACTTGATGGCTGTTGTATTTGATGCTTATTTGCCCTAAAATACAATAATTTCTTTTGGAAGACTGTATCACATGTATAGGAGATTTTTGGCAGACTTCAAAATATTCGGAAGTACTAAATTTGTAAATATAGCTAGTGTATGATGTTTTCTTCTTTAACCAGGGTATTCCTTAGCATTCAAATAACAAATTTGATTAGTTAGTTTAAAGGAATAAAAGTGCACGCCCTGCATTTCTGTAGCGCTTATTATTTAATGCATGAACTGACTCCTACCCAGAGCGATTAGCCATTGCTACTTATAATTAGTACAGCTATCACACAAACTTATAAATTCAATAAAGAAAAAATTATGCACAAATTCTCACTTGAATGATTTCAATGTGTGGTAAGTTTTCTTTGAAGTTCAGATTGTGGATGGGATTTGAAGTTCCCTGTAGTTTCCTACTGCATCATGTTTTAGGTAGGCGTGTCTCTGCTAACTTACTGAGATCTATTCGAATCATGTCCATTGATCATTGATAAAAAATTGTTGAAATAACCATACAAAATGAATGTCTGCTTCTATGTGCATTTCCTTCTAAAAAGCTCGTTTCTCTTGCAAGAATTTGAATACTTCATTTGAATTGTGCTTTGAATGGTTTTGTGAAAGGAGGTTTTTGTTTAGACACTGTCAAAGCGAGCCTAACACCCTCATCATTCTATCATATTTTGCAGGTTACTTTACCTTGTAAAGCGAATTGGTCTAGGTACCTTAACTATGAAGAAAATTGGTCCAACTTCTGTATTGGATTGCCCGCATGGTGGGTTGAGCCTTGCATCGTCGTATTTTGGAGGTTCCTTGAACCTCTGAAGAATATTGTTACAGGTGCCTTTATCTTTTGAAGAAAATTGGACTAGCTATTGCATTGGATTGCATGCATCTTGGTTTGTTGTCAAATTAGTTGCTCTGTTATAGAGTATGTATGCTTGTGTATGCTGAACCATTGGAGTGAATGTCCCTCTTTCTGACGATGCTTGCAGTTGAATTCCCCATACTTCAGTTCCAGCATTGCTGTTACTATAATTATGAAGTCAGCTTTAACACATGTGAAGGGAAATGCAAGGTCTGTCCTAGGTATTACCTTGTTCAGATTTAACCTTCTCTATGACCAGTTTGGGGTATGTCTGTAGCCTCTTTTTCGAAGGAGAGGATTGGATCGATTGATATGCTATCTGAGTTGATGGGTTTTACAGTCTAGTAAACTTGATAAGGTTCTAATATGAACAAATTTCAAAGGACCCTGTAGTTTTAGTAAGCATCTCATTGCATGGCATTTTTTTTCTCTTGCTTCTGCAAGATGTCACGAGTATTAATTCTAAAGCGTGACCTTTACGAATGGCTTTGAAGAAAGTTCTAGAGGACACCCAATGAATGCGTATTAGGTTAATGATGTATTTTGGTTTTCCACTTTAGTCTTTTGTTCTAGGAGTCATTTTTTAATCTTTTGAAGTTCAAATTGAGGTTTGTTTCTCCATTCAATTTTATTAACTATTTGGTTTCTCCGTCATCTGCTGGGGAGTTTGAAGAATCTGGTAAGAATGGTTTGTACAGAGGATATTATCCTTTAGGATATGAACTTGGGCATTATTCTAACATATGTTCATATTCATTCACATGTTAATATTACATTAATGATTTTAGAAAGAATGAATAGGATATGAACTTGGGCATTTTTCAAACATATTTTCATATTCATTCATCTGTTAATAATGTTAATATTACATTAATAATTTTAGAAAGAATGAAAACAAAACCACGTGTAAAAGGTAATGTACTAATATAAATTTTAAATGTTTGAATTCTTGTATGTTTGCATAGTTTGTATGCACTTCCATAACATTACAATTAAACCCATTAATTTTATGGAAGGTTAAACCCATTAATTTTATAGAAGGTTATCATCTAGGCATTATGGATGCACAAATTCTACACGTCCCACACCCCCTCCCAATTTCATCATTTCTAGGTTAACACTAATGTTTTGGCATCACACTTATCGTGTTGCTTATTTATTATCGAGCTTATCATTGGTTAATGCTTGGCATTTAATTTATGACCAAGTCTTGGTCAGGTTTGAGATTTGATGTTCAATGTTTATTTTTTAATTTAAATTTTGGGATATTGACGAAGGGTAAGCATTCCTTCGTTAAGGATAATTTGGAGTTAAAGTAGTGTAGAACAAGTATGGCATCATCAAGAATTGTCCTTTGTCAAGATTATGTAATGATGAACGGAGTATCAAAAATGATACCTAGTGTATATAGATTTGTAAAAAATTTACTACTTGGTTTGTTAACTTCTCATACCTTTGGGGTGAACAAGTTAATGCGGGCTCAATGTAAGGATATAATTGAGCACATTGATGTGGAGTATTGTAGGTCTAAGGACATGGTATTGTGAAGTATATTAGATTATGGAGTAGCAAACATGGGATGCACAACTCGGATTTGTTTGGTTGGTTTGGTCCCAATGAGTAGCTTTTTTAATGAGTAAATTTGTTACCTTGTTATGGGTGGTGATATCTCGTACACCAAGGATCATGGTATTGTGATGAATGAGATTGAGTATATAATTTATGATTTACAAAGAATATTTGCCCATGATAAAATTCATTTCAAACTTAATCTGATGTTACAATTTCGTGTAGATAATCCAATGTGTTTTTTAAAAGCCATTTACATTTTAAAAGGATTATGTTGTCATGCAAAGTCATGGAAGATGAATTTCAAGAAGTATCTCACATTGATGTGTATTGTAGGTTAATTTTTTAAATATTTTGTCGCTTTATTCCCATTACATCATAAAAGATTAGTTCTTTGGAACTTAATGTTTGCATGGATGGTGCTTTTAAATCTAATGATTTAGAGAAGATATAAAAATGTTGTATACACTCTCCTTCCATTGCCTTTTATTTATTTATTTAGGATTCTTAGGAATTTGTTCAACACTATTCACAAATTCTCAAATTCTCAAATGTGTAAGCATTAGATTGCATTTCATGGAGCTTGTATGAATGCATATGATCCCATATAATATATTTGATAGGAGTTAAGTTGTTTGTTCTTTCATGCCTAAATCTACGATTAATAAAAAATTGACAAGATCTAATGGGGTAGGGATGAATTTTGTTTCAAAAGAGATTTTGATGTCAACGAAATGTCCAATAAACCAAGGGCAAAACAATAATGCACCCTTGTCTTGTTCATTGGTGATATGCTTATTGCAATGCAGCTTTTGATAATCTAATAAACCAAGGGCAAAACAATAATGCACCCTTGTCTTGTTCATTGGTGATATGCTTATTGCAATGCAGCTTTTGATAATCAAGGTGCTACCACAATAATGTCTCATTTTTGTGACATTTTGATTTTTGTTTGAAATCACATATATTTTTTTTAATGATTTAAACTTTGAGGGATTCCATATAAAGGGTATTAATTGAAGAGGGTTAGATACGACTCTCTTAGATAGAACCACTTTGGATGGAACCCCTCTAGTCTTAAATCATACACATAATGGAGTCTTCGTGCCTATCAAAATGATGACAAAAAATCACTTTTTCTTTATCTTTTGAGGGATCAAATAGAGTCATTTAAAAATCATGTCTTGTAAGTATGTAGTTTTTAATGTAAGCTTTTCAAAAAGTTATTAATTTTTAATATTTTTAGTTTTATTATTATATTTGTTTTTTAATTTCTTGTGAATGCAGTTTTTTACTAAACTTTCACGTTTAAAAAATTAGAAAAAAAAAGCATTTTAAAAAATATTTGTGCCATGAGCATTGATGTACTAGAAAATAAATAAAAAATTAAATTTCAATATATATGAAATAAATTTTTAATTTCTTGTGAATGTAGTTTTTTTACTAAACACCAAAGTATTTGTTATACATGTAAAAAAATATAAAAAAAAATCATTTTATAAAATATTTGTGCCATGGCATTGATGTCCTTGTAAAAAATAAAAATAAAAATTGAATTTCAATATATATGAAATAAATTAGCATTTATTATTAAAAAATGAAAAGTTATTAGAAGTTATGTAAACAAATTCAGAATTTTTTTAATTTTTTTTAAATATATTTAAAATTTACACACAAATCTTGACAAGTTCACATCATCTTTAAATTATTAGTGGTTTAGTTGCTATAGGTTTCATAAAGTGAAAATTATGAAAAATGTTTCAAATGTTCTATTTTGACCAAAAAATGGGAAACAATAATATTGTGGGATGACCCATTTATGGTGCTTTGCAACATGCTTTATCATCAAACATTGAATGGAGTTGAACATTGATAGGATTTAAAACAAAAAACTACTACAAACAATACATATTAGGCTATTAGTGTTCATGGTTGATTGTCGTGCAACTCAATAAATAAATAAATTGATATTTATCTATTTGAGAATACATAAAAATTATTATCTAGGAAGATTTGAGAGTACTGGTGTTTTATAATGGTTGAAGAGCTTTTGGTAGGCACACCTCCATTAGTTAACCAATTGCAAGGATCTATAGCTTAGAATTATTGACCTTATGATTGATTGATAGGGACAAAATGGATAAAGCAAAGCCATATGGCATTGGCTTTGTCATTTTGCCATCCTTTTACTTGTCAACAAATATTGTAGAAATAGGTGAGGTTTTATTTAGCCATAGTATAACTTTAATTATAATGTATTATACTCTATACAATGCAGTCATTAGAGATGTTGAGAATGCATTTTCCACTTTTTGTGCATACAAGTTTTGTTTTATATATTAATGCCCTTTACTTGTGGGTAATTTTGGTGCATGATTATTATGGCATGAGAGACCTCGACACTTTTAGAATTAAAGATTTTAGAGCATAAGCACTATAGCAAAATGCACGATAAGTAGTAGGGCAAGATTTGTTTCTTTATAGTGAATGCCTATGAGATAAATGTAGCATATACAACATGACATCAAGATGACTCCCAACAATTTATTCTTGTATAGGTTGGCATTCTTTCATTTTTGGAGGTAGTTACATATAGGAGTGACATTGATCTTTGTATAGCCCTCATTGACTTATGGTGGATGAATGCTTCATTGTTGAAAAAAAAAATGTAGATTACACAAAAGAAGATTCAAGAAGTGATAAGACTATCTAATTATTAATGATATGTGTGATTATAATTTTTTTTTTTTTTTTCAATTCCAATCGAGAAGTATTATGACGATTTTTCAAGTCATAATCATGGTAAGGTGAATACAACAATTAATATTTGCTAGTTCTTTAATAGTTTATCATCAACTATACTTTCAACCATCCAAAAATCAACCAATTAATTTACAAAGGCACTCTATTGAGGAATCACTTGGTTGTCGATAACTAATAGTTTAGTCATTGTTTTTGATAAGATAAGTAGCATTTATAGGGTGTTGTACCCTTTACACAAAAAGCCCAAAGGGCCAAAGGAAAACATAGTTCAAACAAAACTTGAACTAGAAGAACAAATAGAAACAACTGACCGACAGTTGTAGAACAACCAAATGACATTTATTATTTTAGCAACCAAGAAAACATTTAGCATTAAAAATATATTTTTTTACCAACCATACTTGTGAATCCATTCTTCTATTTACAAGCATATTATAAACACAAGTGGGTAAGTGATAGTTGTTTATGTTGGGATCTGCCTCAACTTTTTGGTCGACCCATTTGAAGACTTAGGCATTTTCTCTCTGTTTCGGGCCTTTACCGCCATACCGCGGGCCACCTTGTTTGGCGGTTGGGTGGTGTTACCGCCTTACCGCGGCAATCTTGTTCTAGACTGGCAGTGGTGCGGTGAAGTGGTGGCGGCCTGGATGACTGTTACCTCCTTACCGCGGAGGTGGATCGATGGTGGCGAGGCAGTGCAGTGAGTGGCAGGTTGACGGAGCGAAGGCTTACCGCCTTACCGTAGGGGCCGCCTTTTGGTGGCGCGGTAGTGCAGTGAGCGACAAAATAGTGTGGCAGTTACTGCCCTACCGTGTGGCTTATTTACTAAGCTGTGGTGGGCACGGTAAGTTGTTGGCAGTTGAAGGGCGGCAGACGTAACGGTTATCGCCTTACCATAGGAAGTGTTCGGGGAAGCTGTAGTGACTACGGTGAATGGCTAGCGGTCAACGCTGGAGGATTACCGCTATACCGTAGAGGCTTATTCATTAAGCTGTAGTGGTGTGGTTGACAGTGACAGAGTGACCTGGTGGTTTGCCAGGGTGGTTACTGCTCTACCGCGGTGAGTCCTGGCGGTCTCCACAGTAGTGCGGTATGATCGCTGACGGTCTGCAAAGCGATTACCTCCTCACCGTGGGGTGAGTCGGACTGGAGCACAGTAGCGCGGTGAAGACCTATGGCGATCTCAGTAAAGGCGAAGGGTGAGCTCTAGCGAGCTCACTGCCTTACCGCAAGGCGATTCCAACCGGGCAGCGGTAGTGCGGTAGATGGCGGGGTGAGCTCGGGCGAGCTCACCGCCATACCGCGGTTGGGTGACTTGGGCTCAATGGTAGCGCAGTAGGAGCTCAGATGAGCTCGGTGCAGTGTTTGACTGAGTTGGACTCGGTGTCAGTTCGTTCAACGAATGGCAGGGCGACATGTGGTTGATTAGCAGTGTCTAGTTGGCCGAAGACCAAAGAGGTAAAGACAGTTATTGCAAACCGACTTAGGCTGGCAGGTAGGACCCGAATAAGGCAAGGAGTTATTGCCTGGGTGGCTTGATGAAGAAAAATTTGTCAGAATAGATTGATTGCGCATTGGATTGATGCATGAACCTGAGGGTCAACAATTGGTTGAGACATTGATTGCACTGTTTGGCTCGGTCAGAGATATACATCATGATGTAAACCAAAAGGTGAGAGAGTTAGGCATGAAGTGTGTTTGAGTAGTATGCTAAGGCATTGCAATTGCGAACACTCTGTCTCTTGGATCTGAACGATGTGAACCTGTGAGGTTTGAGGCTAGGCTGGCCGAGAGGCTGGCTGAGACAGTCATTTATGAGGAGCTTAAGGGAATCTATATAGTATGTCAGATGTATGACATTGTACCTATTTGATGGTTCTGGTTTTGTGTTGCCTGCTATTCTCCAGATGGACAAGATGTAAGCATAGATTTGTATTTTTGTATTGTAACTATTTTTGCTGGTGAATAATACAAACTGAGTTGGATGTTTTGGAGGGTGGGGTGTTTTACCCGAAAGGGTTTTCCCCACGTATATATATGTGTCATCATATTTATCTTTCATGGTTATTTGTTTGTGTTGAATTTGTTATAGTTATGCATTTACTTTCCTCGGTAGGATCAATGGGGGATACTTTGTGCCTGCTTCCGCTTTATGGTACAGTTGTGTGTGTCTTTGGAGTGATTTTGAATGGAAATCACTAAGACACTGCTGTCTTAGATGTCTATCTTGATGACAGACCGGTTTCCTATCCCCAACAAGTGGTATCATAGCTGGTTGACGGAGGTCAAGGCTTGATGATACTAACCAGTGGTATCAAAGTCTTCTCCTAGTTGCTGAAGTTCTGGGTTTTCTCCTGTGTTGATTTCTTAGCTTGGCAAGCTTGAGGAAGTCTGGAGAAATCGGTTGGTGATTGATCCTTCGATGAGTGGAAGTGTGTGATTCTTTGATTCTGCACACAGTTTAAAAGACATTGGGGATGACTGGAGTTGGTCATGTTGTGGCAACATGGTCTGAGGCTCCTGGCTTGCAGCAAATGTTCCTGATGCAAAGGGTGTGAGGTATGCTTGTGGTTGTGTTGCAGCAAAGCGTGGTGTTCATACTGGGTGTCTGTGTGAGAGGCATGGACTTGCTTGTGTTGTCGCTCGTCCATGAAGTGTTGCACTTGTACTAAGTGGTCTGATTTAGCATTGAAGGTGGTTTCTCAGATGCTCTGATTGCATGGAGGCTATGAAGTGACCTTGGAGGTCTGCAACTTCTGAATAGCCTGGCTCTCTCTTTTGCTTGTGCATGACTGTGGTGTTGGAACTGGTCTGAAATGGACTTGTTGTTCCTGTGTGCCTATTTCTTGCACTTGCATGGTTCAAATTCATGTCTTTGGCTCTAGAGGTTTTGTGTAGATTTTCTTAAAAAGTCTGACTCATGTTCATGTTGTTTTTCATTGTTCTGGTTAACCATGATGGTTGTGTGCAGACTCTCGAGTTGTCCAAATGAGCAATGAAGATCATGGATATGTGTGGGTGTTTTATAAACACTGTGGTTTTGCAAGTTTTACACGGTCAAGAGAAAAACTTGCGTTGTGTGGAGCTGCTGTCTGCTATTTTTCCAGATCCTGGCTTTTGGGGTGTGACTGGATGAGATAGTTGTAGTTTGACTTGTTTGGAGGAGAGTTGTCTTCTCTACATGGGAGTGTTGGTATGTTCTTTCTCATTCAACATTCTTGTGGGGTTGCTTGTTGGTGTCCTTGACTATGGTGCTCGATTTGTGGACATGATTGGCAAGTCGGATTTGTTGCTGATCTAGTGTTTGAGTCATGGTTGTCTACATGGTTGTTCCTCTTGTTTATCTCAGTTTTGCAGTTTCCAGTGCGATGATAGATTTGCAATTGTTGAAGTGGATCTCCGAGTTGTGTGGCTGGTGGATTAGCTACCCATTGATTGCAATGAGACAACTCAGGAGTGGACTGTCAATATCCATGAGATTGCTTATGTGTTGTTGCAGATCTGTTAACTGACCTTGTTTGTGATCACTTGTGCATTGGCGTGGCTGTTTTGAGATGAGTGGATGGATGGCGTTGGAGTACCTGGGTATTCCGTGATGGGAACCTATAGCATGAGAGTCATGTTTTCATGAAGAGCTTGTTACACTAGTTAGTGTAAGCTTTTGACAGTGATGGTGCGGTCGGTCATGATGCTTGGAAAGATCGATGTCACAGTTTAGTGGGAGCTTTGGCAGTGACTGTGCATTCATCACTTGGTGTTGCAGATGCCTCTTGAGGACTCTTAGATCCTATTGCTACAAAAAAGTTCTTTTGCATCTGCATGGTCACTATTTGAAGATGTGCAACATCTTGGAGCCATGTAAGACATTGTTAGTTTTGGCTGAGATGTTGGTGGTGCTTGACAAGTGATATTGGTTTAGAGTTGTTTGCTTTATGTCATGGTTACTCTTTCTTAGAGTTTTGGCATGTTGCTTTGCTCTTGAGACCATAGCTTGTTCACTTGAAGCATGGTATCTCCGAAGGGGAATGTGTAGATCATGGTGTCATGATAAATTCCTGTTCCTAGGTTTTGGAGCTTTGACAGTGGTCTGGGGTTTCTCTATATTTTGAGTGCATTGGTCACATGCTGGTGGACTTCATGGTTGTTGCAGTATTGCAGATTGGAGTCAGCATGAGATGACAGGTTGTTAATACTCATGGATGCATGGAGAATAAGGTGAGGCTGGAATTCTTTTGAGAATAGTGCAGTTACAGCTGAAAGTCTGAGTTGCCTACACCTTGGTTGAACGTGAGTTCAATAGAGACCATGAAGGAAAATGCTCTTGGGTAAGTAATGGTGGCTTGTATATCTTGGAGGAGCACCTTTTCTTTTCTTCTTGGTTTGCTCGGCAGTGAAGTTTATTTGAAAGGTATTTGCCCATTATAGCTTTCAGATATGTGTTATGCTTGCTTTCATGATACGAATCTTGAGTTGTTTTAAGATTATGAAGGATTCATTATGGAAGATGGACAACATAGTTTATCTCCTTGTGCTTTTGGGGACTGGTAGGAGATGTTAATATGAGCCAGTCTGTTCTTCTTCGAGGTGCTTACATCCATGGAACAGTTGGATGTTGTTAAGGCTTTTCCCTTTGGGGTGTGAAGAAGATCATTCTTGACACAACTGACACATATAGAAGTCTTTGTAGAAGGGCATGTTTGATTTGCAGTTTATCTCTAATCTAGTCTTTTCTTCGTGTATGTTTGTTTCATATGACTTTAGATGTTTATGGAGCCGTGATGGTCACTGTTTTCTGTGGTCATGAGTTTGTCACTTGCGTGATGACATGAGGGGTTTTCCTTCTTCAGTCAGATATGGAACCTTGGAGGAACAGTGGATGATTGTTGAGAGAGACATTTCTTGCAACAGGTGGTTGCAGGATGTGCAGATCAGAGTGGGTGTTCCTTGGAACTACATGATTGCATTTTCTCTATGTGCAAGGATTGGTGGACTTGGTATGCCTGGATCACTTATGATGGTGCTTTGTTTGCACTCATCTGGATAGTACCCTTGCAGTGGGAGTGCCTGGATGTTTTTTGGTCCTTTGACTAGTTGACACATGGTGCTCATTTTCTACAATTGATGGGTAAATTTATGATGGCATGAGTCTGCTGATGGTCATACCTTTGAGGTATGGGTGGTTGGATGGATTAGCACGAGCTTTGGGTGTTATGTTCAACCACATGGGTTTGATCAGTTGGATGAGGGCAGTCAGTTTTCTGGTTGTTGTTCTGGCTGATTGGTGTTCTTGTTATGGAGAATTGCGGTCTGTTTCATGTTTCCTGTGCTCGCGTTGGTGCCTTGTTTTTTTGTTGTTGTTTTGCCTTTGTTGCTTGAAGGATCATTTTCTTTCGTTCTTGAGACTGGTGCTTTTATGCCTTGGCTTGTTCCTATTCCTGAGTTGGATGTTTTAGAGAAGTTGCCTATGATGGTGGACATTTTTCTGATGTCGCTGCAGAGATCTTGGTTGGAGCGTGAGAGCATGCTTTGGTCCTGGTTTGGGTTTTGGAGGATGCCTGAAAGTCTTCGGCAAGTGGGAGATTGTTGGGATCTGCCTCAAATTTTTGGTTGACCCATTTGAAGACTTAGGCGTTTTCTCTCTATTTCGGGCCTTTACCGCCATACCGTGGGCCACCCTGTTCAATGGTTGGGCGGTCTTACCGCCTTACTGTGACAATCTTGTTCTAGACTGGCGGTGGCGCGATGAAGTGGTGGCAGCCTGGATGACTGTTACCTCCTTACCGTGAAGGTGGCTCAATGGTGGTGAGGCAATGCGATGAGTGGCAGGCTAATGAAGCGAAGGCTTACCGCCTTACCGCGAGGGTCGCCTTTTGGTGTTGCAGTAGCGCGGTGAGTGGCGGAGGTAGCGACAGAATAGTGTGGTGGTTACTGCCCTACTGTGTGGCTTATTTACTAAGCCGCAGTGGGCATGGTAAGCCGCAGGCGGTTGAAGGGCGGTGAACGTAACGGTTACCGCCTTACCGTAGACAGTGTTCGGGGAAGCCTCGGTGACTGCAATGAACGACTGACAGTCAACGCTGGAGGCTTACCGCTATACCCTAGAGGCTTATTCATTAAGTCGCAGTGGTGCGATTGATGATGATAGTGTGACCTGGCGGTCTGCCAAGGCGGTTACCACTCTACCGCGGTGAGTCCTGGCGGTAGTGCGGTATGACAGTTGATGGTTTGCGAAGCGATTACCTCCTCACCGCGAGGTGAGTTAGACTAGAGCACGGTAGCGCGGTGAAGACCTATGGCAAGCTCGGTAAAGGTGAAGGGTGAGCTCAGGCGAGCTCACCACCTTATCGCGAGGCGATTCCAACTAGGCAGCGGCAGTGCGATAAATGGCGGGGTGAGCTCGAACGAGCTCACTGCCATACCGCAGTCGGGTGACTTGGGCTCGATGGTAGTGCGGTAGGAGCACAGATGTGCTCGATGCAGTGTTTGACCGAGTTGGACTTTGTGTCAGTTCGTTCAACAAATGGTAGGGTGACATGTGGCAGATTGGCAGCATCTGGTTGGCCGAAGACCAAAGAGGTAAAGACAGATATTGCAGGCCGACTTAGGTTGGCAGACAAGACCCGAATAAGGCAAGGAGTTATTGCTTGGGTGGATTGATGAAGAAAAAATTTGTCAGAGAAGATCGATTGCGTATTGAATCGATGCATGAACCTGAGGGTTAGCGATTGGTTGAGACATTGATTGCATTGTTTGGCTTGGTCAAAGATATACATCATGATGTAAACCAAAAGGTGAGAGAATTAGGCGTGAAGTGTGTTTGAGCAGTATGCTAAGGCATTGCAACTGCGAACACTCTGTCTCTTGGATCTGAACGATGTGAACTTGTGAGGCTTGAGGCTGGCTGAGATAGTCATTTACGAGGAGCTGAAGGGAATCTATATAGTGGGTGATCCCACAATAGTGGTTTACAATTTTTGGGCAAACTGGACACTGCAATCATTATTTTTAACTAAATCTTCACTTTCGGGCTCTTGTAGCGGCTAAACCGTGAGGAATTTGAAAATGATGCAAACTAGAGTCTCATCACATTTTGTCTGTAGCTTCTAAAAATATTTTTTTCAAAATTTTTGGAATCAGATTGCACCTTTTTTTCCATCTCCCACGAAAACTAGTATTTTTCAGAAATCAACATTTTTAAAAAGTGACGCTCACCGTATACAACATAACTTTTTTTGTATGAAAGATAAAATTCTAATTTTTTCGAATTTAGATTTGTAACTATGATATCTAGCACTTGCATTTGGTCTCATAGTTTTTTATTGAATATTTTTTCCTTAATCAAGTTTCAAAGTCAAACCAATTGCAATTCAGACATATGCAGATTGTATACAACATAACTTTTTCTGTATGAATCAAAATTATTATTATTTTTTTTTAATGGATCAAAGACATCAATACCCAGCCTCAGCGTATTTTTTAAAATTTTATTTTGATAAACTGTTATTTTTCCACATGTGCAGACCATAGATTTTGATTTTCAGTGAAAAACCTATGTTTAATAAAACTAAAAAATAAAATACATAATAAAAGCAAATCATATTAAAATTATATTCGATGGATAGCTCATTCTGAGGACTATCATTATCTAGCTGGGTTTCTGAAGTTTTCTGCATTTTCAAATTCAAATTGAGCTTCGAACAATTTTTTTTTACAAAAACAATCTATTTTTTGAGAAGCTAGGGGAAAAAGGGTGTTTAGCCGAACATATGTTCGGCCGAACCCCATTAAGAGGTTCGGCCGAACACCCTTGAAGGGGTTTGGCCGAACCCCTTTAAAATAATGAGCGAAATTAATTTTAAAGGGGTTCGACCGAACCCCCTGAAATTGGTTCGATCGAACCCCTTCAGTATACATACGAAAGTCAAACAACTTTTCCAGGGTTTTTGTGCATTTTTCCAAGCTCCTCTGGTAAACGACATTTTCCAAGCGTCCCTCATGCTTTCAAACGCGTCGACTGAAAAAGACAAATCATAGGTGAAAAAATGTTGGATTTTTTGAAAATGTTTCATATTTTATTTCTTATTGTTGCATTTATTTTGATTAATATAAGTTTTTTCAATTCTTGTGATAGATTTTTTGCATTTTGTAGGAGAATTTGTTGTTAGCTTCAATCAAACATTTGTGTTTTGAAGAAGAAAATGGGACAAAAATCAAAAAGAAAAAACAAAGCTCAACGAAATTTTTCAAAAGATAAAGAAGAAAATAGACGCAAACAAAACTTAACAAATTATCATTGAAAGAAACAAGGTACATGTTTATTTCTTCTCTTTCTCATCAAATATGGGTAAATTTATTTACTTACAATAGTGATTTTATCATATGTTTTATCTAGCAACAAGGAAAAATGCATCCAATAATTGATATATAAGAAAATCGAATGTTCTTCATTTCAATTTTTTGAAAATGAAAACTCATATGCATATCATCAGTGAGTTCTATAAAACTAAAATCTGCAAATTATCACTAGATTTTATGAATCTTTATACTAAATGTTTTACTAGTTTTGATCTACAATATATTCTTTTGTAGAACCCAATTTTGCATAGATATCTATGTGTATGTCTTTTAAATCCTTATATTTATTTCATCCAATTGTGCATCATCAATTATATAGATATGGTAGAAACACCATCTTTCACCAATATTTCTCCCTCTATCAAGTAGTATCTCCCTTTGTATCAATACATGAAAATGAATAGTAGGGAAATCATTATGTATAACCAAATTGGATTAAAGAAGATGACACAAGATAATTCAACAAAAGAGAATTTTTAAACTCATCTAAAAAACCTAGATAGTGATAATTAGTTGAGAAGGTGGGGATAACTCAAACACCCCACAAACACACAAAAATTAGTAAAAAATATAAGTAAATTATAATAAATAGAATCATATTAGTTAACAATAACTATTTTTGGATTAGGATAGATTTAACAAGAAGTACGATGAATATACACATAAAGCATACATTAACTAAATAAGTTTATATGCGAAGAACATATAATGTAGAAGTATGTATCTAAAATAATATTTTCTAAATTTTCTAACACATAATCTAACATAGAATTAGAATATTCTTTATAAGAGTGAAATAATTCATAAAGAAATAAACATATATTGATAGTAAAAAGAAAAATGTATTGAATTTGATAACCTAAATAGTGATAATTAGTTGAGAAGGTGGGGATAACTCAAACACCCCACAAACACACAAAAATTAGTAAAAAATATAAGTAAATTATAATAAATAGAATCATATTAGTTAACAATAACTATTTTTGGATTAGGATAGATTTAACAAGAAGTACGATGAATATACACATAAAGCATACATTAACTAAATAAGTTTATATGTGAAGAACATATAATGTAGAAGTATGTATCTAAAATAATATTTTCTAAATTTTCTAACACATAATCTAACATAGAATTAGAATATTCTTTATAAGAGTGAAATAATTCATAAAGAAATAAACATATATTGATAGTAAAAAGAAAAATGTATTGAATTTGATAACCTAAATAGTGATAATTAGTTGAGAAGGTGGGGATAACTCAAACACCCCACAAACACACAAAAATTAGTAAAAAATATAAGTAAATTATAATAAATAGAATCATATTAGTTAACAATAACTATTTTTGGATTAGGATAGATTTAACAAGAAGTACGATGAATATACACATAAAGCATACATTAACTAAATAAGTTTATATGCGAAGAACATATAATGTAGAAGTATGTATCTAAAATAATATTTTCTAAATTTTCTAACACATAATCTAACATAGAATTAGAATATTCTTTATAAGAGTGAAATAATTCATAAAGAAATAAACATATATTGATAGTAAAAAGAAAAATGTATTGAATTTGATAACCTAAATAAAAAGTTGAAAGTTTTAACTAACTTTATTCCTAGATTTAAGATTAATAGCACAAAAATACTATCCAAAATAGATAAATCAACAAGTGTAAATGGTCTTAAATCTAAATTGGTTTCACCTATATAAACTATGCAAGCTTATTTTTCCTATTAAAAAAAGGTACTATGTTTTTACTAGACAAAATATTAAAAATGGGATTTAATTATAAACAAAGAAAAACCTAGAATGAGAGTTGAGAAATAGATATCTCATCATGATAGGAATCTAGAATTATGAATCAATAGAAGATAATAAAAATTACATCATGTTTCCTAGATGGTAGCATGACTACATTAAGGTTTATATGTCTACATAGATTTTTGTTGTATATTAAAAATAACAATTTATACAAAATTTGAAAATCTATAAAATAAGAATAAAATACACAACCAATTACAAGAAACTTTAGTAGAATAACATGATAAATTTGTTAAAATAAATTAAATGATATAAAATGGCCATAATGTTATTTAAATTGAGCTCTAAGATAATATAATTATGATAGATAGGAAAAGACACAAAACCTCCATGTGAAAAGATTTCCAAGAATACATGTAGCTAGTGCCACAAAGGGAAAGGGGTGAATTTTGGTTATCTTACCAATTATATTGTCAAATCCCTAATTTGGTATTTTTACCTCCACAAATAATAAAAAAAACTTGACATTAGATTAATATGGTTACGCTCTTATCTTATGTGCATCTAGAAGTTCTAAGACGAGTACAACATAAAAAATATATACAATCTATAGCAGTAAGTGTATCCCTTAGATATATAAAATAAATAAAATTGAGAAGATGGATCAACATAAAAATATAATAGTTCAAACTATCACATGTTGTAATGTACACTCATAGTTTTGATGAAAAATAGTCATGAGTAATGCACGTGTTATTTTCTTCATGTAATACCTGATAAAATTATTGTGTACTATAAAGTGTATTTTTATTGATTTGGGGTAATTTTAATTTAATGACTCATTTATCTATAAGATGGGAGGGGCACGTTTCTTTAATTTTTTAGCATTCTAGTCCTTACATATTCCTACTCTTGCATACATAGATCACATCGTGCATAGTCCTTGTATGTACATATATATCATTTCACCTAGTTCTTGCATGTACAACCCCTTGCATATATCAAGATCATATCACCTAAGTTCCAAGTTGCATACATTCCATGAATTTAGTCATTTGCATATTCATCATTGATCAAATAGAACCCTTAGCTCTTGCACAAGCTGGACACTACTCTTCATAGGTCTCAAAATCAACCCATTTGCTATCTATCACCCATATCACTTAAGGTTTATCATAGACTTTCAAGTTAGGAAACATGTCGGGTTATCCTTGCTCGTTTAGGAAAATCCTTTTGGAGTCCATCATCTCCTACATACCCTCTTTTGGTAATTGGTCCCTTGTGTTTATCCATCATATCACAAGTCAATCTTTGCATCGTAACCAAATTTGGACCTAGAGTTGCATTTGACCTCTTGGATTCTTAATTTATCACATCATATTGGATACCATTTTTATTGCATTCCAGTCCTTAAATATTCCTACTCTTGCATACATAGATCACATCACATAGTCCTTGTATGTACATATATATATTTGTTGTTTTATAGCTTGAAAATTAGATTTTGTTCAGTATTAATAGATAGGGATTGAAGGTTGAGACACAAATCCTAATGATCACTCGTAATGGGTACCTTATCTAAGAAAAATAAAATATTTAAATTTACTAGATCTTGACTATCTACTTAGGTACAAAGAGGCTCATAGACTTACCACACTATCTAATAACATGCTATTTTTTATGGAAACCATAACATTCTTATATGTTATTTAACATGATTGAATTATAGAACTTATAGTAACAAGTCTAAAACTTAGTTACTAGCATGCATAAATTTAATTGCATTAAAACATGAAAATATAATAGTTCAAGCTATCATGTTGTAACACACTCATATTTTTGATGAAAAATAGTCATGAGTAATGTGTGTTATTTTCTTCATGTAATACCTGATAAAATTATTGTGTACTATAAAGTGTATTTTTATTGATTTGGGGTAATTTTAATTTAATGAATCATTTATCTATAAGATGAGAGGGGCAAGTTTCTTTAATTTGTTAGCAATTTGAGTTCAAAATTAAATCACTTTTATTTTCATTTAAATGTTGAATCATTTTTTTAATTATAATCTAAAATTTGAATCTGTTGACACCTCCAAACAATCATCTCTAAGTTGAAATAAATTATGCACGGTAAATTTAATGTTGAATGAAATGCATAAAATAAACCCCTCAAATTCTTGTTTTAGCATGTGTCCAGCTGGAATTAGCTAAATGTTATTTTAATTGTTTTTTTTTCTTTTCAACTCGCATTTTACACGCATTGGTTAAAAAAGAACATACATGCAAATGCATATGGGTTAAAAAGAACAACACACTTTGTTTTTCATTGGGTTTAAAATTAACTCTTAGATAGAAAACACTACAAATGGTTAAAAATAACCCCTTTGCTTGACAAACACTACAAATGGATAAAATGAACCTTGTGCATTCTCTGTTTGTTCACATTTTGATTTTGGTTTAAAAAGAACACCATGCGAGTGTGATCTGAAATATTCATGTGCTCTCTCTTTGTTTTTAAATAAAGATCGATTAAACTATGAATATTTTGGTTCGCTTTTGTTAAGCCTTAGATCTTGGGCCTGCTTTGGTGGGAAATAGTACTCACCCCAAAGCGACTCAAACCGGGAACGTGCTAAAGCCAAGCGACGCCCAATCGGTATATAAATTTGAATGTTAAGGAAAGCTTAACATTACAGAACTTCCTGCGGACAAGAAATTGACTCCCCAGTATCCTTGTGGTGCGTCGAAACCTGCAGAGCCTAACCTCTGCAGACTGGGATGATAATGCCTCTCGCATGGCCTTCTGAACGGGTGCCCGAAATAAATCCTTTGTTTTAGAAAACCACAAACCTTCTATTCTTTGGTACAACAATGGTCGTTGTGAAGGCACCCGCACCTGCATAGTTCTTAGTAGAAATGATCAATCTGCCATTGGAGTTTCATGGAGATTGGAAGCTTGGTTGCCTTGAGAAGTGAGTGCAATGTAATGGGGAGCCCGTGGGGCTAAGCTTCTGAAATTTATTTGGTAAGGATATGCAGTTCGTGGGATCCATAAGAATATTGTCCTTGCAGCCTTAGGATTTTTTTTTTGTAAATGTCTTCTATGTGGTTGATTTTCATTCTTTACAACACCACGTGTTTGCCAACTATTTTCAGACAACATGAACAAATGAACATCATCCTCCAAATTTGAATCAACACAGTCAAACTGAAATAAATTCCTTGCAATCTGCTTGAAATTTTGTCTAGTGTGAAAATCTCACCTTGTCATTCTGTCATCTTCAATCTCATCTATCCATCCAAAATTGCATTTTCTATAAAATATCAATTTTGTTCTCATTTCAACACCTCTTAATTTGATCACATCACATAGTCCTTGTATACATATATATCATTTCACCTAGTTCTTGCATACATGTACAACCCAGGTTGCATATATCAAGATCATATCGTGCCTAAGTTCCAAGTTGCATACATTCCATGAATTTAGTCTTTTCCATATTCATCATTGATCAAATAGAACCCTAAGCTCTTGCACAAGTTCCACTACTCTTCATAGGTCTCAAAACCAATCCATTTTTTATCTATCGCCCACATCACATAGTCCTTGTATACATATATATCATTTCACCTAGTTCTTGCATACATATATCAAGATCATATCGTGCCTAAGTTCCAAGTTGCATACATTCCATGAATTTAGTCCTTTTCCATATTCATCATTGATCAAATAGAACCCTAAGCTCTTGCACAAGTTCCACTACTCTTCATAGGTCTCAAAACCAATCCATTTTTTATCTATCGCCCACATCACATAGTCCTTGTATACATATATATCATTTCACCTAGTTCTTGCATACATGTACAACCTAGGTTGCATATATCAAGATCATATCGTGCCTAAGTTCCAAGTTGCATACATTCCATGAATTTAGTCTTTTCCATATTCATCATTGATCAAATAGAACCCTAAGCTCTTGCACAAGTTCCACTACTCTTCATAGGTCTCAAAACCAATCCATTTTTTATCTATCGCCCACATCACATAGTCCTTGTATACATATATATCATTTCACCTAGTTCTTGCATACATGTACAACCCAGGTTGCATATATCAAGATCATATCGTGCCTAAGTTCCAAGTTGCATACATTCCATGAATTTAGTCTTTTCCATATTCATCATTGATCAAATAGAACCCTAAGCTCTTGCACAAGTTCCACTACTCTTCATAGGTCTCAAAACCAATCCATTTTTTATCTATCACCCACATCACATAGTCCTTGTATACATATATATCATTTCACCTAGTTCTTGCATACATGTACAACCCAGGTTGCATATATCAAGATCATATCATGCCTAAGTTCCAAGTTGCATACATTCCATGAATTTAGTCTTTTCCATATTCATCATTGATCAAATAGAACCCTAAGCTCTTGCACAAGTTCCACTACTCTTCATAGGTCTCAAAACCAATCCATTTTTTATCTATCGCCCACATCACATAGTCCTTGTATACATATATATCATTTCACCTAGTTCTTGCATACATGTACAACCCAGGTTGCATATATCAAGATCATATCGTGCCTAAGTTCCAAGTTGCATACATTCCATGAATTTAGTCCTTTCCATATTCATCATTGATCAAATAGAACCCTAAGCTCTTGCACAAGTTCCACTACTCTTCATAGGTCTCAAAACCAATCCATTTTTTATCTATCGCCCACATCACATAGTCCTTGTATACATATATATCATTTCACCTAGTTCTTGCATACATGTACAACCCAGGTTGCATATATCAAGATCATATCGTGCCTAAGTTCCAAGTTGCATACATTCCATGAATTTAGTCCTTTCCATATTCACCATTGATCAAATAGAACCCTAAGCTCTTGCACAAGTTCCACTACTCTTCATAGGTCTCAAAACCAATCCATTTTTTATCTATCGCCCACATCACATAAGGTTTATCATGGAATTTCAAGTTAGGGAACATAGGTACATTATCCTTGCTCGTCTAGGGAAATCCTTTTGGAGTCCATCATCTCCTGCATACCCTCTCTTGATCATTGGTCCCTTGTGTTTATCCATCATAACACAAGTCAAGCCTTGCATCGTAACCAATTTGGACCTAGAGTTGCATTTGACCTCTTGCATTCTTAGCTTATCACATCATATATCATACCATTTTAATATATCATACCATTTTCATATATCCCATCTTAGAATCATATCCTTTTCAAATGCATTTTTTCCATGGAATTCTTAAGTTCAAGAATCTTTAATTTCATTTGATTTCATATGTTCAACTCCACTTATATATCATCATCTCTCACTTTCTTTGCACAATATTTTGTGACATGTACAAATGGCTCAACAAGCAGGAAGTTCTCAAGCAGAAGTCGAGCCCAATCTAGATATTGGACCAAATGAATCAGTTGAAGAACACATGGACCTTGAAGATAGGGAGGAGGCCCGAGTTCAAACAATGCATGTTGGAGAGGGGTCAGGATCACTTCCTTCTACACTAATGGATGAGCATATAAAAGTAGCTGAAACAGTGGGGAAACAAATTTCTTATAGAAATTTAGATCATTTACTTGAAATGGATATGGAGAAACTGAAATGTTATGCCGACCAACCTAAAAATAAAAGTAAGAGGTCAATAACTAAATCTGTAAATAGAATAATCCATGATCATTTCAATCATCTTGAAACACTTGAAAAAACCCAATTGTTATCACGTTTACTTCTTCGTGATGAGCTGAAAGAGTCATTACAATTGATGGGTGTATATTCTGCATTGAATAAGAGGAAACACATGAGACTACAAAAATATATTGTTGAAAATGTTAAAAAAGGTTTAGATTCCATTGGGAAAAGATCTTGATCAGTGGATAAGGCCATTGCAAGAAAGGTGATTTTGACATTTGTTTTAAATAAAGAAATATCCAGAAAAAGAAAAATGTCAGCACTTTCCACTGAATTTGGTTATAGTAGAACCACACTAATAAAATATGAGAAAAAGAGAAAGGTTTTAGATGATAGTTCTGAAGGCAATTGGGCAATTATGTGTAGAGATCCCCGTTCTGACAGGATTAAAGATGTTGTTAGGAACTTGATCTCAAGTTTTTGGAATGATCAGACTCGTCCATCATCAAATACTAGAGATGTTATGAGGTACAAGATTGGACCTGGTATTTATGAAGAACATATTAAACATTGGCTAGACATAACACAACTTGAGATGTATATGAACTTTTGTAATATGTATCCTCATATACAGATTGGGCAAACAATGTTTGAAAGGTTAAAGCCATATTATGTGAAGATAAACAAGTTTTTTGAAACTTGTTGTTGTCATTATCATATTGAATTTGATCTCTACTATCAGGTGTTTCGAAAGATGAGAGAAGAAAGATATGGTTTTCAAAATGCACCTCCTAAATAGGTAAGTTTGTTCATAAAGGATCTATTATGTGATAATGAAAATGGACCTCAAATAAAATGCATAAAAGGACTCTGTGAAACATGTGAAAATCTGGCTAACTTTCCTTCAACAAATGAAAATGCTGACTTGAGTCAGACAATAAATTGCAAGAGTTACAAGTATGTAAAGTTTCAAACAAATTTTGGGAAAGAATCCACAAGGTTAAACTATGTAGAAGAGGAGATACCTATTGGAAAATTTATGGAAGATTTTCAAAAATTGATACAACCATACATACAACATTCATTTTATGCTAAGTGGAAAGCACATCAATTTCAAACATTAAGAGATACTTTCCCACTTGGAACAATTCTATCAGTAGTTGACTTTGTAGAAAATTACTCTTTTGTACATCAAAAAGAGATTCAATCAGAATATTACTTTTCAAAGCAAGTCACTATTATGGTTCATGTGTGTTATCGACATGCACAATTGGAATTGGATGGTGTTGAGAGTACAGATGAACAACGAGCCATCAAGAAAGAATATCACTTTTATATTAGTGATGATAAAGAGCATGACACACTTTTTGTACAACATTGTTTTACAAAATGTTTTTTTGAGAATTTGAGAAGCAGGGGTGTAAAATTTAAAAAACATTTTGTATGGTCAGATGGATGTGCGACACAATTCAAATCATCATGGCCATTTTATGCACTTTCTAGATATCATAAAATTTACAACATACCACATGTTTGGAGTTTCTTTGAGAGTGGGCATGGAAAGGGTGAGCATGATGGCGCAGGAGCTTGCATCAAACGTGCTTTAAAAAAACATCAAATGAGTTATTCAGAAGATCATATAGACAATGCACATGATGTTGTTGAATGGTGCAAGAAACACTTTGCAGAAAATGAGGTCGGCACATCTTCAAGAACAAACCGAAACATTCCACATAAAGTGTTTTGGGAGATATCGGGTATGTATAAATTACATTTAAAATAAATAAATTTATTTAAATTAAAAATTTACACACATATATATATATACACATGTTCAAGTTCACATAAGTTTGTTGCAATTACATTTATCTAGGTGTGGATAGAAGATCAATGCATGGATGCAAGAGGGTAGAAAAAACAAGATCTTTGCATTGTGTTATGAGTTCAGATAGTCACCTTGGATGGACATTATACACGAGGGATTACTCTTGTTTCTGCACTGAGTGCATTGCGGGAAACTCTCATGCATGCAACAATGAAGAACTTGAATATGTTAGTAAATGGGATATGGTACCACTATTCGTTTCAGACACATACGATGAAAATGAGGATGAAAGATTTCAAGACATTCCTTCGATTTCAATTGATTATGACCGTATTTCAGGATTGGTTAGAAAAGGTACATGTGTAAGTTTTCAATAGTTTAAATATTATATAACTTTAATGATATTTAACTTGTCTAGAGACAATTCTATTTTTTTAAGAATTTTATTGTGTAAATTTGGTGTACAGGAGATGTTTTTGCAGTTATAGCAGAGCCTGAAAACATAGAAGGTGCTAGTTATTATTTACTGCGTTACATAGAAGAGAGGAATAAGCTAACACAACCTGAAACAAACGATGGAATGTTATTTCCCACAGGTGACTTTGAATTTAAAATTATATATATACATTGTGTACATGTGTACATTACCTTAAAAACATTAAATATATATTGTACAAACCTTGAGCATGCAAATGTTGTACACATGCACATGTATTACCTCAGGTTCATTTTTACTGTGCAGGTTCTGTTGTTGTGCAAGGGATATATCTAAGACAAGTCAAAGTTGTTCAACATGGGATTCATTTTGTGGACTATCAAGTTGATAACAACGTATATCAATATAGTCACCTTATAATTGCTACCACCCTACATCTTCATGCAGTTCCACATGCACGCGGACGAAAAAAATGGAGACTAGATAGTGATGACCATAAAATAAATTTACATGTTATTCAAGAGTGGGTTGAACCAAAATGTTTGAGTTAGATTATCTCCATGATTTTCAAATTCACTTGTACATGTACATACATGTTCAAGACGGGAACTTATAGTAACTTGTTTGAACTCTAGATTGCTTTAGTTACTTATAATATATGTTGATGACAAGTGTTTTAAATTTGGTTGGACACAAATTAGGGGTTGAAATACATTGAGAACCTTAAATTGAGTAGATATTTCCAATTATATATTTGTTCCATGGAATTCAAGTACTTGTTATGTACATAATGTGCAAACCTTGTCATAAAAAAATTCATTGGAAGAGTGATGGTGGGAGTAGAAGAAAATTTAGTGTTAGTTTCAATGATCCCCCAAATCTAGCATGTTTATTTATTTATATCTTCAATATAATGTTGTATTTATGTATATAGTTGTATATATTTAATCAAGATGGTTAATATTATAGTTAATTAATTTCTCTATTAAAATGTAACATGTTAAATATTATTGCAAGTATCTATATTTAAATAATTTTTTAATTTAAATTATGAACTTTATTGAATCATTGCATCATATTGGAGATTATTGTCAAGTCATAACATGGACACATGATTTCATCTTCCTATTTCCTATTAGGTATATTCCTAGGACAAAACCCTATATTTATATAGATCAATTTGAGGCTTCTCTTGTGAAAAATATGTATTTATCTAGATATATATTAATAGGGAAGAGGGCTTTGATCAGTTATAACAGCTTGCATGTTAGTGACGATAGGAATAGGAATTTGAAACTTTTTAAGAAAGATACCAATTGTTTACCATAGTTCTTATTCATGTTCACTAAATAAGTTAGTTTTTAACCATAGTTCTTATTCACGTTCCCTAAATACTAGTTTAAATGAATCAAGTGGTAATCAAACAAGTTATTTCATTGTGGAGTTTGTTGTTATTTAATGTATAGATATGCAACATATCTAGTAATTTTAGAATTTTGTTACAAGTCAAAAAGATAATAGAGGTGTAATTTGAATTGAATTTTCTTAATGTTTCAAAGAATAAAATTTATTTGTTTATTTGTTCTTACTTTCTATCAAGATTTTAATTTCATCATTTTTATCAAATTTTAAAACTAGAACATGTCCTTGAAATTAATAAATTATAGGCTCAAGTAAATACACTCATTTATAAAATATCATTAGTTTACTTGAGCTTGGGAGTCATTTATTTTATAATTTTTGACTGCTTACTATAATTTATTCAACATGGATATGCATGTGCAAAATATTTATTGTGATCAACATGAATGAATTTAATTATAAAGTGGCATTCATTCCCTAAAATTCTACTCTAGAGAGATCAAATGAATATATCATATAAGGAAATGTAAGTTGTAAGAGATCATCAAATAAGCAAATGTATGTATATTGAATATAAGCGAATGTATACATATATCATATAAACATGTAAGCATATCAATGTTGATCAATGTATAAACATGTAACATGTTATAAGCAAAGTTCCAAATGTATGTATATCATAAAAGCAAATGTAAGTTAGAGATCATCGAATGTGGAATACTAAAGATCATCATATAAGGAAATGTCGAATACTAAAAATCATCATATATAGCAAATGTAAGTTAGAGATAATCAAATGTCAAATACTAGAAAGATCATCATATAAGCAAATACATCTAATATCCAGGGCGTAATATGAATGTCGACTCCTAGTCGAACGACCATCTGAATGAGAACGGTCCTGCTCTGATGGATGTGCCTAGCCCTGCAAATAAAATGGTGTACAAAATTTGTTAAATACATATAATTTATATTAAATATGTATCTAGATCTATGCATGTACATATTCATGTACAGGGTATGTGTAGGATCATGATGGGCCAAAAAGTGGCGATATGTAAGCCATATGATGGCCCATGTGGCTGACGACTTTTTTTTTACCCAAAATTGATAAAATGAAAAGGGTTTTTAGAGAAGATTCTCAGATTTCCACCAATATAAATTATCCTTTACTTTGAATTTAATAAATAATTATTATTCATTTTCTATTAGAATTACGAATAAAGTCCTGATTGATAGGCTAATTGAAACAAATCTATAACTTTCAAATGGTATCACATTTTTTGAATCTGAAACATGCGACACATTCTATGCTTTGCATACTATAGGATTAAAAAAAAAAAAATTGAATTTCATGAATTTTTTACCAAGTTAAGGTGGTTAGACAAACGAGTTTTTATATTTTTTTAAAATTTGTAATAAAAAATTCATAATTAATTATTAACTTGGAAAAAAATTATAAAAAAAATATGCATCACATCGGGACATGAGTCCTCTACTTATATCTAAAATATTATAAAAAAATATTATCATTTTATTATTGTTAGGGTGGTCAGACATACACCTACTTCTTATTTTTACCCTGAAATTTAAATACTACTGTATTGAAATTTCAAATTTTCACCAAATAGATTTAAAAAATAAAAATAAAGATCTAGTAGTTTTGAAACTACATTCAATTTTCTATAGATTCTATTTTTACATTTTTTTGAAATAATATAGATAACTTATTCAAATTTTTATGTCAAGTTGTCTAACTCTAATTTTCTGTCTTTTTATTGCCACTTAAGGACCTGTTTTTTCCATGATGATCTTGCACATACCCTACATATACACATGTATATATAAAAATTTAAAACTCACATGTCCACTCGCATCAGATTCATCCATAGAGTCACGTCGATGTGTATGATCTGGAACAAGGCTAGGAGTGACATTAGGTATGTCCACCTACAAATATATAAATTCATATATATCAGTACATGAATATCTAGCTAAATTAAAACTAAAATTTAAAAATAATTAAAAAGGAATTGAAACATGCTCATGCACACATACATGCACATCATCTGATATCGGATGAATTGAGTCCTCTGAAATAGCCGCCTCCACCATATCAACTATACGATCAAGCGACGAATAAATATCTGCATCCCTTTGATCTATCTCATGTTGTGCCAACAATGATGAGTGGAGAGGACTATGTAGGTGAGATGGCATCGATGATAACGAACCGGCACCGACCGACATCTCAGTAAAACCCATAGTCTGTGCAGCTATCGAATGATCAAATGGTGGATCTTGACTTGCACTAGTGCTGGGTTGAGAGTGATGGGATCCTAGAAGTGAACGACCTCCACGTGCCAAACGATCTCTAACATTCTCTATACCGATCCCATAGTCTGATGCAATGAAGGCATATGCCTCCAAGAGTTCCTCAGCCAAATGATGTAGAGTCCTGCATGCCATATCTCCTATAAGTGCCTCAAGCTCTGTGGGAGTAGGGATGCCTGATGTTGTGAAAGGATTCATGGTGGTCCACTGTACTGAATATGGCGTGGGTCGAGGACGTCTAGACATCAAATATTGACCTACACGATTAGCAGATATCCTAGTGGTGGTAGCTGCAATGTCACCCATAGTATCAATTGCTTCCTTTTGGGAAGCAACGACAACCCCATCTGCTATGGGGGCTAGAGCTGGGGTGAGAGCAGGAGACCTCTCACCAACCAATACCCTAAAGACTAGGGTCGGTCTGTCAGCAATCCTGCCACGCCCCTGACCAGCATATGGTGGAATGTCCAAGTAGTTGACTTTGAGGCCCAAATGGACCTCAGCATACAACTGCTGAACAAAATATAATGGAATTTGGTTGTTGTTTGGGTATTGACCATGTGCTGCGAGAAATCGTGGGTAGATCAATGAGGCCATATCACGATCAACACATCTAGTGACCTAGTATCCCCTAACCTTACATGCACTTTGATAAAATTGAAAACAATTAGTTTTTATCGTTTCTTTGGTGACACTATCCTATATTTGTTTAAGGGGAACCTCACCATGTACTTCTTCCCGCATGCGGGAAAGAATAGCAGCTATTCTATCTGGAGAAAATGCACTTGTCCTCTCAAGTTCATCTCTTAGTTTTTCAAGACTATGCAATATTGACATGCATGGTTCAGAATATATCCCTGGGTTTGCATTTTGCGCTAATGAGTCTTTCAATTTATTAATCTCATTAGTGGTATTTGCAAACAAATATTCCGGAGGTGGAACATCTGCATTATCCATGCTATGTATGTATGTGTACCTAAAGGAGCAATGAGAACTTAGTTTAAATAATATATCTAGATATAAGGAATATAAATCTAAAACAGTTCTAATAATTCATCTACTCATCAATAATATTTCCATACCATTAACACAAAACATGTTCAACATCTATCATATTTTTTAATAATCAAAACATTCACATTACTAGATTGCACAAAAAACCTAATCTAAAACAATTATAAAATTTAAATTTACAAGTGTGCATGTGCACTCTAGAACAAAATGTGTCATTAAAGACAAATTAAAAAATATTGATAAAGGTTGCATCTAAGATTTATTTCCTACAACTAGTAATAAAGGGAAAACATTATTACTTAACATTGAAAATAAAAATGTTGAACATGAAAGCGAAAATGTTGCAAAATGTTATGAAACACCTATTGAAAAGAGTAACATCATAGAAAAATAAGAATTCAAATTTAGAAATATTTTTGAATAATGTAGAAATGAACCCCATGATATTAAAATTATACTCCATGATCCAATTGTTGATAATATTAATAAAATTGATAACATGTGCACATAAAAAAATGAAATTCATTGTATCTCCAAGTTACTTAAGAAGAGAGAGGACCTTTCCGAATAAGAATGATATCCCATATTCAAAATTTTCTAATGAGCTTCATAAAATTGTAATAATTCTGGAACCCAAAAATGCTTACTTAAAATTGATGAGAACATAAGATAAAGTCTTAAATGAACCATGAACCATTCAATTTTGAGCTTCAAAAATTTTCAATGAATACTTTTGTAAAATAACTAAAGTTGTAAAAAATAAGACCTTTACAAAATAAATTAAATATTTAGGCAATCAAAATTTCTAATTAAAATAAAATTATTATGGGGCGGGGGTCCTAGCTCGATTGGCTAAAGCATCATGTTGCAGGCAAGAGGTCACAAGGTCTAGTTTTCTCCCAAACTCGTGGTACTAGAGGGCATGTCGCGCCAGTGCCACCGGTCACGTGAAAAAAGTTTACCAGGCGCACTGCAGTTTATAGGGGGACGGATACCCGATCGATTCCTACAGTATAATAATAAAAATAATAAAAAATAAAAAATAAAAAAATAAAAGAATAAAATAAAATTATTATTAAAATATTTTTTAATTCTCTTAATTTTATTAGGATTACTAGTAAGTAGAAAGATAAAAGAGCTACTTGTAGAGTAATAAAAACCTCAATAGTAAGAAATAAATTAAGAAAGGTTTGATTAATGAGGCAAACTCATCTTCACTTAAGCATACATTGTAAAATATTGTGAAAAGCACTAGCAATAAGATCAAGACTATATAGTCCTATTGAAAATGGTACTCAAGATTTTAATGGTAGGATTCCACGAGTTCATAAAAAGCTAATTAATAACACAAATGATGAAATTGAATGATTTTGGCACTTTAACTCTAGAGTATCACTCAATGTAAAGGATGTTTTAAAATAAAAAATTGGTGATCAAGACCACACACCACATACTAAACATTAATTGGAATGTAGCCAAGCAAAATTGTGTAAAGTTTCTTGAAAAATATATTCATTTAAAAATATCACAAAGGGAATTTGAATAGATTGTAAGCCTTTTTATTGTACATGCCTCTTAAAATTTCTAATACCTATTGTAAATACGACATGTAGTTTTTATCTACCATGAACTATTATGTAATATTAGTTATACTTTGTATACTGACCAAATTTTACAAGAGTGTGGTACAATTAAAATACCAAATTTATCTAAGGACTTATTAGATTTATTTTAATGTGTTAGATACAATGATCATAATTTTTTGTAAAAATGTGTTTAAATGAGAAGCGTTTACAATGCGGTGGGTTATCAAAGTTTATATCATGTACCCATGATGGAAGAAAAATGATCTGGGAAATAAAATGTTTGAGAAAAAGAGATATGAGATAACTATAAAATACAATTTGAAGAGTGGAGGTGAAGATTCTAGATGTGAGTTGGTCACAAGAGAAGCAAGTTGCTAATTTTATTTCTGATTTTAAGAATATTTTTTTATAAGTATGCAATACATAGCCACTATTCTTGATGGTTAGATCAACAAGTCAAGGTGTGCAAGGATTTTTCCTAATTGGAACTATTATAGATCTATAGTCAATTTTATATAAAATTACACGTTGCAGCCACAAAAAGAAGTTGAATCATATTAATATTACAATTCTATTCAGATAAACTATTATTGTTCACATCACATATAGGCGTGCCCCTAATAGTAAAAAATAAAATAAGAAGATAGTTAGGGAGCACAATTTTTACATGTTAATGATGATCAATATCATTCGTCATAGTATGTACAATATTGTTTTCAATAATTTTTTGAGTTATTACAAGAAAACATTGGTATTATAAAGGTTCAAAAAATCAATATTTCGTCAAATAATTATACTGAGTAACTCAATAATGCTTGTGTATTCATATTGGTTTAGTAGAATACATGCAGAGAAGGTTATACCTTGTATTTGTATTTTTTTAAAAGGTGGGCTACCTTCTTCATGTGGAGGAATTGTGTGAATAATGTCATTATGTGGTTCATTGTACGAAGTTTTCTCTTGATGAGGAATAAATAAATACTTAGTAGAATAGTAACTAATATAATCTACAAAGTGCATATTGTGATGTTTTGAAGTTCAATATATTGTAATAAGATTTAGTGGCATGATAGGAGGTGAAGGGATAGAGAGATTTGGAAATGCTAGAGGAATTTTATTGTTAAGTTGTACTATAGCAAGATCCAAAAGAATAGGACCCTAGTTGGCAATCTTGTGATCCTCATAACTTAAGTATTAATTCATTTATTGAGCTATTGAAGATATCTAGTTCTCTTTCTTTTTTTTTTAATAGTTGTAGCAAAATTTATTGATTATCTCTATGTTATGGTTCTATTTTTCTCTCTTTCAATGATTTTGATTATGTAAGGACAAAAAATGATTAGAATAAATTCATTAAGACTACTAATCTAGATAATTTCACATATGCTCCACATATGCTCAACATATGCTCCTATAGAAATGGCGACTTTATATATTTTGAAATGTGTTTACTCTATATAATGATGTATGAGTCATTTTCTTAATCTTGAGGGTGTAGTGTATGAGAGTCTAGAATTGGATCCAAGATGGAGATTTTGTGTGATGAGAAGTGCCTTAGATCCTATCATCACATGAGGTCCACTAAAAGAATGTTCTTAGTTTGAACACTATTTTTCTCTCTTTACAAAACCAAAATATATTGGGAATCATGAAAATAGTGGTGAGTACACTAGAATATCAATCAAGAGAGGCAAGTACATCAATCCCACAATAGTAAGTATGCTCAAAATTTGACTCATAGAATATGATGTCATTATAGATTTCATTATCTAAAGTTTTCTCTTTATGAGGAATAAATAGAGAATAATTGGAATAGTGCCTAATGTAATGTACAAAGTACAGATAACTTGATGTTTTGAAGATGGATATCTTAAAATTTTAATTGAATTATTTTTTGTAGAGGATGTGGTGTTGGGTATTTTTCTTGCAACCATCTAGATATTAAGGAAATCTACCATAATGTCCCAGTCTAGGAATAATGTAGGCAATGGGGAAGTAGCCTATATATTTAGACTAAGGGGGAGAAAAATTAGATTAGATAGAATGACTTGGATAAAGCCTCCTCCTCTTCTTTGAGCCTTACTAAGTTTGGAAGTTTATTTCCTATAGATCTTAAATATAGGAACACAACTAATTTAGTTTAAGAGGTCTCTAATTTGGTAGTTAGTTCAAATGATGTGACTCTATATATAAGCAAGCTACTCATCCCTATATATATATATATATATTGTGTTTATCACAATAATAATTTACCTAATATTTATATAGTATCATATAAAATCCTATACAAATACTATGTATTCAATAACACTCTCTAGGGATTTAATAGCTTTATATTACTAAATTTATGGATGATGGAATAAAACCTACTTCACTATAATATGACGCTAACATATATATTTTTATTTTATTTCTAAATGAATAGAATGTCCAACCCTCAACTATCAAGTTTATCTTGAATACATGAAACCTTAATGAATTGAATAAAATACTAACATTCAAATCAGTCTAATGCACTTGGATTTATCATTTAGAGCTTACACTCTCAAATTCCCTTTTACCCCAATGATGCACCCTAATTGATAATCCACAATCAATTTAAATTCCCCACATATTATTTTAGAAATTTTTCTCATCCTAGCATGAACTACATAGTGTAACATAATTTTATAGCACGTCTTAGATGCAAACTAATAAATAATTAATATAAAGAACAAAAAACACAAACTCAAAGATTCCATGAATCCATAAATAAACTAAAATAAAAATGGAGGTCCATAATACATAATTATAATAAAAGGTTTCTTATATGACCTTAATAAAGGACAAATCATCGAGATGTTGAGATTAATGTATCTATATGACATTAATTTTTTTATAAAAATATAAAAGGCCAAATGTTTGACTCTAAAAGATAGGAAAAGTATTCAACTAGGTGTTGGGGTTTGTGGGAGTATGAAATAATATACTAGGGAAAAATAAGGTCGAACCCTCTAGCTTTATATATTTTTAATTTTTGGAGAATGAAAAGATGATGTTAGTAGGTATGTCTCAATAGGTAGTTACTCTAAAAATTGATGATGTTAGCATCATATAAAGATGGCATTATCAAAAGATGGATAAAAATTTAGATGCATAGAATCAATTCTAGAACTCTAAAACACAAGATTTTTTTTACTAGTAGAGGATCAAGATAATAGGGGTTAGAAAGGGATGGTACTTAAGGATTGGAAAGACTAAATTCCCAATACTACAAAGAGTAAATACAAATAATAAGATTGTGAAGTTGTTGGGGAATGATTGAAATGACATGATGGTTGAGAGATGAAAAAATTGGTGCAAAAATACTTATAGACATTTGGATTAAAATGGATTGGGATTTTTAAGTTTAAAAGGGAGTGATATGGTAGGATATAAACAAGTCTAAAATCCTAGAAAATATAACACTTGAATACAATAGAGCTAAGAGGGGTCAAAGAATATGGAGACAAGAATGGTTTGAATGGAGGGTCAAGCCAAACACTCTAGAAATATAAAATATTCTAGGTCACTAAGAAACACTAAGGATTGGACTACTAGCATGAAAACCGCAAAAAAATTGAAGTCCAATAGAATCCATACTTAGATAAATTTAACAAAGGTTGAAAGTGGATTATCAAGATTAGTTGAAAGATTATACTTTGAGGATGAAGCCCAATAGACCAATGGAAAAAGAAAAATGGAGATGGTAGAGATGAAATATTGGTATGCAAATCCATCAAAATAACAATATGGTAATTGATAGAAATTCATGAAAATGACCAACACAACTTCACACATAGGATATTTTTTTAATTTTTAGAAATTGAAGCATCTTGAACTTGTAGGGGACATCACCGAGTAGATATTTGAAAAGAATTTAATAGAGGAAATTATAATAAAAATTCAATAGCCATTCTACCTCTTCCTTACTCAATCACCTTAAGTCTAGATTCCTTCATGATTTATTTGTAATAAGCCTCCTATAATCACATGTAGCTTTTTCATTTTAAGGTGCAAAGATGTATTTTAACTAGTATTTAAATATATATAAGGAATTAATTACTCATAAAATAATTATTTTTATTAGCATATGAATCATCCTTTGTTATCACATCATCTACATAATATTGGTATGATCAACCTAGATCAACTTGTGTTATCAGTTTAATTAATTTCTATTCTTTGGCCAACTTCATAGGCATGTTTTATATGTCAAATTATTATAATATAGTGGTCCATTTTTCTCTTGATTTATTCTACTAAGAAAGTCCTTTACTACTACATGTCAAAGATTACTACAACTACTTTACTATTGAAAATGTAATTAAAAATTAATCAATACTCACACTAAAGCATAATCTTGCTTCAAATTTGGATAATTTATCTTTGCATCTTTGAATGATACACTCATGAAGGCTACATGCCTTTCATTTCCTAGGTTTCTCATTTGAATAAGAATGGTTGTACAATGTGGTCAAATGAAAATGAGTATATGTAGAATAGTTTAGAATAGTTTGAGATTGTAACCAATATAGGGGATTCAAAAAATGATTTCTTGATTTATTAAAATGCCTTAGCTTACATTTTCCACTATATTTTTGCATATTTCATCATCTTGGAATTTAGTGGCCTCATTATCTCTACAAAACCTATTTCGAATTTCTTTATAAAGTTAATCTTACCAAACCAATAATTCAATTCATTATTTCTTGTTGAAGGTTGTGAGAAGATCTTGTTTATGCTTGAATACAAAAATGGATTGTATACCTTCCTTGTTTAACTGTCTTTTCCTTCTTTGTCCATTGGAATTGCATATACAAAAATGGATTGTATACTCAACTATTTATATTCTTCTAAGTTCTAGATAATGAATTTGTTGAAAATGCTTTAGAAAATTTCAAACAAATGCAATTCAAGCCACAAATTTTGCACCAAAATGAGCTATGGAATAGTGCAACCAACCTGAGAGGATGTGTTGGAGGGTTCGCTGGAAGGTGAAGTGTTTGCACGCTTGTTTTTTCTTCGTCGGTTCACCGCACGCACCCTGTTCGTCGACCGCCTCTGTCACTGTTTGTTGCTTGGTGAAAATGACAGGGATGATAGGGTTTTTTTGTTTTCATCTGTATTAAGGGGGTTCGGCCGAACCCTAGTTCAGTTGAACCCCTTTATTTTATTATTTACCATAGATAAGTCAATGGGGTTCGCCCGAACATATGGTTCGGTCGAACCCTGGGGTTCAGCCGAACCAACATAAAGGTTCGGGCGAACACTTTGGTTTGGCCGAACCCCTTCACTTTGTGTAGAGGGGAAAATCGACTTTTCCCTTCCTCCACAAAAGTGTTCACCACTTATGTGGGTTCACCCTAGTATGTCAGATGTATGACATTGCAACTATGTGATGGTTCTAGTTTTGTGTTGCTTGCTAAATTCTCCAAATGGACAAGATGTAAACTCCTGGAGAGAATAGCTTTGTATTTTTGTATTGCAAATATTTTTGCTGCTGAATAATACAAACTGAGCTAGATGTTTTGGAGGGTGGGGTTTTTTACACGAAAGGGTTTTCCCCATGCATATGTGTGTGTCATCATATTTGTCTTTCATGTTTATTTGTTTGTGTTGAATTTGTTATAGTTATGCATTTACATTCCTTAGTAGGATCAATGGGGGATACTCTTTGCCTGCTTTCGCTTTATGGTACAGTTGTGTGTGTCTTTGGAGTGATTTTGAATGGAAATCACTAAGGCATTGTTGTCTTAGATTTCTATCTTGATGACAGACCGGTTTCCTATCCCTAACAGTTTCCATATATGTATAGAAATAGAAAAATAGTGAGAATAATATCAAAATCTATTTATTTGATGTATACTTTTGCCTAGTTGTATCATATAAAACATAGTTTGGGTCATTTTAGGGTCAAAAGCAATGACGATTTATAAAAAATACTTTCATCTTTTGCAAAATAAAATGGGCAATTAAAACTATCATGTTGATTGTCATTTTGTGGGATCACATTGATGGTGAATAAATCAAATGAATCAAAAAATTGTAATGCCAACTTATGCAATAATGTCAATTTACTTTTTTTTCTCATATTATTGCCAATTAATTATGTAGCTAAAGTTGTGAATTGTCATGGATATCATATATTTAAGGCCGTTGCACATAACTCATAACTAATACCTTATATTTCACCTTGTTAGTGAAAGGAAGATAAAGTCGAAAAGAGGGGGATCGATTCTCTCAAGGAGGTAATTAATATCAAACTTGCCCAAGAACTAAAAATGCATCTTGATCCACCCCCATGGGTTAGAGAAGTTGGTTTGAGTCTCCGGTTTTCTTCCCGAGGTCTTGGGTTCGACTCTCTCTAGCTCAGAAATCACCCTGCTATAGACACTAGGAGGCTACGTTGGTTACCTCGTGGTCGTAGGGATTAGTCTCGCCTCAAGCTTGCTTCGTAAAGGGAACTCGTTAGGCTTGATTCACGGGGATACCTTGACGATAACAAAAAAAATGCATCTTGATCCATCAAAAAACATGATTGAACGTAGAGTCAATATGCAATATTTATTCATTAAGAAATATGTATCAATAGTTGCACAAGTAGGACCCATAGTGACTAATTAGTTGACAATTAAATTTTCTCTGATATTTTTTTTTGGAAACCAAATTGACATCAAAATTTAATAGTAACACCCCCTTTTGTTTAGAATGAGATGATTTGATTTATTTTAGAGGATCCTTTTATATACTGTCTTGAGATGAATTATATAATCTTTTAGTTTTTGTGAGCAAAACACTATAGCTAAGCATAATTTTTACATAGGTGTATACCATGTTTCATAATCTAGGGAGGTACAACTAATATAATAAATTACACATTCTTTGCTATTTTCTTGTTTTATGCCAACATATCTCCAACAATAGAATAGTGGTTGATACATATGGTAGCAAAGGTTTTCCATGAAAAAGGCACAAGTATCAATGGATTTAGTAAATATTGTTCCATGTCATCAAATTCTTTTTGACAATGAGTTCTTTTCAAATTGGTGCACTTTAAAACTTTAATGAACGGTAATTGATTTTGAACTATTAGGAATTGCGAGGTAATTTAGATTATTGAACACATGAACATATCATTTCTATGCTAGTCCCTACACTTGAGATAACCTAGTCAAACTGAGTAACAAATGAAGAGAAAATTCAAGGCATGTACTTTTTTACTATATATATGTCAATCATCTTTTGATAATATGCATTATATTCAAAATTGGTATTTTTCTTACAATTTTAGCAAATAGTAATTTGGTTGATGCAGGAGCATCGTGCCCCATCAGTTTTGGGTTGAAATTTTTGGTTTGTTTTTTTAATGTTTTTTTATTTATTTTCCTAGTAATCCGTGATAGGTGGCAAGTTTGATGTGGCAGAAAGATTTCAAATCTTCCTTTCTCATTACGAATAGAGAGTGAGGAAGTTACAATGGTTGGAGAGAAGTCGATTATGTAGAGAGTAACGGTTTGGGAAGTATCAGGCGATGGAAGGAAAGCATTGAGGTAGTTTTGTGAGGGGCGATGTTGTTTGTGGTTAGAGAGTTCAATGTTTGGAAGAGGGCCAATTTTTTCTTGGTAGAAGGAACATAAAATAAATGCTAGAGGAGGGGATCAATAGTGGAGGAATATGCTATTCTATTTTTGCAAAGAAAAATTAAAAGCAATAGAAACAAGGTGAAGGGACGGGGAGCAGAGGATCGATTGGTTGAAGGAAGCTAAATTGAAGAGATGATGTAGATTTAGGGAACCAAAGGTCAGAACTTACTCAAACAACTATCTATCAAAGCCTTTACACCTCAAACAAAATGATTTTCTTCATAGACTGCCCCTAGGCCTTGTAAGACAACAAACTAGCTTTTTCCAATTTAATTCCCTAAGCAGACCCAAAACCCAAAATCTAATCACCATTCCAAATACCCATTTAGCCAATTGAAAACATACCAAATTTGTAGGTAAGGTCACTTTGGAACACAACCTTCAAAAATTGATTGCTACGCTGCATAATAGGCCTAAATAGGCTTGTTTAGATAGGTCAAAACAAAAGTTTCAATCTCCATGCTTCAATTCTTCAAACCAACATCTCCAATAGGTCTTATATGGTTTGCCTCAACATTCCACATCATTGTAAACAACTTTTCAAAAGATTTTCTACAAACCCTAACTCCTATGCCTTTCCTATGCCAAAACAAGAGGTTTTATGGGCTAGGGCATCACCCCATTTGCACAAAACACCATCCCCTACTCCTGCAACATTGTGAACACTAAAAAAACCCTATTCCCATCCATCCCACCAAGTTTAAGGTCTATTCGTTGGTGGAATGGAGAGAAATCCATTATTTCCTGTCAAGGCACACTCTAGTGAGGGTTTCAAACAGGTTTTAGTAAATCTACCCTTACTCAAATCTTGATGAAATAAAATGTAGAAGATAGAATATTCAATTCCACATCAAATACAATGAAGCTTAGACCATCTCCAGGTCGTACAAGGTTGTACTATTATGTGTAGCAACAAATTATGCTCTTAGAATGCTAAACACAAAGTATATTGATATTCAAATTCAATTTATACAACTTTAGAACCTTCAAACCACATTCACAAGGCTTATTTAAGCTTTCACAAACCAAACCCAACTGATTCAACTTCCCAAAAAACCAAAAAAAATGCAAAATTGCTTGTGCAACATTTTTGCAACTTTTGCAAAATAGACAACTTTTAACAACCTATACCCAAATGACTCAAAAACATAACAAATGGTCTTTAAAAGGCCTTATTACACCATGAAAACTTAAAACCAAACAAAAACCTAACACTTGATCACCTTCTAACATGAAGACTATGGTGCCCTTGCACCAAGAGACAACAAAGGCATTTTGAATAGAGGGTTGTGATAGGGCTAAGGCTTGATTCCTTTTGAATCCTTGTACTCAGATTTAGCATCAATTTAAACATTAAAAAGTCTATTTTTTTTCATTGGTGTTTGTGATTCTTTGACATTTTTCAAACTTTTAATTTTGTTGCATTGAATGTGAAAGGGGATTTTATTGTCCCTGTCGCTTTGGTCTATGGATTGGTCAATTTGCTCGAACCAACATTCTTTCACTAACTTCTTTGATTTTAATAATTGTTGCAAGTTTCCGTCTCTGAATATTGCACTATAATTTAATAGTTTTCCATTATCTTCTGATTAAATAAGAAGGCTGTTGTTATTTGGGGTATCGAAGCGTGTGATTGAGAAAGTCAGTCATTAGTTTGGTATCAGAGTGAGAAATATCTGGGAGAGTCTAAAAAAGGTCTTATGGGATTTTTGACATATGTGTGTGGAATTTTTGACAGGTTTTAAAAAGGAAGAACTTGGGTACTGAGAGACTAGGAAGAGGAAAAGAAGCCCTAAGTGAGGTATCATGAAGAGTATAAGAGAAATTAAAAGATGCAGCAACAAGAAAGACTCAAACAAAAGGCCAAGTTGAAGGTCAATAATCAAGATGCAAAGTTTGATCAAGAAATAGCAAAGTTGATAAGGGATTTAGAGAGGTGTAAGTTTGCAGTGAAGCAATGGCTTGAGGAAAGAAGCCACAAATGTGACTAGTATTGGCCCATGAAAAAGAATTTTGAAGTGGCATATGCAGACGATTGTCAAGAAAAGAAGAGGGTGAAAGATGGCTACTTTGAAAGAAGAAGAATCCTTGCCACATCATGAAACTGACATGGAACTAGATTTGGAAGATAAGGAAAAGAAGAAGAAAATGGAAGATGGAAAGGAAAATGTTGGTTAAGAGGATGCAAGAAACATTGAGAAGGAAAAAGCAAACGACGTAAATGAAGACGAAGAAACACAAGTATTGACTGATGAAATATCAACGAAAAAGAAGATTGACATACTTTTGGGAGTAGCTTGGAAGAAGTTTGAGGAACACACATGTAAGGGAAACAGTAAACAAGTTGTTTTCAATGATTCTGGAATGATGCTTCTGAATCTTTGAAAGCAATTGTTGAAGGGAAGAGTTTAAAAGTAGAAGATGAAAAGGATGTGAAATCAAATGGTGACAATGATATATATGAACATGAGATGGAGTTTTGGAGGCTTGTAGATGAAAAGGACATAAGAAGAAGAAGATAAAAATAGAAAAAGAAAAAGAAAAAGAAACAAAATCGGGTTGAACACATGACCGTTGTTCTAGAACAATGTTGAAAGATGCGAAAGAAAAGAACAAATACGATATATGGTTAGAGATCTCATGTGCAGGGGCACACAATTCTTCTTGTCTCCTTGGGAGTCTGATGCAAAAGCATTGTACCCCATCAATTTTCGGTTGAAATTTTTTGTTTGTTTTTTTATTTCTTTTCCTGGTAACCTGTGATAGGTGGCAAGTTCGATGTGGCAAAAAGATTTTGAATCTTCCTTTCTCATTGTGAATAGAGAGTGAGGAAGTTATAATGGTTGGAGAGAAGCCGATTTTGTAGAGAGCAACGGTTTGGGAAGTATCGCACAGTGGAAGGAAAGAATTGAGGTCGTTTTGTGAGGGATGGTGTTGTTTGTGGTTAGAGAGTTCAACGTTTGGAAAAGGGTCGAACTGTTCTTAGCAAAAGGAACAAAAAAAATGCTAGAGGGGACCGACGGTGGAGGAAGATGTTGTTTTGTTTTGGTAAAGAAAATTAAGAGCGAAAGAAACAAGGTGAAGGGACGGGGAGCAAAGGATTGATTGGTTGAAGGAAGCCAAATTGAAGAGACAACAAAGGTATTTTCAATAAAGGGTTGCGATATGGCTAAGGCACTGGATATCGATTCCTTCTGAATCCTTGTACTTAGATTTAGCATCGATTTAAATACATTAAAACTTTTGTTTTCTTTCATTGGTGTTTGTGAGTCTTTGACATTTGTAAACTTTCAATTCTGTTGCATTGAATGTGAAAGGGGATATTATTGTTCCTATTGCTATGGTATATGGATCGGTCAATTTTCTTGAAGCAACATTCTATTAGTAACTTCTTTGATTTTAATAACTGTTGCAAGTTCCTATCTCTGAATATTGCATTGTAATTTAATAGTTTTCCATTATCTTCTCATTAAATAAGAAGGCTATCATTATTTGGGGTATTAGAGTGTGTGACTGAGAAAGTCAGTCATCATTGGTTTTGAACTCTGAGAAATTCAAGGTAATGTTCAAGGTATTGAAAATAACTTTTCATTTGTATGCTAGTCATTGCACACAAGATAAACTAGTTAAATTGAGTCTAAAATGAAGAGAAAAAATTCAAGACAAACATTTTTTTCTTTTATATATATGACACATCGTCTTTGTGTGTGTCTACCTATATTTACGTGTGTATAAACATACATGCACATGTGTATTCATTGTATGTGCATACACATGACACACAATTATTCATGCATGTACATACATGATTGTGTAATATGTGTGTGTACATATAAAATATATGTTTATTTATTATACAAATACATACACACAATTACACATAAAATTACATAATATACATACATGTTATCAATTTAGTAAAAGTCTTATGAAGATCAAGTCTATTGTCACTAAGCAAGCTTACCAAAAATATAGACAAGATATTTTTCTTACAAAAATTGAGGGAGAGATATCCATTTTTTTGATATTTTGGTTGAGGTAGAGTTCAATGAGGTAGTTGAAACAAAAAATGTCTTATATGAAAATATAAATGATATTCTTTTTGGTCATGAAGTTGTTTGGAGATTGAAAAGTTGGGTTATCTAGTTCGAGGTCAATGATGAAAATACAATATTTTTCATAGCAATGATAAAAATATGAAGATAATTAACTCAATCTAGTGGATGCCTATGCTAATATGAGCGTTTTCCATTTCAAGAACTTTTATAAAGAGTTAGAGAGGGTGATATAGCAACTATTATGAAATATGCTAGCTTTTTTACTAGAATAAATTTGGTGCTTTTAGAGAAGGTAAACAAGAGATGAAAAAGTTGGTTAATTTTTATTTCATCAGAGAGGAATTTCTATGGGTGTTTGAGGAGACTGAAGACTCAAGAAGAATCCCTTAGCATATAAACTCTTTTATTTCTTTGAATCCTGAAAAATGATAGCTTAAAATCATTTAATGATTTTAGGCCTGTCTATTATATGTGTTTGTATAAAATCATTACTAAGATCATTATAGAAAGGAAAAAAAAATTTCTAGACCACATCTCATGTGAATAATTTGGTTTTCTAAATGAGATACAATTCATGATGTTATGGGTGTAGCCTAAGAAGGATTATATACAATTAATCATAAGGATATTTTTTCTTTTGTCATGCAACCAAATCTACCCAAGGCATATGACAAGGTTGGTTTCTATCTTAGACTTATGCTTCTTCGTACCAATTTTAATTTTTAGGTAGTGAATTGGACTCGGGGTGTATTTCTTCAGTTACTTTTCTTGTCTTTATCAATGGCTTGACTTCCAAATTCTTCAAGATTGTTAGGGGGATTTGGTATGGTTTTTCTTTGTCTCTCATTCTCTTTCTTTTAGTTTCAAAGGATCTAAGTAGAGCTGCCATGAAAGTTAAGTGGATTGGGTTTGTCAAAGGAATAAAAGTGGATAGTGCTTTATCTTTGATTCATCTTTTATTTGTGAATGGTATTTTACTTTTTGGTGATAATTATTTTAGGGAAGCGTCCAATTTGAAGGACAAATAAGAGGCTTACAATATTTCTATTGGTATGGAGTTAAAATACAAAATTATGCATTGTCTTGTCATGCATTATATGATGATGATGATATACATATTATATGTATTCTCCCTTTTACCAAGTCTTTACTTTAGGATGGGTTAAAGTATTTAGGGTATAGGTTGAAGCCAAATGTCTATGTTAAATAGGATTAGGAAAGGCTAGTGGTAAATATTATCAAATGTATGAATTTGTGATGCAATAGGTAAATATTTAGGAGGTAGAATGATGCTAGTTAAGTTTGATTTAGAAGCTATCCATGTGTATTAGCATGGTTTGGCACATATCCTTGTGGAGGTTTTGGAGAATATTAGGAAGTGACACTTACATTTTTTTATGGTTTGGTAAAAAAAATAAAGATGGTATTGTATTAGCTATTCGGTAATTGATTGCTCAAACTAAGGAAGAAGGGAGATAGGGTCTTAAAAATATATTTCTTTGGAAGAGCTCTGGTTCCTAGGAGTCTATGGAGACTCATTGCATGGTAGTTTATGAAAAATGCTTATTGTTCAAAAACAAATAGTACCTTTGTCTATTAAGGAGTGGATTAGGCTACCTACTAAATATATTATCAATATATCCATTGCATGGAAGGCCTTAGTCTTGGTTTTTCTAGTTGTTGATAATTTACCTATTTAGAAAATTGGAAATAGTGGTGATTTCAGAATTGGGGCCAATCCATCAATTAAGAGTGAGAACTCTTTTAGATATCAATAAATGGCATCTTACTTAGCTACATAATATTGTATTGTTCATGTTGTCTCAAATTTTTAACCACACTTCTACCACTATTTGGTAATAAGGATTAGTGAGGGCACATCATTTGGGATTTTTTGGTCTTAAGTAGGAGTTGTGGAATGATTATGTAGGTCATTTGATCAAAAAATCATGTAAAGATCATAGTTTATGGTGTGATCTATATTGAGAATATTCACTGCTAAATTGGGATACGAGGCTATGTTCTTTGTTGAACAAGGTGATCAAGCTTGGTGGTGGAAAATTATTTGGAAGTTCAAGAATCATTTAAAAACTCGCACTTTTATCTAGCTCAGTTTGATCATAAATCTTAACATGGGATTCCCTACAAAGAAGAGGATGATAGGGCCTTGGTAGATGCACCTTACATCGATAGGATTTGGAAGCTACTGAATATTTGTGTAATGATTATTCCTACACCCAATTTGTATGGGAAAATTTAGTATCTCTTTTGGGTATCTTAGCTCTTGGCACGTAAATTATCTTGCCAATTACTTAAAGTAATGGTTTGTTATTAGAAAATTCAAAAATATTTAGATCACTACTTGTTGTGGTGGCATGGTGGATATGGTTGGATAAGAATAATAGCATTTTTAACCTATAATATAAATTTGTAAACTACTATCCAAATTAGATGTCTTTGAAGGCTTAAAAATAGACATGCCGACTATTAAGTTTATTGTAACAAAAAATTGAATACTCTTGCAATTTCAGGTTATGTTTTGCGCTTGCTTTAGTGTCTATTCTCTTAGCATGTTTTAGAGATCATTTTATCCTTAGCCTTGGCATTTACCTCTACCAAATTTCCAAATTTATTTATTAGATTTTGATTCTTCTCAAAAAATTGAGACCATGTGCCAAATTTTCAGTGATTTCTCTAAGATAGAAGGACGATGTGAATGTTTGTGCAATGCGCTAGCATCCTAATTATTATTTTAAATTTAAATGTTGGTATCTTTCTTAACTACTTGTTGTCTATTGTAATGCTCATCTATCCAAATCAATTTATTTTGCAAGTGAATTCAATCCTTCAACTTCTAGGGAATCCATTTGAAAACATATATTTTGATTTGGCTTTCCATCTCCAACATAACAACAAGAAATCTATATAGATTTCTCTTTCTCTCTTCTCTCTTCGTTGCACACTCCTTGTTGAGGCTTGCTCAAGGAAAATTTTTGCATTTCATTGGGATCTCCACACTCTCAATATTAGTTTCATTACTTACTAGTAATTCTCAATCACTTGCTAGTAATGTCATTAAGCAAGTTTCCATTTTTGTTTTGATAGTAGAACACACTTTGTTTCCATATCTTTTCTCTTTATTTTCTTTGGTAAATATTTTAGTGACTACCACTATCCTTTATCCAATATCATACACATTAATTTATCAATCTTTTTAGATCTAGGATTTGATATTCATAGATTTATTTTGATTTTTTGTTCTTAATCCTAGATGCACACAAGGTAAGAAAATACAAGAGACAACAAAGGTATTTTAAATAGAGGGTTGCGATATGGCTAAGCCACTAGATATTGATTCCTTCTGAATCCTTGTACTTAGATTTAGCATCAATTTAAATACATTAAATTTTTTGTTTTCTTTCATTGGTGTTTGTGAGTCTTTGACATTTGTAAACTTTCAATTCTGTTGCATTGAATGTGAAAGGGGATATTATTGTTCCTATTGCTTTGGTATATGGATCGGTCAATTTGATCAAACCAACATTCTATTAGTAACTTCTTTGATTTTAATAACCGATGCAAGTTCCTATCTCTGAATATTGCATTGTAATTTAATAGTTTTCCATTATCTTCTGATTAAATAAGAAGGCTATCATTATTTGGGGTATCAGAGCATGTGACTGATAAAGTCAGTCATCATTGGTTCTAAAATCTGAGAAATTCAAGGTAATGTTCAAGGTATTGAAAACAACTCGTCATTTGTATGCTAGTCGTTGCACACAAGATAAACTAGTTAAAGTGAGTCTAAAATGAAGAGAAAAAATTCAAGGCAAACAATTTTCTCTTTTATATATATGATACATCATCTTTGTGTGTGTCTACCTATATGTATGTGTGTATAAACATACATGCACATGTGTATTCATTGTATGCATACATATGACACACAATTATTCATGCATGTACATACATGATTGTGTAATATGTGCGTACATATAAAATATATGTTTATTTACTTATACAAATACATACACACAATTACACATACACTTACACAATATACATACATGTTATCAATTTAGTAAAATTCTTATGAAGATCAAGTCTATTGTCACTAAGCAAGCTTACCAAAAATATAGACAAGATATTTTTCTTACAAAAATTGAGGGAGAGATATCCATTTTTTTAATATTTTGGCTGAGATAGAGTTCAATGAGGTAGTTGAAACAAAAAATGTCTTATATGAAAATATAAATGATATTCTTTTTGGTCATGAAGTTGTTTGGAGATTGAAAAGTTGGATTATCTAGTTGGAGGTCAATGATGAAAATACAATATTTTTCACAGCAATGATAAAAATATGAAGATAATTAACACAATCCAAGGGATGCCTATACTAATATGAGTGTTTTCCATTTCAAGAACTTTTATAAGGAGTTAGAGAGGGTGATATAAAAACTATTATGAAATATGGCACCTTTTTTACTAGAATAAATTTGGTGCTTTTAGAGGAGGTAAACAAGAGATGAAAAAGTTGGTTACTTTTTATTTCATCGGAGAGGAATTTCTATGGGTGTTTGAGGAGACTAAAGACCCGAGAAGAATCCCTTAGCATATAAATTATTGTATTTCTTTAAATCCTGAAAAATGATAGCTTAAAATCATTTAATGATTTTAGGTTTGTCTACTATATGTGTTTGTATAAAACCATTGCTAAGATCATTATAGAAAGGAAAACAAAAAAATTTAGACCACATCTCATGTGAATAATTTGGTTTTCTAAATGAGATACAATTCATGATGTTATGGGTGTAGCCTAAGAAGAATTATATACAATTAATCATAAGGATAATTTTGCTTTTGTCGTGCAACCAAATCTACCCAAGGCATATGACAAGGTTGGTTTCTATCTTAGACTGATGCTTCTTCGTACCAATTTTTATTTGTAGGTAGTGAATTGGACTTGGGGTGTATTTCTTCAGTTACTTTTCTTCTCTTTATCAATGGCTTGACTTCCAAATTCTTCAAGACTTTTAGGGGGATTTGGTATGGTTTTTCTTTGTCTCTCATTCTCTTTCTTTTGGTTTCAGAGGATCTAAGTAGAGCTGCCAAGAAAGTTAAGTGGATTGGGTTTGTCAAAGGAATAAAAGTGGATAGTGCTTTATCTTTAATTCATCTTTTATTTGTGAATGGTATTTTACTTTTTGGTGATAATTATTTTAGGGAAGCGTCCAATTTGAAGGACAAATTGGAGGCTTACAATATTGCTATTGGTATGGAGTTAAAATACAAAATTTTGCATTGTCTTGTCATGCATTATATGATGATGATGATATACATATTATATATATTCTCCCTTTTATCAAGTCTTTACTTTAGGATGGGTTAAAGTATTTAGGGTATAGGTTGAAGCCAAATGTCTATGTTAAATAGGATTAGGAAAGGCTAGTGGTAAAGATTATCAAATGTATGAATTTTTGATGCAATAGGTAGTTATTTAGGAGGTAGAATGATGCTAGTTAAGTTTGATTTAGAAGCTATCCATGTGTATTAGCATGTTTTGGCACATATCCTTGTGGAGGTTTTGGAGAATATTAGGAAGTGGCACTTAATTTTTTTATGGTCTGGTAAAAAGGATAAAGATGGTATTGTATTAGCTAGTTGGTAATTGATTTCTCAACCTAAGGAAGAAGGGAGATAGGGTCTTAAAAATATATTTCTTTGGAAGAGCTCTGGTTCCTAGGAGTCTATGGAGACTCATTGCATGGTAGTTTATGAAAAATTCTTATTGTTCAAAAACAATATTACCTTTGTCTATTAAGGAGTGGATTAGGCTACCTACTAAATATATTATCAATATATCCATTGCATGGAAGGCCTTAGTCTTGGTTTTTCTAGTTGTTGATAATTTACTTGTTTAGAAAATTGGAAATAGTGGTAATTTCAGAATTGGGGCCAATCCATCAATTAAGAGTAAGAACTCTATTAGGTATCAATAAATGGCATCTTACTTAGCTACATAATATTGTATTGTTCATGTTGTCTCAAATTGTTAACCACACTTCTACCACTATTTGGTAATAAGGATTAGTGAGGGCACATCATTTGGTATTTTTTGGTCTTAAGTAGGAGTTATGGAATGATTATGTAGGTCATTTGATCAAAAAATCATGTAAAGATCATAGTTGATGATGTGGTCTAAAAACTTATATTGAGAATATTCACTGCTAAACTGGGATACAAGGCTATGTTCTTTCTTGAACAAGGTGATCAAGCTTGGTGGTGGAAAATTATTTGGAAGTTCAAGAATCATTTAAAAAATGCTTTTATCTAGCTCAGTTTGATCATGATTCTTAACATGGGATTCCCTACAAAGAAGAGGATGATAGGGCCTTGGTAGGTGTACCTTACATCGATAGGATTTGGAAGCTACTGAATATATGTGTAATGATTATTCCTACACCCAATTTGTATGGGAAAATTTAGTATCTCTCTTGGGTATCTTAGCTCTTGGCAAGTAAATTATCTTGCCAATTACATAAAGTAATGGTTTGTTATTAGAAAATTCAAAAAGATTTAGATCACTACCTATCACAATGGCATGGTGGAAATGGTTGAATAGGAATAATAGCATTTTTAACCTATAATAGAAATTTTTAAACTACTATCCAGATTAGATGTCTTTGAAGGCTTAAAAATAGACGTGCCAACTATTAAAGTTATTGTAACATAAAATTGAATACTCTTGCAATTTCAGGTTATGTTTTGGGCTTGCTTTAGTGTCTATTCTCTTAGCATGGTTTAGAGATCATTTTATCCTTGGCCTTGGCATTTACCTCTACCAAATTTCTTAATTTATTTATTAGATTTTGATTCTTCTCACAAAACTGAGACCATGTGCCAAATTTTCAGTGATTTCTCTAAGATAGAAGGATGATGTGAATTTTTGTCCAATGCGCTAGCATCCCAATTCTTCTTTTAAATTTAAATGTTGGTATCTTTCTCAACTATTTGTTGCCTATTGTAATGCTCATCTATCCAAATAAATTTATTTTGCAAGTGAATTCAATCCTTCAACTTCTAGGAAATCCGTTTGAAAACATATCTTTTGATTTGGCTTTCCATCTCCAACATAACAACAATAAATCTATATAGATTTATCTTTCTCTCTTCTCTCTTAGTTGCACACTCCTTGTTGAGGATTTCTCAAGGAAAAATGTTGCATTTCATTGGGATCTCCACACTCTCAATATTAGTTTCATTACTTACTAGTAATTCTCATCACTTGCTAGTAATGTCATTAAGCAAGTTTCCATTTTTGTTTTGATAGTAGAACACACTTTGTTTCCATATCTTTTCTCTTTATTTTCTTTGGTAAATGTTTTAGTGACTACCACTATCCTTTATCCAACAATATTTTTAGATCTAGGATTTGATATTCATAGATTTATTTTGATTTTTTGTTCTTAATCCTAGATGCACACAAGGTAAGAAAATAAAATATTCCAACATCTATTTGCTATATGAATACCCATGGAGGTCAAAAAGATCAACCTAGAGGTTTGACCATTCTTGATCATCTTCCAAGTAATTCCAACCATTTTTCTTGTTTCGATAATATGTATTTGGAAGACTACAATCACACAGAGGTTTCATTCTCTCTCTCTTCCTTTTTGTTATTACCCCATTTTTAATTTACAAATTACTTTTAACTTTACGTTAAAATATAATGTTGAATGTGTGGTGATGATACTTTGATCTTTAAATGCTATGATGAAATTGAATTCCATATGATGTATTTGCACTTAAATGAACTATTTATTTATGCAATATTATGGATATATTATAAATGTTAACAACTAACTACTTGGATATTTCTTTAAGTGTAATGCAAGATAAATTTCACACCCTCCAAAGGGAGGGGGAGAGTATCGCCCAGGATAAGGGTATGGTCTACGGATTTATTGATATTGCTATTTGAGTTTATTCTCACCCATTTAGGTCAAGTTAAAAACCACTATGAGTCAATATGAGTTTCGAGTCATTAGTTACGTCATATGGATAAATTGAACCTAATTGTTAAATGATCTTGTTCTCTTCATTTTTATGGATAAATTGAACCTAATTGTTAAATGATCTTGTTCTCTTCATTTTAATTTGATTTCGTATATAATGATAAATGGTAAATACTGTGTATATAATATGACCATATATATATATACACGATGATTTTACATCGATACCTATCAGCATTTCATGCCTATAATATTTAAGCAATTGCATGCTAATGTAAGCATGAAGAAAGATATATAATATCAGTTTTATCGATGCTCATCGAGAGGCATGATAGCTTTCATCGATGGATTTGGTGTAGCAGGAGTCATCGACCACCAACCTCATATCATAAGCACTGCTTTGTGGCAGAATTATTTAAACTATGAAATGTTTTTAAATTGCTTATAAAATGTTTCTTTGTATCGGCCGACTAAGCCGTAGCATGGGCTAATACTCAACCCCATGATAGTCGAGCCATACGCCATCTTTTAAAGCTCAGCTTTATAATGTTATTGTGCCAACATTAAGCCATATTTGGCCGTACAGGTAAAGCCATGAAGGTGGTAGCCAATGGTAATGCTTTTGAATGTTATGTATTCAACATCTAACATGGCAAATGCTATGTGAAAATTTGCTCTTATACTACCTTTAATTTGCATATATCTTGGTTGTGGTCATGGCATTTGAAAGGTGGCAACTGAGTGAGTTAGTGGAGAGGGAGCACCCAAAAATGAATGTAGATTCAGTTATCCTTCCTTATCTGAAAAAAGAAAAGCTTTGTTATGCCCACTTTCAGGAAAAAGTAGTTATTGGTTATTGCAAGCGTTATCGGGACTTTTCTTAGCACTAGGAGGATTATTATTCATTGCGGGGGGGGTTTTCATTGTCTTGCGAGATAGAGGAGTTGTTTTGCATTTTTTTTTGTAAAAGCAGAGAGGAGGTTTCATCCTCTGAAGTCTACCATGAGCTGCAACTATACTAGAGCATATATAAGTAAAGTTTATCTTGATTTTCTTGGCAAAAAGTTGTGTTTTGTGAACTGGCATAAACTGAGGAGGAGTTTATTGTTCTTCACCATTGTTAGAGCAGCATTTCAGCATTGGAACAAAAGGTAGAGATTTCCTTTTTGGTTGAGCTATGGGGTTTGGTTGAGTGTTTGCATATTAAAAACTAGTTAACTCAATTGTACAAGCTTAGCAACAAGTAGTTAAGAGTTCATTTTATCATTTCTTGTTAGTTTTGATTTAGTTTATCTTGTGTTTGATGGGAAAGAAGTTTTCCATAAATCATAAAAGATTTAAATCTTGATAATATTCTTCTTTTGCGATTTTATCCAATAAAATTATTGTCGAAAGGTTTATATTGTAAAATGATGTTTTTTTGGGAACAAGACTATAGGTTTTTACCAAAAAAGGTTAACACCTTAATGTGAAGATGTAATATTCAGTGCAAAAGACATTCCTTATTATGAGGATAGTGATTATGTTATCACATTACTATCTATTATGACCATGAAGGTCAAGTTGATGTCATTTTTTTGTCAAGATCTGTTAAAGGTTTATAATAGGAGAGAAGCTACTCTCTTGGGTTGTGGTAATGACTCGAAAAAATGGCAGTAGCCAAGACCCAGGTAGTTATGTGAACATAACATGGGTGTTCAAAGTCAGAGTTAACTATCCAACCCAGTTAAATTTTGACTTAGTGAGTCATCATATTCTAAGAAAGACGCCTTTAATAAATTAACCATTGGTCAAACAGTAAGATTGGGTTGACCTTAGGTCAATTAAGGTTTCCAAGTTGAGTTATAGGTGGGTGAACAAACGACTTCACTCATATGTAGTGGTTGAATTTAATTCAAAACTTTGGCCAAATTAAGTGTAAAATTCTTTGCTTGCACTTATTGATTCACTGTTCTCCAGAGTTTCCTAACCAATCAATAATGTCATACATAGTTAGGAGTCTATTTTTGTATGCCCATATTGGTTAAGTAGGACACAACACCAAAAACTCATATGGCAATACTAGGGGGTCCTTGACAATACTCTTCGTTGAAGGGTAGAACCACTTCTAGTTGGAAAGTGTGTGGGGGACCACTGGTCTATGGTTGGAGATAACGTGTTTGGGTGATCCTCTCCCTATTGTAGATGACATGCCAAGGCTTGTGAGATAGAAAAGTAATTTAGATCTATGGAATTATTGACCTTGAACTCAATAGTTATTGTTAATTTTTTACTTAATTGTAAACATTTAAATGTGAAATTGAAAATGTAAAGTTGTATCTCATTTTCAATTTGAAAAGCAATGTGATTTCATTTATGAAATGTTTTATGTTATCAAACTTTACAAGTGTAAAATATCATGTTAAAAGATAAATTTTTTACAAGTCCCATTTTTTTATGAAAATGATTTATTTACTGCAAGGTTAAAAACCAAAGTTTTACTATGTTATATGGATAGAGATGTTACACTTTTCCTTTGTTATTTTTGTTTTCCTTTCAAAATACACAAATTAAATCGAGTTTCAATATTTTTGTATCTAGTATCCCTTGGGTTGTTGTCTTTGTTGTGTAGATGAGTTAAAAATCTAAGAAAATACTTGAGTTTTATAACTTTTTTGGTGATAGTACAAGACTTAGATGATAGCACATAAAAATGACTACAACACATCACACCAACATCTACACATCAAGATAATGTTCTAAAAAATGACCTCTACCTTTTGGTTCCAAGTTCTTTTCTTTATGTCATTTATAATTCTAAATTCAATTTGCCAATTTTATATGAACCATTTCCTATCAATTAGAATTTTACAAATAAACTCACATTTGATGTAATATATTTGTAAAAGTATCACCTTTTCTCCATCATATTACAAGATTGCTTATAATGGTAATGGTAGATAATAATTTTCCTTGGATTTTTATGATGGGGCATGTCAAGGTTCACTTAGGGATTGTGCTACTAGAGGTTTTCTTTACCTCAATGATAAAATTTATCATTTACAAAGTTGGGTAGGATATGAGGTCTAATAATTATTTTAAAATACACACTCTTATGTTGCTCCTCATGATGGCTTGGGAACACAATGTGGATATGATGTAAGTGAATGGTGACTCTACATGCATTATTAATCAGATGTGGAAATTATTATGTCCCATTTCTAGTCAAGATAAGTTTTTACATGTATTAGTTCTCTACTAGGGTCTTCTCTATTTCCATCTATAGTGTGTTTTCCCTTCTCGAGTATGCCTTTTCTTCCAAATCTATTATTCCCTTCTTGTTCAATTTTCAAACTTGCCCATCCCATCATGCCTATTTCTCAAATCTTAATACCCCAACTTCTTGTATGTCTGGCGGTATGGCGAACCCTCGATGCTTGATATTTTTTCCTATATTTTTGTTCCCCTCCTAACTTCCTAGCATGTCATATTATTTCCAGTGTTTTTTTTGACAGCTTTTTAAAAGTGGAATCATTTCCACCCATGACCATGGTCCAAAATTGAAGTTGTGAGTGTGCTTGGTGATTGACCTATTCATTTTGTGGATAATATAAAAGATTATTTTCATTCGGGATTATCATCTACATTTAACCAAATTGTTTTCAAATTTTTTTTGAGAACTTGTGTTTACGCATGAGAATCTTAGGATGAAAACCCTAGTGATTTCAAAGGGTGATCTCACATAGAGTTTGTATTTGAGCTCGATTGGATGCAAAATCCAACCCCATTGGATTGATTCTATTTTCCATTGCTATTGGTATGATTTTTTTTTGTAGTTACTAATATTGCAATATCATTCAAATACAAGAAATTCATTATTTTAATAAGAAATATATCAAGATTTACACCTGAACTATTTTATTTTCATTATACTAAGAAGATTGAAAGTTTATTTTTTATTTTTTTTATTTTAAAGGTAATGATATTATTGATGCATAAAAAATTATTCCAATCTAAGTTTTCTAATATTTGATTGAATACAAAGGCTTGATAGTGTTGTGATTCAAATGATAAGTATTTGTGGAAGGTTAAGAATCAAATTTGTATTATTGTTTTGGATCGAGACATTACAGTGGTATTAGATTTGGTAATATTGCCATCTTATGTGTTTAGAATTTAACTTTACATGTTTTAATTTTATGCAATATAGTGATAAAGCATCTATCAAGATTAGCATAGCTCAGGATGCTCCTAGCTCTTTTCATCAAGGTTCAATTCATTCTTTCTGCTACCACATTTTGTTGGGGAGTGTATAGAGTAGTCTTCTGTCAAACAATACCTACATGCTTCCAAATTCATCAAATTCCTTGGAACAATATTCATCCCCATTGTTGGATCTCAAAAAATTTATCTTATGAACTAATTGATTCTCAACCAAGGCCTCAAATTCCCTAAAATTAGTGAAAAAATCAGATTTAGAAGACATAAAATAAATCCATGTGTATCTTGAGACATGTCATCAATGAAAGAGGCATAATATTTAGATTTACCCAAAGAGTCAACATTCATTGGTGCACATACATCTGAATGAATGATCTCTAACAATTTATTTTCCTTATTAGTTCCATTAGGAAATGAAGATCTATTGTGTTTACCGAACACACAATGCTCACATAAATTATTTTTTTAACAAAATAATAAAAGATATTGTCAACCAACTTTTTATTAAGAATGGTAGATTAAAACCTTTTCACCAATGTGACCCAATCTATGGTGTCACAATATACATGCATTTTCAATGGTAGTTACATTGGAAGAGTTACATAGAGGCATTTAGACTAAACAAAGTCCCTATCTGAGATCCTTTAGCTATCACCAAACTCCCTCTTACCAACTTGCAACAAGACTTGTCAAATGTCACTTGCATTCCAAAATCATTCAACTTGGATATTGAAAGTATTTTTCTCGCAAGTCATAGAATATGTAAAACATCACCAAGGTATTTAATCCTCCAATCAATGAAACACAATTTTACCTTTCCTTTACTAATAATATTTTTAGTGATTTTTCACCAAGGAAAACATCTCCCCCATAATATTCTTTGTAAGAAGTAAACCACTCCTTGTGAGGAGTCATGTGGTAGGAGTAACTTGAATCAATAAGTCAAGCATCATCACTAATATAATTAGCTGAAATAAACAAAACATCAAAATCATCATTAGAGGAATTTTCCATGGAGGAGTCAACATTCTTTTTTTTTTCTTACACTCCTCCTTCACATGCCCCCTTTTTCCACAATTCCAACACTTTACTCTGCTCTTTTCATGGATCTTAACATGTCCTTTATATTTATCCCTCTTTTTATCCCCTTTAGGCCCTTTCTCTTTGGACCTTCATCACACATGCAAGGCATCTTGGAAGCCAACATTCACAAAATTTATTTTTGCCTCCTCTAATAGAAGTATGGAAATAATGGTGTCCATCTTTGGCTCTGCATTACCACCACTTATGGCAATAATTAGCTTTTCCCAAGATTCGAACAAAAAAAAAGAAACAAGATACATTTATCTTCATCTTCTAATTAAACATTTATTAATGCAAGCTAGCTTATAATTAAATTAAACGAGTTTAAATGGTTTACAATAGAATCACCATCTTTCATTTTTAATGAATATAATCATCTTTGGATATATAAATTGTTAGACAAACTTTTAGTTTGATAAATATCAGCTATCCTCTTCCATAACTTGAATGTGGTGTCTTCTATGGAGACTATTGAAAAAGGACAAAATTTATAAGACATAATTATATGGTTCCTTGTGCCTTCTTGCCTAACTTTTTCCAATACTCATCAGACATTGCAGCTGGTATACTCTCTTGTGAAACTGACAAATACCGATCTCTCTCTTCAAGGAGATCCTCCATATTCAGTTTCCACATCTCGTAGCCTATGCCATTGAATTTCTCAATATCCCGACGAGAGGTAGAAGCCATGGTAAACGATCCTCTTCATAAATCTGTAATATACCATAAAACAAAAGCTCTCACTACAACCAAAAAAAACTTCCAACATGATGCAGGGGCACCCCAAAGCAAAATCGACATCAACCAAAAAGAACTTTCAGTTTGATTTTTTTGTTTTGAGCAGCTTGATCTAATTCCAATGGTCGTTTGGTGACATTGTTGTTATCTATTTGACAAAATATCAATTTGGATTTCTTCTAAATACCGTCTATTTGAATTGAATTCCAATTAAATTCTAGTCGTCATAAAGAAGTTCAACAAACCAAACTTACCATGCCGATTGGAGTGAAGAATTTGAAGGGACAATATGTAGCAATGAAGAGGTTGGGAATACAGATCGAAGGATGAGCTTTTAAAGAGGCTTGAATAAACAAAACAGCAGCGCGTGTGAAGGAGATTAGGCAAGTCGAGTAAGTGACGCGCTCCCCTTTGTGTTCTGAGGTTGAATGGTAGAGGGAATAGCGCCACTTAGTGAAGTGAAACTCAGCCCGAGAAGTGGGTATAGATGGAAAGCCTTTAACAGAAAGGAGCCGACATATTTGAATAAAGATTTTATTACAGGTTGGAAATATGGGGAAGTTTTAGTGGGATTTAAATACCAAGCCCCTGTGTTTACAAATTTCTACAAAGAGGACTTGTTGCGTAAGGGGATAACAAACCAACAAGAGTAAAAGTATTTATGCATGTCGTGTGGGTTGGGAAAACACAAAACTCCAATGTAGCCCAAGCTAAAGAAGGGAGGTGCATATCTTCAGTTTACACAATATAATAAATATAGAATAATGCAAAAGGCAAATCGTGGAGAATGTAAATATTAAACAAGCAGATAAAAGAAACAAAACCAGAAACAGAACAACACACACAAAGACAAGACAACACGAATTACGTGGTTCACCAATAAATGGCTACATCCACCAGAAAGCAGAGAACGATTCTATTATCCGTCATATCCAATACATAGTCTACACTCATGTATTTATACAAGTATGGGAGAATACGAATGGTTATGTGACCGTTGGGCTTCACATCCCAACAATCTCCCTCGTGAAGTTCAACCGGCACAGCCATGCACTATCATCCCCTGCATTTCCATTTTGTCTTCACATCACAGTCAGACTGGAAGTTTTCAACTTTGCCAAGTATTGTTCACAAACACAGCGAATCAGTCTTCTCCATGCCAAATCGGAGTTGACAATTTGCTGCAATTGAACCATCTGGTCTTGCGCCAGCAGCAACTCCTTCTTCAGAGACTTTTGTTCTTCCTGCGTCTCAGACCTATTAGCAGTGCTCAAGTCTTGCCATATATACCAACTTTCAGGTGTATCTCTAAGCTTTTCCAAGGGCTTCACCTCCCCTGTAATCATCACCACCAGAAAATCTTCCTTAAACATATCAAAAATAAGAATAGTTTCATTATATCCCATCTGCTCAAATGCCTTGCAGACGTTCCCTATGCGTCTACTCACATACACATTTAGCTCTGTCATTCTGTCAAACACTTGGTGTGCAGTGAAAATTTCCTCCATCTAGACAAACACATGAAGTGAGCCAGTAATTCGTGCTCCCTTGAATGGCTGCGAAGGGCCAAACTCAGCCCTGCAGGCCATGAGACCGAGCATTTCCACTTCTGCCAGATCGATCTCCATACAACCAAAGTCAGCCAGAGAACTCGAACCTGCTACCTCCTTTACTGCTAGATTCCTCCTTACCGGATCCACATTTAAACCTGGCAAAATTGTGAGCGCCAAACCCTTCGGCTGAACAATACCAGTCCTCAGGCCTAACATCAGATCCTTTTTCATTATGAAAGTGTTTTCCCATGACTCGTCCACGCTCTGTGGATCCTCCTGGTCTTTGATCTCCCTCTGCCACTCTCTATCCTTTTTGCTCTTAGAAGATACATGGCAGGGCATTGGATGACTGTTTAACCCATGGTATTCCTCATCACATACTCCAACATAATATTCAGACCCCACGGAGGATGAAACAATGACAGGATTTTCATCAATTATCTCCTCTAGATTCCCAAAGCTCATGGGAGACCCTCGCAAATCATCGACCTTGGACTAGTCTTCTTCGTTCTCCACCTGTGGTTTGAGGCACTCCTGGTTCGCCACAAACTCATCTTCTATCAATAGGTAATCTCCTAATGCCAGCACCTTCTGCCATTGTGTTTCGCTTAGAAGATCACCGCGAGCCTTCATTTCTTCCACAAGAACCTTGTGCAGTCGTTCTTTGTAGAAAGAAGCTGCCTGATATCCTCCATGGCCGTTGTAAGCACCGAAGAAGTGCAAAGCACTGCCAGATTGTCCATCTTTCATGCAATTGAACGCAGAAAGAATCGAAACCGAGTCCTCCATTTCTCTACAGCGTCCATAGAAGGAAACCATACCAAGCTCCAGGCAAGCAAAGTTTTCAAAACAGTTGTCAATACTCTCCAAGGGCTCATCTGGCATCAAATTTACGCTTTTCTCCAATCTGCCATTGAGGATAGCGGTAGGATCAAAGGAGCTCGTAGCTCCAAAATCCATGGAGGCTTCCAGAATGCTTCCCATCGAGCTTGGCTGTAAGAACAGAAAAACAGCGACAGGAGGACTTTTCCCAACCAAGGATTGTTGTTCATCCTTCCCGCCACTGCTAGCCTGCAGGGCTTTCTTCTCGGAGTCCTCCAAATCAGCCACCGTTGCACTCTCAGCCTCTTCGGGTTCACATTTTTCCTTATCAAAGCCCAGTTTGGTAAGGAATGTGTCCAAGTCAACCAATTCCATCCTTAATTCTTCATTTTTTTTCTTTGTAGAAAACTCCCACTTTTTTGCAAGTTTCTCTTTTTCCTTCTCCATACAGTGTATTCGCTCTCTCAACATCAAAATCTCCTCCTTTAGAAATATAATTTATTTGTTTAGATGTTCCTCCCAGTTCTCAGCCTCTTCCTCGGGTTCATCTTCCTTGGATTCATCTTCACTCGTCTCGTACTAGACTGCATCCTCCTCTCCCAGGGAGGCATCCTCCTCATCTCGAAAGACCAACTCCACAGTCTCTCCTTCAACCAGCAATTGCTTCAAACCCTTTCCTTCAGCCGAATCCAAACTGCCAAGAAATTCCTCAATGACAGAATCAACCTCTTCATCATCAACTACAAAATTAGTTATACCCATTAAAATATATGGGAAATACCGAGAGGTGCGAAACGAGAAACCATTATCCATTTCCCAAATGTCACCTTCTTCTTCTTCTTCAGCTTCCATCTCCGCTCCTTGGTTTTAACCAAAAACTCAATACTACTCCATAGCTCTGATACCAATTGTAAATATTAAACAAGCAGATAAAGGAAACAAAACTAGAAACAGAACAACACACACAAAGACAAGACAACATGAATTACATGGTTCACCAATAAATGGCTACATCCACCAGAAAACACATAACGATTCTATTATCCATCATATCCAATACATAGTCTGCACTCATGTATTTATACAAGTATGGGAGAATACGAATGGTTATGTGACCGTTGGGCTTCACATCCTAACAGAGAATGTGTCACGTATGGATTTTTCACTTACTTAATCAATGCAGACATTATTTATCATGTCGAATTTAGATTATTTAATGATTATTTATTCGTAGTTCACAGCTCTCTTCACTCTCCACGCAGCAGGGTAAAGGCATGGTCTGCAGCAACAAGGAAGAGGCGGCCTGAGTTTGGTGCGCAGGTTCCTCACACGCCCTCTGCAAACTTGATAGCTTCCCTTCATACGCAGCAGCAAGGGGAATTTTTTCCCTTTCCCATGCACCAAAGAAGGCGGAAGTGCAGCCTGGGAGAGGCACGCACAACCCTCCCCACTCCCTTCCACACCTGCGCACAGAGAAAGGAGGAGACTTAACAGTAAGACAACAAAAAGAACATTTAGGCAGAGAAAATTCACAGCCATTTCCAGAATTCACAAATTACCAAGTAGGAATTTGTATTTGAATTTTAAAATTAGATCTCTAAATTTCATCTCAGATAAATTTTGGAAGTGAATATCAAATTATAACAAAGATCTTGATGGATAAAAAAATTAGGAAAGAGAAAGATTTTTAAAATTAAACTTGCAAATTCATTTAATCAGAAAACAGAATTGAACTGTGATAAAAATTCTAGAACTTTGACAATCTAGAATTTGAGATTTTAGGAAGAAATTTTGACTCAATTCTTAAATGTTGATATTGATCGAATCAGGCAATAAACTCAAAACATAAAGCTAGTTTGGATCTAAAATCAAAAAACATATTTATCTGAAACTTATTTATTTTTGTTGAGAATTTGACAAATTCTTATTTAAATCACGCTTAAAATATTAAACTAAAAATTAGAATAACTTATTAAATCTGGAAACGATCTTACCATTTTTGTGAAAAACGAAATGTTCAAGAATTAAAAATAGTTAAATTATGCTAAAAGAAAATAAAGATTGTTGACAGAAAATATAAAACAGAACTTTAGTTTTGAATTTTACCACAATTTGTGAATAAAGAATTACTGAAACTTGCAAATCTCGTTTTTCTTCGAAACGGTCAAAATTGAAACAAATAGAGAAGTTATGTTTTATTTAATGAACGATTATTATTTAATTTTTTTTTGAGAATGTATGAAACTGAAATAAAACATTCAAAATTTAGATTTGATTTATTATTGAAAACATTCAGAACGATTTTGAAACAACACAAATTAAACGAGAGTATGAACAATTGAGCGTGTACTCTTTTAATTTATGTTTTTATATGCATTATTCAACATACTGGAGTTACACTTTCATTTAAAACCTTTTTAGATTATTAAATTACCACATTTAAAATATTGACATTTTACAAATTAGAACAATGGAAAGAAGTACTTATTAAACTGTTTTCATTTTAAACGATGTTTTCAATTAATGTTTTGAAAGATTGCGAAAGATTGCATTTGATTGTTTGAACCATGCATGAATGATAGATAATTTTGCATGTGATGTTTTTGGAAAAGTTACCTTCCGGGACGAGTGCCGAATATGGGTAAATAGAGACTGTAGTTTTTCTTTTCCAAAACTACTTTTTATTGTTGTGCATGACATTTTACTTGGCCAAGTAATTTTTGTACCATTGAAATAGATGGATTATTTGAACTCTCTACCATATCCTAGTATCGAACTTGCTTCTTTCTTAACTAAATTAGAAAAATGGAAATGCTTGTGGTTTACTAGTAGTACTAGGCATGCACCAGATTCCTCGTAGACTGCTTTTTGCTAAGCAATTCGTGCAGGGTCAGGTATTTTTTGATTGACTAAGAAATTTCGGGGAAGCGTAAGCTTCGAGGTTGGGTGGAAAAAGCGTCTGATTCTTGGTCTCGTCTTCTTTTGAAGATTTTCTTTTGAATGGAGGATCAATAGACTGCATCTTCTTTTAATGCTTTATTATTCATGTTGTATGAAATGACGAGCTTATGGCGATTGAATGCCTAAGTCTCGAATTGTAACTAGATATGTTATCATCCTTTGTATTTATTATTTGAAATGTGTATTTCGACACTTGTAAGATTTAGACTAAATTGTAATGAAGATATCTTTTCGAATTTTATGTCATATGTAATTGACTTGTTCTTTTGATGAATGAATGAAGAGATGACGACTTTATTTGGAATATAATGGAATTTATTTTAAGTATTGTCGATTTTTTTTTAAGGAGTTTTTTTCCCTTTACATTTGGTATCAGAGCCCTAGGTTTAAACACTAGGGCCCTTTGTCCATTACATTAAATGAACATTCTTTGATGCTAGAATTGTGAGACATAATGGGTACAAGAGGTAAAGGAGTTGTTGCGAGCAATGAGACTAACAGGTTGGATCAGATTCTCGGGCGTTTGAATCAGCAGGGTTCTAGAATGGACAATCTGGAACAGGAAGTTCGAGGTGTCAGAGAAGGGAAAAACCCTCGAGTTGAAATTCCCCAAAATCAGGAACAACCTAACAATGATAATGCAAGGGTTGAAGTACCAAACCCTCAAGCAAGGATTGAAGGGGAATTAGCGAAAGATCTGAAAAGGGTAGCACCGACCAAGTTTGATGGTAAGATAATAGGTTCCGAAGCAGAAGCTTGGGTCATTGAGATGGAGAAATATTTCAAGCTCAGGAACATGTCCAATGAAACCAAGGCAGTTTGGGCTGCATACCAGCTTACTGGAGAAGTTGCTACTTGGTGGGATAACAAAAAGACTGAGAAGAAGTCACTACCAGGTGGAACTACTTGGGAAGCATTCTTGAATCTTTTCAGGAAGAGGTGGCTTCCACAACTTTTCTTTGATAGAAAAATGATTGAGTTTCAGAATTTGGCATAGGGTGGTCTTACAGTTACCCAGTACTGGGAGAGGTTCACCAATCTCCTTAAGTACGTACCGCAGTACCAGATGGATGAATGGTTTCACATCCGTAAATTCATTCTAGGGTTGAGGCCACAAATTGGAGCTGATGTGGACATTCACAATCCATTGACGATGGATGAGGTCTTTGAGAAGGCCGTGAAACAGGAACAAAAGTTGCAACAGGTAGTGAATTACAGGAAGAGTGTGAATGCAAAATCTGGTTTTGGAAACAGAAAGTTCCAAAATAATAACAAAAATATCCAAAGGGGCAATAGCAGTAATCAACAGATCAGGAATCTTAAGAGGGGGAACAACACCCAGGATAAAGGGGAAGGTAATTTTGGCGGGAACAAGAAGGTGAATAATAATAACACCAACTTCTCCAATATCAGGAATAGGATAGGTGGTCAACAAGGGCCACGAGGTGGATGCTATACTTGTGGAGGAGATCACTATGCCTCCAATTTCACTAAGCGTACAGGAAATCAGCGAGGTGGTAATGATCGGCGAGCACCGTAACACCAGATACATGCAGCGGTTGACAATCATCAAGCCGACTTTCAGTCTACACCTATCCAGATGTCGGGTAACCTTTTTGGTCAATCTATTTCTATTTTGATAGATACTAGAGCTTCAAAATGTTTTGTAGACCCTAAAGTAGTTGATAGATTACCTGTTAGACCTATATTTATGTCACAATCATGGATGGTTCAGTATGGAAATTGAGCAGAGAAGAGGGTAGATACATGTTTATCATGCAGCGATTTAGAATTATGTAACTTCCAAACCGAAGTTAACCTTTACGTGCTAGCACCGTTGGGTTCTTATGATGTGATCTTAGGGATCAATTGGTTAACAGAGCATAAAGCCATAGTGAATTGTGAGGACAAGGTGGTGAATTGTTTGGATGACTTTGGACATCCAGTAGAGATTCAAGGATCTCGGGAGCCTCTAGAGTTGAGACATATCTCAGCTATGCAGCTTAAGAAGGCACATCGAAAAGGATGCTCCATGTATGCCATTTTGGTGAGTGATTTGGAGAATGCCCAACAGAGTCCAGAGGACTATCTAGTTCTCAGAGAGTTCTTGGATATCTTTCCAGAAGAACTTACGGAATTACCACCTAAGAGAGAATTTGACTTCTCAATTGAACTGTTACCTGGAAAGGAGCCACAATCCAAAGCTCCTTATAGAATGACTACTACTGAGTTGTATGAATTGAAAGCTCAGTTGCAGGATATGTTGAAACAAGGATTCATAAGGCCGAGTGTATCTCCATGGGGTGCACCGGTAATCTTCGTTAAGAAGAAGGATGGAACCTTGCGACTGTGTATTGATTACAGGATGCTTAATAGGGTTACCATCAAGAACAAGTATCCTCTACCTAGGATAGATGAGCAGTTTGATCATATGAAAGGGGCCACTGTGTTTTCTAAGATTGATCTTAGATCAGGTTACCACCAATTGAGGATTAAGGATGAAGACATTCTGAAAACAGCTTTCAGAACTCGGTATGGACACTACGAGTTCACCGTTGTACCTTTTGGCCTAACGAATGCTCCAGCGGCATTCATGAACCTTATGAACAGTATCTTTAGAGACTGTTTGGATGATTTCGCGCTCATATTCATTGATGACATTCTAATCTACTCTAAGACAGAAGAGGAACACGAGGAGCACTTGAGAATTATTTTGCAACGTTTGAGGGATCAGAAGCTTTTTGGCAAGTTTTCGAAGTGTACTTTCTTTCAAAAGAAGGTTCACTATTTGGGGCATGTGATATCTACAGAAGGAATCTCAGTTGATCCTATGAAGATAGAGGCAATTGTAGATTGGCCAACACCGAGAAGTGTTACAGAAGTTCGTAGTTTCATGGGACTTGTAGGTTACTATAGGAAATATGTTGAAGGGTTTTCTAGAATTGCAACACCTATTACTTCTCTTCAGAAGAAGGGAAAGAGATATGAGTGGACAGAGAAGTGCGAGGAAGCATTTCAGATTCTTAAGTAGAAGTTGACATCAGTACCCATGTTGACTATACTGGATCCTAATGGTCACTTCATTGTGATTACAGATGCATCAGGTGAAGGTGTAGGAGCAGTGCTAATGCAGGAAGGAAAAGTGGTGGCATATGAGTCTAGGAAACTGAAGTAGTATGAGTTGAACTATGTGCCACACGATCTTGAGCTTACGGCTATTGTGCATGCATTGCAGATGTGGAGACATTATCTCCTAGAGAAGCCTTTTGAGCTTAAGACTGATCATTTGGGACTTAAATACATCTTCACACAACCGAACCTCAATGTGAGACAGAGGAGGTGGCTTGAGTTCCTAAATGAGTACGATTTTGGTATTGAGTATATCAAGGGTAAGGAAAACAGGGTTGCAGATGCACTTAGCAGGAGAAGGCATCTATCTGCTATGGTGACCACTAGGTCAAATTTGAGGTAACAAGTGTTGCAGTATCTTCTAGGTGATGAGTATTATGACAGGGTTAGACAAGCCTTAGTGGTAGATCCTTTAGATCATAGATTTGATGGTTATGTGATGGAGAATGATGGTATTGTTAGATATCAGGGAAGGATGTATATCCCAGAGGGTGGAGATTTGAGGAAGTTGATACTTGAGGAAGTTCATGATGCACCTTATTCAGGGCATCCAGGAGTTACGAAGATGGTAGTTGAGTTGAAGGCTTTATATTTTTGGCCTAAACTTAAGAAAGATGTCATGGAGTACGTTGCTAGATGTTTGGAATGCTAGCGAGTCAAGGCTAAGCATGTGCATCCAACAAGACTTTTGTATCCCCACGATATACTTGAGTATAAGTGGCAAGTAATCAATATGGATTTCATCCAAGGATTACCTTTGAGCAGGAATAGGCATGATACCATCCTAGTAGTTGTTGATAAACTGACGAAGGTTTCACATTTCATTCCGGGGAATTTGAAGGATGGATCATTGACTCTTGCAAGGAAATTTGTGCAAGAGATATTCAGATTGCATGGTGTACCAGACCATTATTTCTGATAGAGATACCAGGATGACATCTAGGTTTTGGACTACACTGAATGCAGCTTTGGGAACTAAATTGAATTTTAGTTCTGCATATCACCCACAAACCAATGGCCAAACTGAAAGGGTCAATCAGGTTGTGGAGGACTTGTTGAGGATGTACTGCATGGATCAGAAGTACAAGTGGGAAGAATATTTTCCATTGGTTGAGTTTTCCTACAACAACTCATACCATTCTTCATTGGGTATGGCACCTTTTGAAGCACTCTATGGACGGAAATGTCGTACACCCATCAGTTGGGACAGGATGGAAGACAGTGTAATTATTGGTCCAAATATGCTCAAGGAAATGGATGAGCAGATGAAGTTGATCAAGGGTAGGTTGAAGGAAGCAACCGATAGACAGAAGAGCTATGCTGATAGGAATAGGACTTTCAGATAGTTTGTTGCAGGAGATAAAGTATTCTTGAGGGTTAAGCCTCATAAGAGCTCTATCTCATTTGGGAAATCATCAAAGTTGGCACCAAGATATGTGGGCCCATTTGATGTATTGGAAGTTATTAATCCAATTGCATATAGAGTAGACTAGTGTTACCACCTGCTCTTGCTTGACTCCATAATGTTTTCCATGTTTCTTTGTTGAAACCTTATCATCGTGATGTGACTCATATTCTTGATTGGCGTTCATTACAGGTACAAGATCCAGGGGTGGTGCTAGTGGAGCCCATCCAAATCCTAGATAGGCATAGAATTGAGCTACGTAACAAAGATAGTACCCAGTATAAGGTCCAGTGGGACCAGTATACTGAGGACAATGCTACATGGGAGGATTCTGAGATGATAGACCGTCATTTTCCTCATTTGCTTTCTTAGTTTAGCATTTGTTTTTGTGCGGAGATACTTGATACTCTGGTTTTTGATTCACATGTTGTGAACTTTGATAGCATGGATCCTACTATATTTGCTTATTCTTATGTTGGAGAACTATGTTGCTAGTATTACTTTATTATGCTTGATTGAGATACTATGTTATTGATTGAGATAGTATGTTTTAATAATGATGATGATGTTATGCTTATTGAATGACTAATAAGACATCGAGATGATGTCTCTTCCAAGAGGGGAAGGGTGTCACGTATGGATTTTTCACTTAATTAATGCAGACATTACTTAAAATGTCGAATTTAGATTATTTAATGATTATTTAAAGATGGTTAAATTGAAATTTAAAATGAAATGAAGTTGAAATTCAATTGAAATTGGAATCGTAATTGAAATGCAATTATTTCATTTATGTTTATTTCGGGGTTTGTCATTACTGATGATAAATCGAGTGCAAGTGAACGCAGGAAACAAGTGAACGAGGTTGAAGGTGAGAACAACGATCAGGTAGAGTTGTTTAGCCGATTGACGTTTACGAATAGATGGGGTCTCACACACTCACGTAGATTAGTATTTTAAAATTATTGTGTGTATGTCATGCTTGCGAATTGAAAAAAATAGTTTTAGTGTGATTTCTCAAAACAAAAAAAATTGCAAAAATGCATGTGCTTAAATGATGATTTTGTTAAATTGATGAAATTTAACATAAATTAAATAAATAGAATGCTTGTTTAATATGTTATTACTATTTTGGAAATATGAAGTTGAAATTTTAAAATTTAAATGTAATAGAATTCTAAATTCAAAATTTGATTAAATTTAGTTAAATAAAGTCATTTTAAATTTAAAATGTTATTTAAATTAGATATTGTGAAAATGAATGAATTTCAATATTTAGAAATAGAATTCATATTTAAAATTAGTGAAAATTGAGAAATTGAAACAAAGTTCCATTCAAAATTAAAAATTGAAATTGCATTCAAAATATGAACTTCAACTAAACTCAAAGAATGAAGTATCTTAAAATATCATAATTGAAAGTTTGAATTTTGATCTAGAGATCAAAATGAGAAAATGGTGGATCTCAGTTCTGCATGAATGCATGAAAAATAGATAAATATGAGGTTGAAAATCCGAAATAAGGAGACACAGAAAATTTGGACACTGAAAAAAAAAAAACTTCGAATTTGGGAAAACACAAAGGAAATAATCATTTGTTTTGGAGATATTGAACAAAGACAACCTCAACAACTACACCCACCAGCACATAGCTCCTCTCCATTTGCAACTCACAGCTCTCTTCACTCTCCATGCAGTAGGGTAAAGGCGTGGTCTGCAACAACAAGGAAGAGGCGGCTTGAGTTTGGTGCGCAGGTTCCTCACACCTCCCTCACACGCCCTCTACAAACTTGATAGCTTCCCTTTATATGCAGTAGCAAGGGGAATTTTTTCCCTTTCCCATGCACCAAGGAAGGAGGAAGTGCCACCTGGGAGAGGCACGCACAGCCCTCCCCACTCCCTTCCACACCTGCGTACAGAGAAAGGAGGAGACTTAACAGTAAGACAACAAAAAGAACATTTACCATTGGTAAAGAAAGGCAGAGAAAATTCACAGCCATTTCCAGAATTCACAAATTACTAGGTAGGAATTTGTATTCGAATTTTAATATTAGATCTCTAAATTTCATCTCAGATAAATTTTGGAAGTGAATATCAAATTATAACAAAGATCTTGACGGATAAAAAAATTAGGAAAGAGAAAGATTGTTAAAATTAAACTTGCAAATTCATTTAATCAGAAAACAGAATTGAACTGTGATAAAAATTCCAGAACTTTGACAATCTAGAATTTGAGATTTTAGGAAGAACTTTTGACTCAATTCTTAAATGTTGGTATTGATTGAATTAGGAATAAACTCAAAACAGAAAGCTAGTTTGGATCTAAAATTAGAAAACATATTTATTTGAAACTTATTTATTTTTGTTGAGAATTTGACAAATTCTTATTTAAATCATGCTTAAAATAGTAAATTGAAAATTAGAATAACGTATTAAATCTGGAAACGATCTTACCATTTTTGTGAAAAACAAAATGTTCAAGAACAGAAAATAGTTAAATTATGCTAACAGAAAATAAAGATTGTTGACAGAAAATATAAAACAAAACTTTAGTTTCGAATTTTACCACAATTTGTGAATAAAGAATTACTGAAACTTGCAAATCTCGTTTTTCTTCGAAACGGTCAAAACTGAAACAAATAGAGAAGTTATATTTAATTTAATGAACGATTATTATTTAATTTTTTTTTTGAGAATGTATGAAACTAAAATAAAACATTCAAATTTTAGATTTGATTTATTATTGAAAACATTTAGAACAATTTTGAAACAACATAAATTAAACGAGAGTATGAACAATTGAACGTGTACTCTTTTAATTTCTATTTTTATATGTATTATTCAACATACTGGAGTTACACCTTCATTTAAAACCTTTTTAGATTATTAAATTACCACATTTAAAATATTGACTTTTTACAAACTGGAACAATGGAAAGAAGTACTTATTAAACTGTTTTTGTTTTAAACGATGTTTTCAGTTAATGTTTTGAGAGATTGCGAAAGATTGCATTTGATTGTTTGAACCATGCATGAATGATAGATAATTTTGCATGTGATGTTTTTGGGAAAGTTACCTTCCAGGACGGGTGTCGAATATGGGTAAATAGAGAGTGTAGTTTTTCTTTTCCAAAACTACTTTTTATTGTTGTGCATGACATTTTACTTGGCCAAGTAATTTTTGTACCATTGAAATAGATGGATTATTTGAATTCTCTACCATATCCTAGTATCGAACTTGCTTCTTTCTTAACTGAATTAGAAAAATGAAAATGCTTGTGGTTTACTAGTAGTACTAGGCATGCACCAGATTCCATCTTGCTCGTAGACTACTTTTTGCTAAGCAATTCGTGCAGGGTTGGGTATTTCTTGATTGACTAAGAAATTTCGGGGAAGTGTAAGCTTCGAGGTTGGGTGGAAAAAGCACTTGATTCTTGTTCTCATCTTCTTTTGAAGATTTTCTTTTGGATGGAAGATCGACAGACTGTATCTTCTTTTAATGCTTTATTATTCATGATGTATGAAATGACGAGCTTATGGCGACTGAATGCCTAAGTCTCGAATTGTAACTGGATATGTTATCATCCTTTGTATTTATTATTTGAAATGTCTATTTCGACACTTGTAAGATTTAGACTGAATTATAATGAAGATATCTTTTTGACTTTTATGTCGTTGTATGTAATCGACTTGTTCTTTTGATGAATGAATGAAGAGATGACAAATTTATTTGGAATATAATGGAATTTATTTTAAGTATTGTCGATTTGTTTTTAAGGAGTTTTCCGCCCTTTACAGAATGTAAGATGTGATAATGTGAAGGGGTGCAGGGGTATGGAAGAGAAGATTGGTATAGAATAAGGTCGCATCACTTAAATTCTTCTCCAGACACGCATGGATCAAGATATTGCCTAATTCAATTGGAACAATTGGATCATTAGGACTAGTGCATTTACAAGGTGAAATGGGCGAGTGGAATGCATGCATACAGTTAGAGTAAGGGGCATGTGAAGGAGAAGGTGCATAAAAGTGCATGATGTAAAGACAAATCAAAATGGTTGCGTAGCGACAAAGAGAGAGTTGTGTGGGAAGTTGGCTATAAAAATTCAAATATGAGTGGAGGTGTTCAAAGCGTGATGAAGGCAGTATAAAAGAGGACGTGTTCATCATAAAGGGTGAGCAAGTGAGAGTCAATTGGTTGCAGATTTGAACTAGACCAGAGCATCGTGTGGGGGAATTGACGAGTCAAAGTTGAAGAGGTAGAGAACAAAGGAGTTGCCTAAGTTTTGTAACTATTTCTTTCTTGAAATCCAAATAATAAAGTTGTTGTTTATTTGCAAATTGGAAGCTATTGTTGTGCAATCATTAATGATTAAAAATTGACACAAGTCATTGTTAATTTTGGTGGGTAATTGTTTATTAAGTCTTTTATGTAATCTAAAATTTCATGGGTTTGAGTGAGAATTTTGATTTTTCTCTACATCACAACACTTAAGAGAAAGGCGTCTCCTTCTCAACAAAACCATTAGCTCTAATACTAAATGTTGAAAATTATACTATGAACATATGCAAGTGAATTTAGATCTGAAAAATTATATTATCAAATCATAAATAAACATGTGATTGCAACATACATCACAATATAAAAATCATCAAGCAAAATGTGACACCAAATATATGTGGAGAAACCCTTTCGAGAAAAAAATCCACATGAGAAAAGAGGGAAAGTATATTATTAATTTTCAAATGAGAGTACACAATAATACACTTCACTACTAAAATCACATCAACCTGAAAAAACCCTATTACTTGCAAGAACTTAATATAAAACTACCATCCCATGTCTCCAATTTATAGAAATTATGGGAGGTAAAATGACAAATGGTAAACCAAAACAAGAGGTACAAAGCCACCTGAAAAAACTCACTCCCCTCTTCTTGTATAGCCAAAAGACAATAAAATATTAAATAGAAATTCAAGACTCTCACATGGGTGCCTAGATCATAGCCTATTCAACTCCTTTCTTTTTGGATGCTCTGATGACCTTTCCGCTCCCCGATGGAAAACCAATGAACACCTTTTCTTCTCCAATCTTGGGTGCCTCATCCAAGACCTTTCTTATTCTATTATGGATGTCTATGAAAGATTCCAAGTATCCATATTTGATGTGTAACTTCCACCGAAATTAAATCTTCTTTAAAATATAATTACAACATGCCAAAATTTGATAATTTTCTCTCATGTCCCCTAGAACATGTATTCCAAGAAATGTGGAGACATACAAATGACATAGGAGTACAAGGTTAATGTCACCTTATCCTAACATCCATTTATATATTTATCTTTCCTTCTCTCTCTATTCCTCTCTATCTCTCTACCCCTATCCCTCTCCCTCTTCATCTATACATCTCTATCTTCCTCTCCCTCTCTATCTATATATACCTCTCCCCCTCTCTATCCATTCATCTCTCTCCCTCTCTCCCCATATCCCTCTTCTTAGACCTCTATATATATATCTCTATTTTCCTCTCTATCTCCTTCCTCCTATCTATATCTCTCCACATTTCTCCTTCTATCTGTTTATCTCTATCTCCTCATCTCTCCATCTGTCAAGCTACACCTATATCCCTCCCTCTTTGTACCTCTCTCTATATATCACTTTACATTTATTTTTTAAATCTTTCTATCTCTCCATGTATATATCCCTCTCTTTATCTCTCCCTCTTTCTATCTCTATTTATCCCTCTCCCTCTCCCTCTCTCCTTCTATATTTCTCTCTCTCTCTCCATATCTATATATGGGGTAAGTGCAAGAAGTTGGGTCCACAGAGAGGGGAAGTTTTGGCCCAAAAAAAAATTCTCGCATGAAACGTGTAGGCATTTTCAAAAAATGCATACGCGTTATGGATCGGGTACCCGATCCTAAATCCATAACACGTACACGTTACGATTCAAGTACACGAACCTGAAATGCGTACACATTACGATTCGAGTACACAAACCTGAAACGCATACGCTTTTCTAAGAACTATTTAATTTTTTAAATAAGCGACTGTGAAAATCATTTTCACAGTTGATTTCAGTGGGCCAAAAGGAGAAGCAGATCATGTATGCATTTTGGAGGGCCAGATTTTTGCAATTTTTCACTACCACCTCCTCCCGTCAACGCACCCGACCTCAATGACCTCTAGGTTGGTTGAATTCTACAATATTTTTTCATTATATCTTGCATTTTTGTTTTATAATTTCTATTTAGTTATTTTTGTTTAGTTTGTTTTAATTTAATATTTAGTAGTTTTTAAACTGCATTTAATTAACCGAAAACATCAATGAAACAAACAACATAAAATTCTAAATCGAAAACCAAAAAGAAAACCTAAATTCGACACATTTAATTTATAAATTTAAAAACCCTAAACCTTAGATTCTAAAAAAACATTGGTCCTTAAAAACTAATTTACCCAGACCATTAATCCTTGGACCTAAACCCTAAAACCTAAACTAAAACCCTATTTGTAGGTTAAAATTAGGTTAAAGCTAGGGTACAATTAGGGTTTGGGTTAAACTTTAATATATATTATAGTTAGATTTCAAAATTACAATTAGGGTTATGATTAGGTTTACTTGTTTAATATTGAAGAATTCAATTACCTGCTTAGGGTTCAATTAAAGTTGGAGTTCAATTAGGGTTAAAATTCATCAAGGTTAGGGTTCTAAGATAAATATTCGGGTAAGGGTTGAGATTAGGGTTTGTATTCAACTTGGTTTAGAGTTAGGGTTATATATCTATTAGGGTTAGGGTTAGGATTATGATTATGAATTAAAATTTAAGATCAAGGTTAGGGTTGGAGTTCGAATTAGGGTTCAATTGGTTTAGGGTTCTAAGGTTGGGGTCAAAATTAAATTAAGAGTCTAGGGTTATGGTTGTAATTTTGGTGAGAGTTAAACATTCAATCAATATTTAATTAGGGTTATGATTAAAAGGTTTATATGAATTTAGGGTTAGTGTTCAACTAAGGTTATGATACCCGATTTAATTACAATTAGGGTTAGAGTTCAAGTTAGAATAAATTAGGGTTCAAGTTATAATTAGGTTCTATGGTTCAAGTTAGAATTAGTGTGAGTGTTAGGGTAAGGTTTAGAGTTAGAAATCAAGGGTTGCAATTAGAAATTGTGCTATTTATTTTAATAATCAAGTCAAGGGTTTATGTATATTGTTTAAACTAAATATATGAACTATATTCGATCTCATGGACATAAGTTTTTTGGATCTATTAATTACAAAAATATTTAAAAAATTCTAATATAAGGCAACATATCCCTAGATGAAATCATAGTAAAAAAAAAAATCCTCATCTATATCCATCAAATTTTTTATCTTAAACTTGAAAAAGAAATATATTAGCAATGTCTTCTTGAACTAAATTCTCCAATTTTGTATCGCTAACAATTGTTTTTCTAATCTATTATTTAACATATTCTTGTTCAACTTGTTCTTCTATGTGTTCTTGAATTTTTTCTTAAACATATTCAAGTTGTTTAGATCAACATATTCAATATGTTCAACTTGTTCTTACTTGAACACAACTTAAGAGGATGCAAAGAATTCATTTACAGATACATATGCACATGCATACAATTTAAATCAATATATATACTAAAAAATCCTTGAAAAAAATATATCATGTGCATATATATTGCCCATTACACCCTAAATCATAGAGAATTTCCCTCTTTACCTAAGTATTAGATACCTAGAACAAAAAGTATAGGTTAGATATTGAAACCTAAATTCCAAATCATAAGTTACCATGTATCCTCTTTGATAAAATTTTAACCTTAAATAAATCTTCTTTACAACTCTTTATAATCAGACATTTATGATAAAACCCAACTATATGCTTTCCCTATTATGTCATGAATTAGTAGTTTGGCTTCCTTATTTCTTGCATTTATTACTTTTAATCACTATAATTTTAATTTATTTGCATCCTTTAGTTTCATACTATACTATTGTTTAATAATTTTATTTTTAAAATAATATAATTCTCTTACCTTTTATGTCTCTCATATGAACAATATTTTGTGTTCTATGCTAACTCCAATTATCATTTCCCCTTTTCAAATACCATGATTCCTATGTTTCTATTATTATATGTTTAAACATCCTTATATTTAATATGCTTGTCTATCAATAAAATTACTAGATTATAAAACTACTTTTCTAATTATCTCTATAGTTTAACTTCTCACACATTCCCATGCATGTTATGTTCTTACCCTTAATTCTCCAATAACCTAGAGCATTTCCATTCTCTATTGCATTTCTATTTCTAAGGGAATCGCCCTAGACCATGATTCTATTCTTGCACCAATTTTTTAAATTTCTATCTTAATGGTTATTGTTATTCTAATATACATATATAGTTCAAAATCCCCAAACCTTGAAATAGATGTCTACATGTCCTCTTCCAAGTTACAACCTTATATGTATACATCATGAGACATATAATCTTATCTATCAACCCTAAACCATAAAACCTATATCTTGACTATATGTAAACTCCAAACCATACATAATCACATATCATTAATCAAAAGAACCCTAAACACTAAACCCTACATTCTAAAATATGAACACAAACCCATTACCCAAAACTCAAATTGTAAACCACAAACTTGAAATTTTTAAAACTTACAAATTTAAATTATAAACTTTAATGTGTACATGCTATGGATTTTTAATGAACATTATGGATTTTTCAATGTTATAAATCGAATGGTCTTCAAATGAATTGTATTTTGAATTTGTGCACGTTCAATGTGATTTTTAAATAGTTATTTCAAATTGTGTGCATTATTTAATTAGTTTGTTGATATATATTTTTTAATTGTTTAACATGTGTAGTTACCATTTGGTTGTACATTCACATGGATCCACTATTTAGCATAGAGGATTTTATGCCTGAACCACAAATTCGTGTAGATCCCATAGATCCAAACCCACCACCACAAGAAAACCCCATGCCTCCAAACCCTCCACCTCCTAACCCCCCACCCCCTATAGTAGATCAGGATCAGTTGAGAGAGAGCATTAGGGCAAATCTTATGGTGATTCAAGAAAATATAGATCTAATAAAAAATGAGCCTAGAATCCCCCCCCATCTCGCACGGTTTGCATCTACGATGCAAACTATTGTCGATTATGTTTGATCTATTGATGTGGACCTAGATAGGTTCCATCAATGGAGAGAAGAGAGGATACAATTCTATGCAGATGGATTGTCTTATAAAGAAATTAATGACCTTAAAATTACCAAACAAGCCATGTGCCAGTATTTTTTTAACCCCCAAACTAACCAACCAATTCCACCCACCAAAAAATGAATTTCAATTTTATGGTATAGGTACCCCCAGATAGCTACACATTTTTGGGATAGATGGTGGATGGTGTTTGATAGTCCACAACATGGCAATTTTGAGGTGCCCCTATACTTTTTGAGAAAGTTATGGGTAGAGTTTGAGTTGGGTTTAAAACCCAACTATTTTGATATGAGGTCATTTCAGGGAGTTGGGCGTGGCATGCCCCAACATAGATTAGAAGCACATGTTGATCCGCAACGATGTGCTCCAATTGCTCCTATTGTTCCTCCTCCTTCTCCTGGTGTTCCCATTGCATTTCAGCAACAAACCATGTTATCGACATTAGGAGTGCATTGAGTTCACTTTCAGGACATCTCACTCATCAGACTTCACACGCGGCGACTGAAGTGGTCAATAGAGAGCATGGAGGCTCGGGCAATAGGAATACTCAGGCATCCACTTCAGGTGACCCACATGCATCTAAGACAAAGTCATTTATGGATTTACTATATTCTGAGCATCATCGTACATAGGTATTCTGAGCATCATCGTACATAGGTATGTTCATCTTTTGAACTTAATTTTTTTTTTTGGAATGTGCAAAATTCATGTAAATAATATCAAATTATATATATAATACAATATTAATTTAATAAGTGTTTAGTGTAGACGCATGATCAGACAATGCCTGAAACTCAAAATGATTGTGTCTATATTTCGAGTGTTGTAGATATGGGCTCACCTTTTGGTCAGGTACTTAAACCAATATATATTAAATTTAGTTTGTGTGGATATATATCTAATTTATTTTGAATGTGTACACATGATGTGTGATTGATATATATTATATCTAGATGCAGGGAGATCAGATGAGCGTGCCTAGTGCTGACCAACCACAAGTTGTGGTGAGCGCTCCTGAGCCATCATCAGCTCAAGTGTGTGCTTTCAAAAAGTTTGTTAAGTTTGAATTAAATACACATCATAGATCTAATTTAATTTTTACATTTACATACACATGCGTGAATGATCTATACAAATTTTTGTGCATCTATATGTAGGGATTTCATGAGATACCCATTGCAAGTGTACCTGAGACATCGTCAGCATTTATGCATGGGAAATCTTAGGTGCGTGATCATGAGGTCATATCATTCGAGGTTGTAAACTTTACTAAATATCCTAAACAATTTTTATGGATCTTTTAAATATATATATATTCGAGGTTTTAACATATTGATTGCTTTATATGAATATGCAGGATATAGTAGATCAGGCATTTGAATCTTCTCAAGTGACAGTTATGCTACTCGTTGAACAAAATGTGCCGGTAGATTCACATGATCATATGGTAATTTATGCATACTAAAAATCATTTTTATTGTATTTTCTAGATATTTAATTAAATTTTTATTTTTTATCCAAAAGTTTATATTTTCAAGTTTAAATATGTTTAATTATATCAAAATTTATAAATAACTTTAAATCTAATTTCAAGTTTCTTGTACTCTTTTACAGCATGATGTGGGTACATCTAATCGACCTAGAATAGAGAGGAGACTTGATTTGACTGATCAGCCTAATAGTTAAATGGTTTTAAATTTTAAATAGACCAGACATCTCTAGTTCTATTTAAACTTATATGTGTTGGACTTGACATATACATATGTGTGTTTATTTATATCAGTTGACTTTAATGTGATGATTATATATGCAGTCAATTATGACTGTGTTATGTTCATTTTGATGATTATATGCACTCATGTATGTAGATCTAGATATTTTATCTAATGTTCAAGTAATACATGCTCTATATAAATTCTTATCTCGACAATCAAATTTCATTTATATAATTTATCACATGGTTAGGTGATAAATTAAAATATTCCTTAAATAGTTTAGATTATATTCATAATAAATTAAGGGCAGGTAATTTTAACTATTTTTCAATTCTAGAAAATGTTTGAACAATTATATAAAATGTGGTAAATACAAGACATGAAATGTATAATCTATAAAATTGGAACGAGATATTTAAAAAGTTACTAATAAGTTCATTGAAGATCATAAAACTATACAACATGATGAAACATATATGTGCACATGTATATCCAATTATTTAGCTTATCAACTTTTACGTGAAGACCAAAAATTGATATTTACATAGTCTCTTGATAAAATAACTTTTTAGTGACAATCTCATGGTAGATCAACTTGATGAGAACCTACAAAAATAATTAATGTAAGTAAGTAGCTCTATAATTTTTATGAGTCATTTAAGTAAATAATTTATGTGAGAAAAAAACAATATATAGTAAAAGTTACAAAATTGGATTTTATAAATTCCATACAAATTCAAATGATGTTTGTCATAGGATGGATTAATGGGATGCATGTCATGAACCCTAGGGTTTGGCTTAATGGGTCCTAAGAGGATGGCTTAAGAGGAATTATGTGAGTGACTTAAGGGATGCAAGATTGTGGATTAAGGGTATGTAAGAGGATATGACTTAAGGGTCCTTTAAGAGGATGTCTTAAGGAGATGCAAGAGGATGGATTAAGGGGAGTTGATAGAATGAATTAAAGGGTGTAAGAGGGTGGATTAAGGGGATGCATGTCATGAACCCTAGGATATGGCTTAATGGGTCCTAAGAGGATGGCTTAAGGGGAATTATGCGAGTGACTTAAGAGATGCAAGATTGTGGATTAAGCTATGTAAGAGGATATGACTTAAGGGTCCTTTAAAGGGATGTCTTAAGGGGATGCAAGAGGGTGGATTAAGGGGAGTTGATAGAATGAATTAAAGGGTATAGATTTGTTATTCTAAGCATCTCGTGAACCCTAGAAACCCTAAACCCTATACCATGTGACCTAAATCCTAGGAGATGAACCCTAAACCCTTAAAACTCATATAAATTAGTTGTTCTAAGCATCTCATGAACCCTAGAAACCCTAAACCCTAAACCATGTGACCTAAATCCTAGGAGATCAACCCTAAACCATTAATCCATATAAATTTGTTATTTTAAGCATCTCATGAACCCTAGAAACCCTAAACCCTAAACCATGTGACCTAAATCATAGGAGATCAACCCTAAACCCTTAAAACTTATATAAATTAGTTATTCTAAGCATCTCATGAACCCTAGAAACCCTAAACCCTAAACCATGTGACCTAAATCCTAGGAGATGAACCCTAAACCCTTAAAACTCATATAAATTAGTTATTCTAAGCATCTCATGAACCCTAGAAACCCTAAACCCTAAACCATGTGACCTAAATCCTAGGAGATGAAACCTAAACCATTAATCCATATAAATTTGTTATTTTAAGCATCTCATGAACCCTAGAAACCCTAAAGCCTAAACCATGTGACCTAAATCCTAGGAGATCAACCCTAAACCATTAATCCATATAGATTTGTTATTGTAAGAATCTCATGAACCCTAGAAACCATAAACCCTAAACCATGTGACCTAAATCATAGGAGATCAACCCTAAACCCTTAAAACTCATATAAATTAGTTATTCTAAGCATCTCATGAACCCTAGAAACCCTAAACCCTAAACCATGTGACCTAAATCCTAGGAGATGAACCCTAAACCATTAATCCATATAAATTTGTTATTTTAAGCATCTCATGAACCCTAGAAACCCTAAAATCTAAACCATGTGACCTAAATCATAGGAGATGAAACCTAAACCATTAATCCATATAAATTAGTTATTTTAAGCATCTCATGAACCCTAGAAACCCTAAACCCTAAACCATGTGACCTAAATAATAGGAGATGAACCTTAAACCCTTAAAACCCATATATATTAAGGGGATTCAAGAGATGAACCTAAATATTAGGTGTGTGATCATAAGAGGATGGCTTAACGGGATTCAAGAGGGTGCATTAAGGGGAGTTGATCCTCTTATGAACCTTAAACCCTAGAAACCCTGGAACCCTAAAGCTTAAACCATATGACCTAAAGAGTAGGAGATCAACCTTAAACCCTTTAAACCCACATATATTAGTTATTCTAAGCATCTCATGAACCCTAGAATCCCTAAACCCTAAACTTAAGGGGATGCAAGAGGATGAATTAATGGTACATAAGGGGATGGCTTAAGGGGTGTTGAGAGAGTGATTTTTAAGGGTAGATATACGAGGATATGGATTAAGGGGCCCTAATAGAATGTCTTAAGGGAAATTAATAAAGAGACTTAAGCATATGCAAGAGGATGGATTAATGGTACATAAGGGGATGGCTTAAGGGGTGTTGAGAGAGTGACTTAAGGGGATGCAAGAGGATGGATTAAGGGTAGATATACAAGGATATATAAAATGACAATGAATTAAATTTAGTATTATATTTATTCTCTCAACTAAATGTATCTACAACTATATATAGTTACCTTTCTCTAGATTTGAATTCCATTATAATAAGAGTGCATCTCCTCTCTTTTTTGTAAAGCATATGGTTTCAAGGGGGACCTAAAACAAAAAATGATATAAAACTTTAATTAGGAAATGACTTTAAAGACAAATATACATATCAATTAAATATATACATACAACTAGATATACTTACCAATATTTATTTACTCTATTGCACCATCCGCATCCTCTCTTTTTTGTAATGCATATATGATTATCTCATGATCATCCATTGAAAGTGTCCATAAAAATTTATTAGCAGGCCTCCCTTGATATCTAACTAGTTTTAAATTGGTTGCCAAAATCAAATGTGAATAATGTATAATCTTCTTGTGTCTTTCATAATCTTCAAATGCAGGTAAACCATTCTTTCTTATCAAATATTTTTGAAGCCAGGTGCCAACAACAACGACTGAACCAATTGGATACTCAAAGTTATCATCCACTCTAGGATGTACCAACTTATGTTTTCTCTCAACACATCTAGCCAACCAGTACTTTGTCTCCTCTTCATTCCCCTCAGGTGCAACAACAACATTAACATGTCCTACAAAAATAGATAAAAAATTCAATAAAGAGTGACTTATATTTAATTCATGTATGTAAACATGCATATATATAAAATTCATCTCAATAAATAATGTACCTTCTTGTACAAGATCAGAAACATGATCATAATCATCTGATGTGAACGCTTGATTATCTTCAATTATTGTTTCATGTTGAACATGTGTCGATGTAGGTGTTAAGGCTCTTTTTTTCCATTGTTCGACCCATTCCATATTTTCACAAGCCTCCCAATCACCTGCAATACAAAATTGACAAAGCATGCCAACTCCCTTGTCCATATTGTCCATGTCTTTGCATTTGAACTCTTAAATGAATGCCATTTTGCAGATCCATTAATTGTTTCACAATCTTGTTGAGAACAAATATCATTTTCTTCAACTAACCAAAAGAAGCAGTGAATTATTGAGCTCTCACTTATTCTTGTAGATAATTTGGTATTGCACCAATCTACAATTGCACGTGCATCTCTAAATTTTGCAGTATCCTCAAATTTTAGTTGAGCTCTCTAGCAAGAGCTCTTTTCACACATGCACCTGCTCCATCATGTTCTCCCTTACCATGACCGGCTTCAAAAAACTCCATAAAACATCCTAGCATTTTTTAATTGACCCATGCAATTATCTGACCATATGAGATGTTCTAGCAATTGAATTCCTCTTTCTTTTAAATTTTTGTAAAATATATCAAAACAATATTGAACAAACTCAGATGAATGTAATCGATTATCACTTACATAAAAATAGTACTCTCTCAAAAAAATTCTATTATCTTCTCTACTATCATCTACATATCTATAAACAACATGAAAAAAAATAGCTACTTGCACTGAATTATAATACTATGATTGAATTTCTTCTTGTGGAGCAAGAGTATAATTTTCAACAAAATCAACAACTGACAATATAGTTCCAATTGGGAATGTGTTTTTACATAAAAGAAATTGATTATAAAGCCAATGAGCATACTGAGAGTGTTGACCATATTTAGGTACAATCTTATCTTTAAATTCTTTAATAAATGCATGCACAATAAATTTTTCCATAATTAGCTCACAACGTTTTCCAGTTTTTCCATCTTTTAAAAAATACTCAACATTTTTAATTTTTTTAACATCTACTAATTGTTGTTCAAATTCATTTAAACTAATTTCATGCATACATTCTCCTAATAATGAAAAGTTAGCACATCTATCACATTCTCTAGAAATACACGATTTTAAATAAAATAAGTTTACGTTACAGGGTTCACAAAACAAACTTGCTATAAAATCTTTAATTCTTTCAGGTGGCATATTAATACCACAAATGTCCTGCATAATTTGGTTAACATGCAAAGTGCATCGTATATATCAAAAACTATCATAATAATAACAAAATTATACATGAGTCTTACAACAACAAGAGATTTGTTGCTTATTAATTCTAACATACCAAGGTTTACACTTTTCGAATGATCTTTGACTTATTTTAATATTCAATGGTAAGATTGAAGCATCTAAATTTTTTTTATATAATTCAGTTTGAGTCATATCTAAGAGATGCTTTGGATGAGGCACACGAATTTTGGAACCCACCCTTAATTTTAAGACATCTCTAATGTTAGGTGATACTCTTTTATTATCATGCCAAAATTTATTGATTAAAGATTTAATTTCATTAGTTAATTTCATGTCTGATCTTGGGAGTCTACCACTAAAACTCCAACATTGATTAATTGGATCATTTTCAATATTTTCTCTTCTTTTAGTAGCTCTAATCAAAGTTTTAGGATTTACTTTTATACATTTACTAATCTTACTTAACATTCTTTTATTTGAAGTTGCTTTATCAACTAAAGCAGTTGTTATTGCACGACGAGCCACATTTTTATCTTTAGATCGACTTTTCTTACCTATAAAATCAATAGCATTAGCAACACTAGAAATGACTTGTTCTACTGAATCATCTTTCTTTTTTGGGTTTACAAAAATACCTAATTTTTTCATCACTTTTCTCATTTTCCACATTCTCATCAATTGCACCATGAGTTGACATTGGAATCCTAATTTCTTTCTATAAAAAAACATTTTATATATTTTATTTCCATAAGTTCTAATTTGTCTCCAAGAAACTTTACCATGAAGGTTATCTAACACATCTTTTTCAATTGTAATAAAAACATTTTCACCTTCATCCATACAAGGGGTTTCATTTTCATTCACACAAGGGGTTCCATTTTCATTTTCAAATGTAAAAAAGATTTCATTCTCATTTTCATCAATATGAGGGATTTGATTAACATTTGCATTCTCATAAGATATATTTTCATTATTTTTTTGTTTTTGCATTCTTTCAACCCTAGAATTATTCATATCATCAATGGTGTATCCAACATCATTTAAACAAGCAAAATCAATATTATCAAGACTTGGGTTTGAAACAATACCTGAAAAGATTGTTTGAATAGGTGCATTTTCCATATCATTGAGAGGTGAATTTGAAGACATACCCGAAGTTGTTTGCATAGGTACTATTTCCATATCATTCAAAGTTGAAGTTGAAAACATAGTTGAGTTTGTCTCCATAATTGCATTTTCTTCTATATTCACCATCTCCACATTTGCATCATCTACTTTCATTTCATCATTCATGACTTTCTCTTCAACATTCATTGAACTAGATGCTTCCAAATTTTTCATTTGATGAATTCTTTCTCTTCTATCCTTTTGTCTTTTTGTCTCCATATCCTTATTTGCTTGAATTTCTTCAGGTCTGATTGACTTTCTACACTTTTTTCTTTGTCTTTGCTTTGATCCCATGGTTACCAAACCCTTTTTGATGAAAAAAACAAATGATTTACTTGTAACCAATTTTCAAATTTTCACCTCCTTCAAATATTCAAATAACACTTTGTACTATGAAGATCCTTTCTTCTTTGAACTTTGAAGTACACAAAAATATCATGAATACATCCAAAAACTTTTTTTTGAATCTTCTTGTAAATTATTCTTGTACTTGATTCCACTTCAGAAAATTCAACTTGCACTTGACTTTTCAACCAATTTGCAATAGAACATGCCCTGCACAAGACAAATTTGTAATAAAAAATGCAGAAAATCGAACTTGCGGGCTGTACTGCAGAAAAAGAATGTTGCAGGAAAACCGTACTGTATCAGAAAATGTCAAATAAGGATAAACGAATATATTAGAAATGCGTACGCGTTACCTTTACCCAACGGGTAAAAACATAACGCGTACGCATTATGAAACGCGTACGCATTATGAAAGGCGTACGCGTTTTGTTCCAATAACGCGTATGCGTTATTAAAAAATTTGTTTCCCAACCTGCCTAGAGACATGGTTTTAGGTTCGGGAAAGCTTTGGCAATCCGAGACTTAGCCTTTGACCTGCAACTAAAAAACTAAGGTAGATTGAAGAAGAATGTTCAACTTTGACAATATGGTTGATGAATTTTTTTTCTGAATCAATCTATAAAATTAAAACCCATTACAGAACATGATTTCTAGTTTCCAAATATATAATTTTTATTAATATTTGATTATATTTGATATTTTTAAATTAATTTCAAAGCAAACTAGTCCTTAAACATGAAATATCAGACTTTTTTTTTTTTTTTAATAACTTTTTTTTGGTGAAGTTTCTTGTAAAAAAAATTATATGACATCAATCTTTAGACAATTCTTTACAGAATGAAAAAAAAAAGTTTCAAAAAATGTTTAGTTTAGGTTAAATTATGTTGTCCGTACATGTTGATTTTTAAAAACAACAATTAAGGCCAATAAAAATTTAATAAAAAAAAAAATTCAACAAAAAATTACAAAAAAATTCCTCATCAATCTTCATGTTGTTAGCTCTCTTTCCTCAAAAGGAATTAGCAAAATACTTTTTTTTGGGTCAAAAAGTGGTGTCCGTACACATGCATGGTATGGTAAAAAAACAGGGACTTTTAAAAAGTGGTTTTTATAGATCCCTATCAAAATTTAATTTCTACAATTTGGGTATTTGAATAATTTACATATTTAGAAACTAGATTCAAAATTCAAAATTTCATATTATTGATTTTTTTAAAAATTCATTGTGTAAGTGCCTCAAATTTTTAGTCCAAGTGTGACAAATTATGAAAAACAACAAAAACACTTCCACTTTTTGAACTTTTTGTGGACCCAACTTCTTG